>VZTX01001593.1:360709-465570 GCA_013400915.1 Pardalotus punctatus
AAAAAAAAGGAAAAAAAAAGGGGGGGGGCAGGGAAGAAAAGATAATTAATTGTGTCTACAATCTACCAAGTGTTCAGAGTATTTCCTTGACTGAAATTATTCTGTTTTGAATCAGACTCCTCTCGTGGGGTGGGAACAACTAACATTCCATTTTTAGCCTGACAGTGGGGCAGTGACAGAGAGCAGGCAGGTACCAGGAGACATTGCGCTGCCAGGCACTGGAAACAGTTTGCCAAAACATTAAAGTTTATGTGTGATGAGATTATAAAATGTGTTCTTTATATACAGAAGATTCACTGGCAAACACCACATGGCAATTGTATTTCTGGAATAGTGTCTTTTACAGAAGTTTGAGACATATTAAACAGACAGTGGTTGTTCTATGTGTCTTTCCCCATCCCTCAGATCTCACTAAGCCTCCAGCTGCTCTTTCTTATTGGCAAATCACATGGTTTATATGCAGAGGGCGGCTCAAATGCAAAGAATAAATTGATTTTTTGTCAGCTTTCTGTAGAATCATTTGAAGGAACTGTCTGCAATTTCTGCAAAGTCTTTTGAAAAATGGAATTTACAAATAAGCAGCCATATAACTACATTGCAGCTCTGACTTTAGTATTTTTTCTTTTTTATTTTCTACTTTTTCTCATAAAATAACAATGAAACATGGGAGAATGCAGAACCGTTGTCCAAAACATTTCACAAATGTCATCTAAATTTGCTTTGCTGTCATTTTGGTCTGTCCTTCACTGGCATGACTAGAGGTCAGTAGCCAGAGCCTCATCCATTTGGGAATCATGAGGTGCTTTACACTGTAAGAGTTATGTAATAAAATGTTATTTCAAATCATTTTTTCTGGCCAAGACCTGAGCAGCTTGTCCCCAGCTAAGTACAGCAAGGCCAGGAAGGTATTCTGGCTTATTTGATGGGATCTGATTAAGTGAAAACTTTGAGAGGGATGTTCAAACTTTATCTATGTAGAGATTTACCAAATTACAGAATAACTTTTTATTGTTGAGCTTCTCCTCTCTAGCAGAACTAGTTCCTTCTGTTGCTCCTGCCCCTAGCAGTATTTCCTTGCTCATCTCCTGTCATATGTCCCTGCTTAGGACTTAATGTTTCCTGTTTCTCGTCTTGTACAGCCTAAATAAATTTCTCCTCAGCAGTGTTCACTAAAGAGCAGTTCGTCCTTAGTAACCGAAATGGTCATAAAGGGCAGAGCAAAGCTTGCTATCATTACACTGCAGAATCAACAAAAGCTTTGAGAAGTCGTAACATTTTAAACACAAATCCCTTATCTTCCTGCATGAAATCTAAATGAAATCAAATTGATAACAACAATACGTGGCCATCACAAATATTTGAAGCTTCAGCTTGATTGGCTGAAGTCTGTAAATTTTGTACTATTCATGGGTTATTTACAGTGTGAGTTTAAGAGCAACATGAGCAGTCTGGCTCATATGTTTCCCTTCCAAACTGCCACCTTAGACTGACCGCAGTTTGGACACGGAGTATGCATAGAATTCATGGGAAAATCTGAATTCAAGACATTTGTCTGTGGTCCAACATGTACATATTCAGTCCACAAGGACTTGATCCATCCAAGCTGTCAATTCATGCTAAGTGGATTTGAGATTTCTCTCTGGGAGGACAGGTGAGGTCTTTGCTGAGCAATTCTTTGCATATAAGCAACATGGACTGAAGACAAACCTTAACAGCAGGCAGAGATGCTCTTTCATGACTGTTTAGACATGCTTAATACCTTCTTGGGTGAATTTATGGGCAGTTTATGTTGGAAAAATATGAATAATGCATATGTAGACATATCAAGCTATTAATCTCTTTTCCAAGTTGATTAAGACATAAATTCTATGAGGTAGTCTTTCCCTCTTTAAAGGTCAGGTTACTGATAAACATTTTTTTGCAGAGTTTCTCCCCTTTAACAGAAATTTGAATCATAAATAAAACAAATGTTTCAAGCTAGTAGAACCATTTATTAAAATGGAACTGTGCTTTTTTACAAAAAAGGGTCAAATAGATGTGTTTTCAAAAATGTGCAGAAATTGTATGTTTGTTTGTTTTTCATGCTTTTCCAGACTTGTTAGCTGCAATGACTATGAATTTGTGTTATCTTGAGTGGGATAGACTGATAAAACTAGCAGTGAAATCACTACCAAAAACCAGAGAATCTGGACACTGAAATGATCTTTGGTTTTAAGTCTAAAAAAGAAGATGAAGGACAAATATAGTCATTACTTCTGTAGATCAAGAAGATATATTGAAATACGTACTTAGTCAAGAAGATGTGATACTCCAGCACTTAGGAGAAAAATATGACATTATTTATGGAAAGAGGTCATTGAGGCTACTCACATAATGGCTGAAGAAATTAATATTAATCACAAGATGAGTTAAATGAATATCACCTATTATTAAATTATAGAGAGCTATTATCACAGTATTTGAGTGCTATTAGTGACTTTGGTCCATAAATTAACAAAGTTTTGATATCCCCTTATAACAGATGAGGAAACTTGGGTAATTGAAGACAAGGTGCCAGAAGAGTTGATCACTTTCTTACCTGGCCAAAAGCACTGTAGATGCTGTTCTCTGAAAATCTGGATTCAGCAGGGATGCAAAGCATTTAGCCACTGGCTGGACTACTTCCAAAATCATGGTCCCACATAGCTCCATGGGAGTTCCTTTCCACTAACAGGAAATTCATGATCCCAGGAGCTGCTTGCACCTGTATTCCCAGGAGCCAGGGGCTGCTCAAGAGGCCGTGGGTGCGGCAGCAGTAGTGGTGAGCCTGGGGCTGAGCCTTATGCCCAGGCTGTGTCACCAGCCATGAGCATGGCTAGTGGTGACCCCAGCCTCTGTATGGGCACACAGAGCTTACAGAGCAAGATGGGTCAGGACAGCAGCTAGTAAGAACTGCTTTCCTCTTTCTAAATATGGAAACTTCCTCTTGGACCACTTACTTTGTCTATGATACCTCAATTGATTTATCAATTAATACAATCAGGACAAGCTAGCTGTAAGGGGGAACACTGTGCAAAGACTCTAATCTTTTGTGATTGTCTGTGGCCATGCATTGTGGTCCTGTCATTTTCAGTGCCATTTAGATTACTCTTTTTACTTTTCTCACCTGTTCAGGTTCCTCCTCACTTCATCACTCATGTTCTTGGACCTCTTGCTGTCTTAATGCTCAGAAGCACATGCACTGTTGAACTCAGTGTGTGAATTAGAGGAAGGGATTATTTTTAAAGTAATAATTCTGTGTGATGCTTTGGCAAAAATATTAGCATGAAACTCCCTCTCTCCAGTCTGTTGTGCACTGGGGGTACTGTGTGTAAAGTTGGATTATTTTGTTGTAGTAATGGAGTAATACAATGGAATAATCACCAAACAGTAACAAGATAGTTTAGCTTTCTCAAGGTTTACCATATTGTAGAATATTTCCCAAAGATCTACTCTTCAAAAATCTCCAGATTAAAAAAAAAAAAAAAATTGGATCAGCTATCTTTTATAACTAGGTCTATTGCTACTCAATTTGCAACATTATTTCACTGTCTGTTTATCCATCCATCCATCCATCCATCCATCCATCCATCCATCCATCCATCTCTTTGTATCTGTATAAAGTAGTCACAGAATTTGGTGACTGTTGATAGATCATAAATCAGTGTCAGCTCTCAGCAACTTGTGAATACAAATGTGATTAAGTTTGATACTATGCCCATTTTTCATTTATCAGATTTCAATATGCAGTTCTTCGACTTCTGTTATTCTTTCACGTTTAGTACTTTAAGTTCTTGTCGATCTGCTTTCTAAAACTCTGTAAGAAAGAAGGAAAAAGGAGAACCATAAAAAAGATCAGAAAAAATAAAGAAGAAAAAGAGAAAAAATTGAGAGAGAATAGAACATTTCAAATCTTTTTTAAATGCTTTCAGGCTGTGAGTATATGTCTGTGTCTGTAGATAAAACAGACAGAATAATCCACATATACTACAGTCCCACTAGTAGGGAATTGCCTTTGATAGTGCCACTGAAAGTTAGATTGTGGATATGGATATTCACCCTCATCCTTGATTCACCTGAAACTGCAGAGATAACTTCTCTTACAGACTGAAAGTGGAACAGGGAAACTCACAGTGAAACAATGAAAAAAACAAAAAGTTGAAACCCACCTGCCCAAAATAACCTGTATATATTTATCTTTTTCCCTTTTGTGCATTATCAGCTCTGATCTTTAAATGCATGCTACTTTTTAGGGTTTATGAACTTTGACCTCATTTTAAATACAGATTTCATCACAGATAATACATCTCGGCTGTTAAAAGCTGAGTATTTTGACTACTTGGCACTCTCCATTCATTTGTTTGTCATTGTTTAGTTTTCAAGACAGAATTAGAAGTGGATAGCCTTGACTTCTATTTTATCTTCCTTTTACTCTCAATTCCATTGTTCATTTGTCATGTAGGCTTTTTTTTCCTTCAATTTTATTACTTTCTCTATGGGAAATAAAAAGCAAGTGACAGCAAGACGAAAATGGCATGGTTCTGAGCACCTGCAGAGACAGAGGAGTGGAAATTCACTGGGTAAAGTTGTCCTGCCGAGAATCTGAATCGTAGAAACAGCAAGAGCTTTTACCCTGCCATCTATTTTGCTCTTCTGCTTTGGATTCTCCCTAGCTGGTACTTCAGAGGATTACAGAAATGTAATACCTAAATATTTCGCACATACAAATGGATTTTTTCCTTCCACAACCCTAGTGAAATAAGACATCTCCACCTTACACATATGGGAAACTGAATGCATACTAGATTGTGGAATGCTGATAGCTTGGGCAGCAATTAAAGACTGAGGCCCAGGTCACTTCTTATTGGTCCACAAATAGGAAGACAGAGTCTTCTGAAATATTAATATTAACTGAACTTGCTCAATAAAGCTCCCTTATTCCACTCAAATTTCCATGCTCATAGTTTTACTTTCTAGACCAGAAAGAGAAGAGATTTTCTACTAGCCTCAAAGCACTCCTCACAACTTTGGTTTTCTATTAAAACCGTTACTCTAAGCAAATCTCCATCTTTAGATCCTAAGCCTGTCAAGAAGAGTGGCAGAGAAAGGTTTCCATTTCTCTTCAGAGTTCAACTCCAGTGTGAGCTAGTTAGGCATGTTCAGAATAGTTTGTTTTCTTCTTTTTTTTTGGAGAAAGGTATTGGCCAAAGCACTCAGACAAGCTGCACCATTGCTTTAAGACAAAGCAGAAAATGCCTTAAGAGCCTGAGGGCATTACTTGCTCACAAACTCACAGTTGTTTTCTCATGTTTGGGAGCTGGCAGGGACGCTGAGTATCTGCATCAGTCTCCCCAACAAGCAATCCCTACTGCCAGCTGGGATGGTAGGCGTGTCCCACCTGATCAGCATCCTGCAGTATTGCCAGTGCTGTTGGCAGCACTGTTGCTCTTACTCTGCATGAGATTCTGAGTTTTAAAGGCTGGATTTATTTCTTGTAACTGGAGTAACTGGGATGAGTGTAGAATCAGTGGGGTTAAATGCTGTGATGACTATGTATGGGAAAACAGATTGGATTACCTGCTCAGCCTTTTGTTGTTAGATGTTAGATGAGCTGGCCACCTGATCTTGAACCCAAATTTATCAAAGAAACATATTTTTGGGACACAGTCTCATGGTGAGGCCAAAGATTTTGATAAGAATTAGAGAAAGAAGTTTAGTCTTGAATTTGGCACATAGACTCCTCTAAGTTTACCATGTCAGTGATCCAGACTTTAGTAATGATGTGCTTGATGGGCTTGAATTTGAAGAAGACAGAAATAATAACACAAGACCTTGCTCTTGTCTGCAGTGCGGCAATGTGGGACTTTTAAGATGCCTGATCTCATTCAGACCTCACAATGTGAATAATAAAGACGAAACCTACCAAAGCCCAGACAAGCTAGAGCAGCAATGAGGATACGCCCAGGTAGCCACAGAGCATGTCAGCTTTAGTTCAGTATTGGGGGCAGCTCCTCTGAGCACCATCCCCTTCACTTATACAGATCATAGTATATTTTAAAGAAAGTTCATCTTAAGGTTTTTCAGCCTCATGCATACAAAATGCTGGAGAACTCTTTCACTAGGAAGCTTCATTTAACTCATGTAGACATAATGACACAGCAAAAACCACCAGCTCCTCACCAAGTAAATGTCTAAAACAGACCCCAAGAATAACATTCTCAAATTGTTTGTTTCTTAGCAATAATTATAAAGGATGTCTGGAATGATTTGCTCAAATAGAGACCTCTACCTTGTGTTCATTTGCATTCAATCAAATTAAGCCATCCAATATTTTTACTCTCAATCTTCCATGCTTTGAACTTCATGCTGCCTTGATGTTTGAAATCCAGAGAGCAAAATAAAAATCACTCTGTTACTATAAAGCAGGAAAATGTGCACATAAAACAAGTTTATATATTTCTGAAACTCACATAGATTAGAAGAGAATTTCATCAATGCATCGACTGAAAGTCACATTATTATCTTCAGTCAAGTTTAGGTACCAATATAGCCATTACAACTATTTCTCTCCACTGATTTTTATAGGACAGACACATATACGGTGTGGCAGTGCAGCACCAAAAGAGCTGAAGGAGAAATAACTTCTAAGACATCAGCCATACTGCTTAAATCAGGCATCTATAGGGAGAACAGAGCACATGTTACCTTATGCTATCACTGCAATAGGCTATTTAGAGCAGTGTCTAGGCATATGTACATTAGGCATACATGTGAAACAACAACAGGATTTCAACACAGCTAAGTGATTTTCTGAATAAGTGTAGGATAAAATGTTTTGCTGAACTGGTGTTTATGCACTTGTCATATTTCAAGCTTCCAGCAAAAGTTGCCTAAGAAATAACATTGTTTACAGATAAATAAATAAAAACCCATAAGCGATAATGGAAGAAATGCTTTCTCAGCTCCTTTCCTAGTATGCCAGTGGCTGAAGTGTTTTCTTGATATTTCCCATAGTTGTTATTTTTCAGTTGTTTTGCTTTATTTCTTCTGGCTGATTTCAGATATGCCAAAATTCAATCTGAAAGAGGATCATTTGGGAAAGAGTAGAAAATGCTCAAAAGAATTCAAATAATGAAAAGGAAATCTTAGCCTCTCTTTCTGTGCAGTTTAATCCCAGCATTTATTTGTAAGCACTCATTTTGCTGGCCCATTCGTCTAACAGTTAACTGCTTCTGGCAAGGAGTTTTTAATGTCATGTGTACAAAGAGATGCAGGGGGTTAATAGCATGAATCCTAAATTGCTATCCAAAGAAAGCTGTGATTATCCAAACAGCAATTTCAATTTCTAGCCAGCCTCCAAACAAAAAAGACTTATAACCAAAGATATGCAACAAGGAGACATTTCTGTACATTTAAACATTACATTTAGAGTGCAAGAATCTTTTAGCAGTGTAGGGCCTTCTTCTCCCAAGAAGACAGCACCTGCTGGCAGGGATTTAACTTTGCTCTGGTGTCTCAAGTGTGACTGTATTTATGTGTTAAGAAAAACACACAAAGCTGCAAATTAGTTGCTTGGTCACTCACATAGACAATAAAATGTACATGTACTTGCATTAACAACCTACAGTTTTCTGTTCACTGCACACTGGCTCAAAAAAGCTTGTACGCATATGTCCCAATTATTGGTTTACTGTTAAGCTCCAGATGATCCATTAAATGGCAGAAAAAATAGTGTAGGAGGACATCTGATGGGCTAACACTTCTTGTTATCCTATATTTTTTGTTCCTTATAAATCTTTTGCCTTTGTTTGCAGTGGTTAACAAGAACTAATCCTGATCCCTGTTTTTGTTGAGAAAAACAAAGTGGATGTTTCCTCTGACTTTTAAATTGCTTTCTAATTGCTTTCTTCCCCATAAAGTGAATGTATCTTGGGCTATTCATGTCACTCTAAGAGTAAGAATTAAAATTCTTATTTTCTTTTTATTTGTCTTACTCTGTTTTATGCAAATGTACAAAAAGGCACAGAGTTGCTTGGTCTGACATTCTCATTCCCACAACATTTTGGGAAGGGATAGGTGGTGGGAGCACAAAAACCCTGACATGCCTTTTCTGTTAAAAAACAAAACCAAATATAAACCCACCCTGAAAATATTGAACTAGTACTGAGCAGAACATGAAGGAACCACTGGGCAGGTTTTGTCTTTCTCACCTTCCCGCCTTTATCAGAGCAAGTCCGACTTGTCTTTTGAGGTAAATAACTTCACAGCTTCAGGATTTCATTCAGACGGTATGTGAGGTCTAGGAGGAGCAGCAGAGATGACCAATGCCGTCATGAAACACTGGGTCCACTGAGCAGTACAGGCAGGCAATGGACTGGAGCAAAACATGGAGGAACCATTCCACTAACAGAGAAGCTGCAGAAGTTTCACTTTGTGCCTAAAGTTGTCTTCTTCCTTGACTGTGCAAGGCCAACATGTTAGAATGTACTTTGGAACAGAATGGGCATCTGAGAGTTTAGAGCAACTCATGGATAGTGGCAATAGGCCTACAAGCCCCATTTACATAACCCGCCCCAAACAACACTATTAACTACTATTGGAAACAGGACACTGGCTGAAATGAATCTTTGGATTCAACTGAAATAGCCATTCTTATGTTCTGACCTCACTAGAGGCAGGTGTATGGATCACTCCAACCTGGGAACACATTCTGCCTGGTCAGTTTCTGAAGAATACTTTTGTCAATCTGTACAAGAATATTAATTATTGAAATTTTAACATAAAAAATACAGATTATTGAATTTAGTGAAAGAGGGATAATATATAATGCATTATACTGACAGACTTTAATGTAGTATGGAGACCTGCTTTCTGGCTTTCTTTTAAGAAATATTTCGTGTTGGCCTTAGGTCAATATTTCTTATGAATAGTCTAGTTTATACATACGGTGAAATGTACTGAGCATGATACAGACATTCTCAACTTAATGCAAATCCAACTTCATAGCTTCCTGTGGTGGAGAATAGAACCATTCAGATAAATCAAATTGAATCCAGGATCAGGATAGCCTGGCGCTGGCAACCCTGCCAAAAGGCAGATTAGTTTGGGCACTGCATCAAGCTGCAATGTTTCCTGGTTCAGGCTGGCTCACAATATCAGCCGTAAGAGGGAAATGCTGATTTTCTGTTTATGGCATCAATATGGCTTAGTCTCATAATATCTGCCTTTTTAAACAACTTTTGCTTAATGTAGCTCTTTCTAAGTGCCAAGAGACTGCATTTCACTCACAATACGAAATAAGCTGGCAAGGAAGCCTCAGGAAGTAATTTACAGCAGGGCTAACAAACTCTTTCTGCCATCAGCAGTTGTAGTAATTGCAGGTACTTTCATCAGCAGCAGTGTTAAATGTGAATGCCATCATCAGCAATGATGGGTAGCAGCAGCAGCATCAGGAACACCACCAAGCAGCACCCGGCACTGCTGGCTCTCTGCCACCGCAGTTTCACAGAGCTGGGAGCACACTAATGATGCACAGAGTAGTTTGGAAACCTTTAACTTGCAGTGCCATCGTCAGAACTTAACTCCAGCTTCCCAGCTTCTGTAACACAGCTTTTTCATGTGCAGTGGTTAACAGATCCAAGTCCAATAAAGAACAAAGATAAGAGGATACCTTGTGTAGAGAATTCCACGCTTTTAATCATTAACAGTTAAACTGAGTAAGAATTATATTCTTCTCCAGCTTAGCAAATATTATGTATTTCATACAATATGCATTTTCTTGCTAGGAAGGATTTTTTTTTAATCACTGCTCTTCAGTATCCAAATGTTCAGGGGAAAAAAGCGTTCATCTTAGTGAAATACAGAAAATCAGCACTCCTACCCTGAATTTTGAGGCTAAAACGCTAAGGCAGCCAAACAGATCTGTCAGAGGTGTCTACCTGTCACATTTGAGGCGGGGGAAGAGTAGATATGACTAGTGATAGAGCCTGTGCCTGGCTCTAAGGCTCATGGTGTAGCAGAGTTTCGTTTTGATTCTTAAAAGGAACACACAAACAAATTAGCCTTGAGCAACCAGATCCGCAAATCTCCTAATAAGTTCCCAGCTGCATGTTCATGCACAATGGTGTGAAATAAATGCTGTGCACTTCTTTTTATCTGGATACTTGGTGCATTACAGATTTGCTTCCAGTTTTGTACTGGAGCTGGGACTGGAAGGCCAGACCTTCAGCCTTTCTAATGTAGAGCAGAGAGGTAAGGATGAAAAGCTAACTTCAGACTGCTGCATCCCAATGTCAGTCTCTTTTTTTTCCTCAGTAGAAAAATCTTTCTGCTTGGCCAAAAGGGAAAAAGAACTGGGCCTGGGAGGTTGGGG
Organism: Pardalotus punctatus; assembly: GCA_013400915.1. Taxonomy (NCBI): domain Eukaryota; kingdom Metazoa; phylum Chordata; class Aves; order Passeriformes; family Pardalotidae; genus Pardalotus; species Pardalotus punctatus. The sequence goes on from VZTX01001593.1 coordinate 371,100, forward strand.
TTACATAGAAAGCTGCCAAAAGGGTACAGGAGACACTAGGATTCAATTAAAATAGCCTTGGTTCAAATAAAGAGGTCAGTCAGCTTCCAGCTCCTCCTCTTGTGTGCTCCAGAAGAATTGTGGAGAGGCAGCAGGAGCAAGATGCAGGTCATGCTGTGGCATAACAGGATTCTTGAGCCAATCCTTTAGGTTCTGCAGAATGCTGTGTGATAAGGCTTTTGCTGTTACCAGCTGGTTAAGATACAGAACTTGTTGACTTTCATCTTTGTTTTTTTCTCTCTCCTTCCTTCACTCCCTTTTTACCAGCTGAGTCCCTGACAGAGCGAGGCAGCTCTGGAGCTCTGAATCCTGGACCTGCTATGTGAAACTGGTCTCAGATTGTGTAATGTGTCCTCCACTCCTAGAGAAATCATTCCTGGAAGATATCTGTACAACCTATTCAGATGGGAAAGACTATCATCTCCAGTTGTAAGCTGTTCCAGCATTTCATTATCCCTTCAGAAAGACAAGTTAAAAAAAATGTAACTCAAATTTGCAGTGCTGCAGTTATCCCATTTTTTTGCATGTTAGCTGACATAATTTTCTGACCCACCTTTTAAACATTACAAAAATTTGAAACTGTTCTGCCATAGTCTTTTCCATATGAATTAAGCAAGCCCAGTTCATTCAACATTTCTTTATAGGTCACATATTTAAATGCCCTACAGTGCTTCTTTTCTTTTTTTCAGCTCTCTTACAACACTTTTCATATATGGTGGTTTAGCACACTGGTGGACTCCAACAGGCAGCTGATCAGTGCTGAGCAGACAGCTGGTTGCCTCCTATGTCTTCATTTAATATTCCTGTTAATTTGTTCTGAGTGACATTTGCCTTTGTTGGTTTTGGAAGGATACCACACTGTCAAGTCAGAGTTCAGCTTCTGATCCATCATGATCTCTTCCACATGTAAAGCCCTCTGCTTTCAGCTTTAGCCTTACAGCACATTTCTGCACACCACTGAACCTCTCTCACTGCATGAATTCTCAGCCTTTGCACTGCTTCACTGCTGCAGAAAATGGCAATGTGGCACAGGCTGATGTAGTAACATTTCAACTCTCCTCTTCAACTGGATCAAATTCAGATAATGAAATTTTTTTAAAGCCTGAAAGGCTCATCCCCTAACAGACCAAAAATCCTCCAGAATTTTCCCCCCCCATTCTTGTCGCAGAAAAATAATTTTATTTTAGACCAATTTGACACTTAGTTTGATCAGACTGATATTTTCATTAGAGAAGAACATCATTATAATGAAAAATAATACTCTAAAAGGGTGTTTTTACTATCAGTCCCATCCTGTAGTAGTTTATCATAAAACAGAGATCAGTTCAAGATCATCTTCATGTCAGTAACTGACAGAGTACAATATGAAGCTTGAGCCAGGTCTTCCAAATTATTTTGATTTTCACCCTTCCCAGTCCAGCATTAAAATGCATAAACTGCACACTATTATACAGTGGAGAAAACTGCATATGCACATTTCTAGATATCTCACAGCACAATAAAAAAAATTCCAACAGCAAATTTTACCCTGGACTTTGCTTGCTATTTTTTTTTTTTTTTAAGTAAAACTTTCTAGGAGCAATATCCTGTTTCAATGACTTTTGAGTCCTGTTTTTGCCAGGCAGCTTTGAAAATTTTGCAATCAGCTTTTCAGATCCTTGACTGTGCAGTGAAAGTACTCTGAGGTGGAGCTCCAGGACAGTCAGGACCCAGAGATCTATTGGGAAAACCATCCAAGATAAGTAATTCCAGCACTTCCCAGTGTCCAGGACAACCAGCTCTCCTGGTGGTGGGCCAGGTCTGGGGTGACCTCATAGCTTCCATCCTGACACCCCAAAAGGTGAACAGCTTTGTCATCATACATACAGCAGACCTTTCAAGTTATGACAGTTTTTCCAATATAATTTAAATGTGATAATTTCATCTAGAGATTGTGACTAGGAAGAGTGCAATTTGTATCAAGCCTGAAAACAACAGGTAAAACTTGGCTTTATAAATGCTCTGGGGACAGCTTTCCATCAGAATTATTTTTTTCTTCTCTTCAACACTATAAATATTACAGCAAAGCAAGATTTCCTGTATGGCTCATCTGGTTATAAAAGTGAGAGAAATATAGAGAGGAGCCACCAAAACTGTGCTGGTACAAACCCCTCACGTCTGTGTCCTCACCACTAGAGAATCACATCTACAGGGAGCTGGAGATTCTCTAGGTAAAGGAGTGACAAATGTTCTCTCTAGAAAAGCAAATCCCTCATGCACCTCCCCTTATTTCAGTTCTTTCCATCCAAAGCTGCTCTTGGTCTGGGATCCATGAAAGTTTTTCAGTTTTCTGTATTCCTTTGGGCTTATTTCTAGTGCTGAAGATGCTGCTAAAGAAAAACAAGATTCATTCCTGCAGCAAAGACAGACTGAGGGATGGGAGTTTATTATACAAATAAAAGAGCTAAATATTTCTTACTCCTTGGTCAAAAAATGAAGAGGAAAAATTATTGAAGAGGAATTATACAGATGGGAGTCTGATTACAGGTAATGAGTCTTTTTCTGGCCATTATTATGTTGCTAAAAATTGAGACATGTAGGACAAATATTAGAAAGAAGAATAGAAGAAAAGGAGAAAAGAGACAACCCTTGGGATACTGCAAATAAGCATGAAATATTGAAAAAGAATCAGTCCTGTAGCAGCAAAACTTTTGACTAGAGAATATACCACTGTGTACATTGTAAAGAGCGCTGAGCATCTGTGCTGTGTTTATTATAACAATGTCTTTATTGTTGGGCTGAGACCTCTTGGGGCTACTGGTTATGACTCTACAGCACAGAAGTAACACCAAGAAGTCAACTCTACTGTAATGTGTTTCTAATACTCTTTTTTTTCACAGACACAGAAATTTCTATGCAGCAAACTCTTGACAGTTTTGCACAGGTGGAGTAACTCATCACCTCTCAAAATATCTGAGTGAGTTTGGGGTGCTCTGTAATGGAGAGAAGCATTGGATGATTTGTCCAACTCTGATTTCCGTGTATTCCATAATTACTCATTTGCTAAAGATTCAGTTTCCCATTTGGAAATAAAATAATTTCTGCAGATGCCAGACTTCTGGGCAACCATCTGATACTTGTATCCCGCCATACGGTTACCCATATGTAACCGTGTTAATGGCAACAAAAATAAAGATGAAAACAAAAAAGTAAAACAGATAGTTGAGCTGTTTGACACCAAGGTAATTCAGTTTCCTCTTCAAAGGCAAATGAAATAGAGAGCCCTACACTTTCCATGGAAATCACAGGAAAAGCATAAACAACTGTTCAGCTAAAAAATTGAGCCTGTCATAGAATCTCTAATGACTGCTTTCTATGAAAAAATCTTGTAGATTATTAGCTCTGCTTAAACAGGCAGTTTCAAGAACAAAGACAAACAGGGGAACAAACTCTCCCAACGTATCATGCTTAAAATCTTCCAGCATCTGGTGCAAAGTTATTAAAAGCAGCTGAATAAGGTTACAGCAACTGTCACTCACGGAGACTTCCCCTGTTTTCAGCCCCACTGTTGTGCAAAAAGCACTTTGGGTCATTTGTTCTTACTCTCCTTTAATTCCTCTTGTGAAGATGTGCCAGGAAGACAGCAGTGGCTTGGGAAATCAGCAGGACTGTCCATCTGCAGCCATTCACCACTAATAAAAAAATGTTGTTAGATAAAGGAGTGCAGCTTGATAGATGTGGAGAGTCTGTACCTCACACCCCGAGCCATATTCATCCTGAGGTGTTCCAGGGGTGTGCTGTGAAAAGCTTGGACTGGGTGTCTCAGCCCCAGTGATGACAGCAACGTGAACACCCCTTCAGCTCAGCGGCCATAGCCATGAGGTGGGAATGAGAACGAGAATAACCCCAGGAAACAGGCAGGCAATATTCAGTCCAGCAAGGAGGTACAAGGTGGAAGCAGAAGGACTTTATACTCAGCAGCAGCTCAGGTCTTGTTTTGCTCCTGGAATAAAACTTCTTCAGTGAAGTGCAGTATAATGTGTCCCACTACAGAACCCAGGTTCCAACTACAACTCTATATCTAATGAAACTCAGCTTAAAGGGTTAAGATTCTGCCACCCCATTTAGTCACTCCTGGCAATGTCGATACAAGTGTCCTTTACTCTCTGAAATTCTTCTATTTCATACAAATCTGTGACATATGAATAAATAGCATCCTTCAGAAAGACTGTATCCTGACTTCTGTAGAGGATTCATTGGATTTTCCAGGGTTTGTTTCCCACTGAAAAACAGTTTGGAGGGGAAAAAAAAAAAAAATACACACTGAGATTTGTGGAAGTAGATAAGCATTAATGCTGTACATTTAAATTGTCTCTGATAAATAAGTTTCCAAAAGCAAATTGCTACAAATAAGTAATATTACCACTAAGAAATAACAGCAAGGAGGAATCATTTCTGTATGCAATACATCATTGCATTTTCATATTGACTAGACTAGTTTATGAGCTACATGTCAACTGTTTACAAGTAGGGCTGCTTCTGTATTTAAGTGGTGTACACTACAAAATGCTAGAGATTTAAAATGCTATCTGTGTTCTGTCTCATATATGGGGTGATAGACACCCTTAATTTGTAAGCATTAGCAAAATGAGATGCAGTTGCAGAAAATGTAATTGGATCATCTTTGTATTTTATGTCAGCATGTCTAAATGCTGTTAAAAGATGCACAATGCATACAATGCAATCTGACAGCAAATAGAGTAGCTGTTGTAGGCATGACAAAAAATAGCAGACTTCACTTCTCATTGTCATTCTTACATAGGCAATATCCAATAAACAAGGAAGCTATAACACTGCTTAGAAACTTAATGGTTTTAAAACCTTTCCTATGTTATGTCCATAATCACAGTTCCATTTGGGAAACATGGAAGGCTGCCTGTGTTTCCAACCAGAGAAATTCTATTTTAAACACAATCTCATCTTCCCTTATAGTTACCTTGAAACTCGGAAATGTGCATCCTGAAATGACGTGAAAGACTCAGAGTGTGTCATATTTTTGAACTCAATATTAGTCCATCAATAACACAAGCTAATCATTGCATGTGCTTCTATTTGCATTTTTAAGGAGCTCATTAGTGTCATCACTAGACACAGTTGTATAATTTGAAGATTATTTCAGTCTTTCTTTTGGCAACAGCATGAGTTTTCATCCCTTCATTCACACCATCTCCTTGCTTCAAAATAATTGACTTGAGGCAAATCAGTCCTGGGAAGATATTTCCAAGGATCACGTTTCCAGCTAAGCTGTTAAAGAATAGACCATGGAAAATTATGAGTCTTGTGTCACAAGCTGTGCAGGTGAGAAATCCTTCAAGGTCCAAGGACTAGGCTGCTTTACAAAAAAGTGAAGAGCTGCTATGGACTGTTGAGTGTAAAACCAGCTTCCCAGATCACTTTCTCCTTTCATAGTACCTTTAGGATCAGGAAAAAATGAAGGTGTTCTAATTACATTGCTGTGTCTTGGTACATACTAGGACACACACAAGCATCAGAGTGGAAGGCACTGAAAGAGATCATAGTGTTGGCAATGGTTGCATTAAGTAAGGAAGTGTCTTCAGGGAATGCTCTTTTACTCGAACTCTGTTCTAACAGTTTAAAGTTTGCCACTTCTAGTAACTTTATTTGATATTTTTTTGTATTTACTTTGTGCTAAATGAATACCTTTAAAAAACAAAAAAAGTTGTCTATTTCTCTTTTTCCTCAGGAAAAAAAAAAAATATGTAAAACCCACCTAAACTGGGTTTAGGTGGATTTTTTGGGTTCCCCTTTCATGGCATTACAGTATCTCACTCCCCCCTTTAAAATATGAAGCAAACTAAAGTAATTACTTTGTAGAGAATGAGGGCCAGAATTTAGAGAAAGCAGCAGGAACAAGAAATTAGTAAATTGAAAAGATCACATACAGCTGAAAACTGAAGTTTGTTTTGTTAATTTAGCACCTACTTTTTTTGATCAAGGGTGGTCTCCCTCAAAGTGCACACCACCACTAAAGTCCTAAATTTTCCAGTTGATTCATGAATATAAACATGGTGTAAGACTTACGCAAGACATATATGACATTTGCAGGTCTAGTGGAAATACCTGCAAAACTATTCCTCTTCTGAGTTCACCAAAGACATAAGGATGCCCCTTGCTGCGTGTAATGCACGCACAGCCAAATATTCCCTTTTTCCAATGTAGTGAGGAGCAGCCTCACAGCAGAGAATATCTCTGCAGAGTGCTGACTGTAGAGCAATTGCTAAAATACAAAAAATAAATTAAGAAATGTTCTTAATTTATTGTATTTAATTTTTGAGCCACGAATCAGAAGAGCACTCAAAGCTGTTTGGGAGTATACTTCTCTTTTCAAAAGGTATATGCAAATTACACTAATTAAAACACTTGTTCTACCATAATTTTTTGAGATCTTGACTGAGAAACAGAAAAGAAAGCAGGTAAGGAAAAAATACAGAATATTTTATCTGTCTGCTTTGCAATTGTACAGTGTTTTTAACTGCCAAATTTAATTTCTGGATGTCCTTGGGGATACAAAAAGTTCTGCACCTCTCAGAAGTGAGGCAGTGGTTATAAACTGGCTGGTGAAAGGCAGATCCTGAAACACCGGGCAGCTGCTTTTTATTTCAGATGTCACCAAAACCCATGCCTTTTTCATTCTGCTGATAAGTAACTAAACATTTATATATAAGAACTTACAACAGGAATTTCAATCACCCAACCTACTATTTACAACTAGAGTATACAACCCCTCAGTGTAGCCTACTTAAAACTGCCTGTAAGAGAATTCATTACATTCTGTGCATTAACCTCCTTCTGCCCGTTCTGATTCACTCTTCACTGCTGTGCCTGATGGCTATTGGCTTTGTGTCTTTTATCTTAGAATCAATTAATTTTCCTCTGCCTGCAATATGTACTTATTGTACAGAATAAAGGCGTCCCCCTAAAAAGGTAGAAATTTAACATGGATTTAAACACTGTCTATTACATAAAAGTAAGAAATGCAGTCCTGAATTACCATCTTTTTCCTTTTTTTTTTTTTTGTTAAACTACAGTGGGGCAGAGAAGGATCCTGCATCTGTTCCCAAAATTGGCAATATTGGATTAAAACAAAGTCAAGAATTTTTCTGTGTATACACATACTCATTATTAAAATTATGGAAGAACTGAGCTACATTTCTTACCATGTTTTGAAACGTTTTGCAATTATGAAAGTTAGGATTGAAACAGAAATTACAGCTTCTCCTCTCAAGAGGAGACTAAGTAGGATCCAGTTCTTGGTAAAAGTGTTTTTTTTATTTGATCAGCAAGTTGCTTTTAGACTGATTTCTAGAATATTTACATTGGTTATTACTTTTTCGTTGCAGTACCATTTCAAAAGGTTAGGATTTACAGTAAGACTTTAAGGCTTCTCTTGAAACAACCAAGTGAAACTGTCAAGGTGTCCAAAAAACGGTTCAAAACTATCCAAGAGACACTTCATAAAAATCTGAAAGTTTTAGTCAATGTGTAAAAGTGAATGACAAAAATACAAATAATGTAATTAATTTATTTAATGTACTTTTGACAAAAGCAATGAGTTTCTTAATTCATAAATTAAATCAATGCAAAGTTACATTCATGAGATGTATATAAAAATTCATTCTGTTAATCATAAGAAAGGAATGAATAAAGTTGGACATGTAGCACATTCACTATGAAGTCCTTTCTGAGCATTATGCAAGCCTAACAGAAGAACAGAATTTTGAGGAAAAAATAAGTCAGTAAGACATTCTGATGGACAGGCACTGGGACAGAAGAGCTCTACAGAAAGAGACAAAACACCAGAATAACACTGCAAAAAGTTCAAACACATCGACTCATATGTGAAAATAAGGATGATTATTCCTGATTTCTAATACTGGCAGAAAACTCAAATATGCACCTGTGATTGCATTTACCTGTGCATCAAAAGATCAGTCAGTGAGTGATGAGGAGCAGAAAAACACTGGGGGCAAGGAGAACACAGTGCCAAGAAACATGAAATACCACATCTAGTAATCTTATTCAGATGTATCCAGACGTTAATGCAGTTTGAAACTAAAGACTACATTTATTTTCACATTTTCTCTTTTCCAAAACCTTTACAAACACAGGAATGGCCACGGGAAAGGGAACTCAGCTGCCTGGGGGTGGAGGAACTGGCAACCTCCAGAGCAATCTTTCCCATCAGTGTCTCTGCTCCCCTGGGAGTTCTGGGACCAAATTCCTTAGTATCCCCTTTTGGATGAATCCTGTGTCTACTCTAAGAGAATGATCTGAGGAAAACTCTGCCCAGATACACCTACTACCACATCTGATCCAGCAACGGATTTTACAGGAAATATTATAAAATCTTGTTTTGCCTTGCTTTGTCTATATTTACATACAAAAATGTTCATGTCAATATAAGCATTTCTTTCCTGACCAACAACAGAGAAAGGAAAAAAAAGGAAAAAAAAAGAGAGTGAAGGTGACAGCACTTATTGTTTCTCTATAAATTTTTATTAGAAATCCTCTCCTCAAGGTAATTGGATCATTTCTCTTTTCCACAGAGCTGAGACAAAGAAATGACAGAGAAATATAAAAATATGTCTGTGACAGAGCATAGAAATTTAACAGAAGGATTTGGAAGTACTCTGGAGAGGAAAAAAAAAGATAGATTTAGTTATTTTTACAGTTCAGTGCTGTTAAAGTTTTATAATACTGAGAAATAAAGCAGAATTCATGTTTATGTTGGTTTGAAAATGCTGAGAAGGGAGGCTTTTAAACTTATCATTAATAATACTTTCTTGAGGTGTTTCCTACAGCCAATTTATTTGCCTTAAAAGTACACTGTACCTTTAGAGCTTCAGGGGTTTTCCTTCCTGGATCACCCAGACTCACATGAGTATCCTGAGATTCAACACAATCCAGGCTGTGCTGCTGTGGAACCTTCAGAGCCAAAGAAAGAGTCTGGGTGTCTGTGACAGGGACTGGAATGGATCCCAAATGAAAAAGAAACTGGAGGAACTGAGTGAACCATGAAACTGCCTAAATGTATACATTAGATTATGTGAAACACTAACATCTCTTTTGGCCAGTAACCTGACAGCTTTAACTTTGATACTTAAACCTGATGCTTTTATTGTTTGGAAATGAAAAATATCCATTGAGATGAATGGCTGCAGGCTGGGGTTTTTTTGTTGTTGGTGGGTTTTGCTGGTGTTTTCAGTTGTTGTTTGGTTTGGTTTGCCTTTTAATTATGGAAAGAAACTTCCACTGCAAATCATTTGGCTGATTCTCAAGGACAGGGCAAAAATGAGGGATCCCAAACAACTGCTAGCTCCTGATTTCATTGCAAGTAAGACCCAGCCTTCCTGAAATTGGGTATGGAATAATCAAAAGCAAATATATTCAGACTTTCATATGTTCAGAATAATAATCAAAACTGAATTGCAGTAGTTCCACCTATTTCTGGTGAACAGTGAACCTTGCAATAATTAGAAAATTCGGTAGTAAGCTATACACATGCCTTTTACATCCAAACACTACTTATGTTTCCACATTATTTGGAATGAGGCTAGGCACAGTGGGGCTAAGGCAAAATTGTACGGATATGCATAGGAAGAAGGCAATTCTAAATCAAATATAAACAAAATGTATGGAGGTCAGTGGTCCAAAATGTTTTGTCTTAGTCCCTCCATATTAAAATACTCAAATGGCTATGTTGCATAAACATAAAGAAAGTATATTACTGTGTGATGATGACATGAAAAAAAAACCAAAACTTGAAGTTTCTCTTTCACCCTCTAAACAAATATAAAATTACATAGAGTTCTAATTCTTAAGGAAATTCAGATATTGTTTTCACTGGTTTCACATAGATGTCCCTGGGTATAAAATTAATGCCTTTGATATCATCGTGACTGGCAGGGTATGCAGGAAACATCTATTTCCTATGCCTTTTCCTGAAAGGGGACAGTTGACAGTTAGAAGGTAGAGCTGTTGTACTTGATAGTGAAAACATAGGTTTAGTTAGTCATTCTGACTGGAAAGTGTAGTTAAGAAATTATTTTTAAAATTTTTACATGTTATCTTGTTTGGATACCCTACGTAAAATAAACTTTGTTTCAGCAATAGAATGTAAGTAGGGTTAAAAAAGATGTAGAGTATGGATTTGCAATAAAACAACTTCCTTATCACACCATCTCTTTATGGTTTTTTTCCTATGCCAATTGGATATGGCTAGAAAACTGAAGTCACTAGAATTTTATGTTGCTGTCTGAACACGTAGAAAGTTTAATAATCAATAAAATGTTAATTAAAGTCCAGTTTCTAGACATGCCTGCTGAGCAAGCAAATTTACCACTAACTTCAGTAGGCACTGCAGTTCTCAACACCTCTATAAACACAGAAAAGATTGGTTAAGTAGCTAAAATATCCCAGCAAAATATGTGAGTATATTTTAAAATTTTGCCCCAATTCTTTCCATATAATAGACAACAGACTGTTAGCTATAAACCATATGTCTGGATAAAATTTATATTCAATAAATTTAGATTAATCACATTGAAAGACAGTGGAATAGAGAAAAAGAAATCCTAGAGAACAAAAAATCCCAATAGAAAAGCAAGTGATGCACAATGGAAAAATAGACACTGATGTGTTCCAAGAGTCTTACCTAGATTTTCTCCCACCTCTACACATGGACTGTCTGGGCAAAAAGTGACCCTTTCATTCACCAAAGTATTACCATAGTGCCTGTGTGATATATATGTCTATCTGGAATCACAGTGACAATAAAACTGATAACTGTGTGGCTTATAATGTAAGAATCTGGAAATAGTACAAGATAGAGCTCTATAGCCAGTCACTAACTCTGTTCTGTACTGGTTCCTTCTCAAACCCTTTTGGGACTTTCCTAATATATAACCTTACCAGTAAAGTATGCTATAATGTGATTTGGCCTTTCTCCAGCCTGAAACAAAGAAGCCATAGTTTTGCTCAGGTCTATAGGTTAATCTTACTTCACTTTGCTCCACAGAATTAATTCTGAAAACATAAGAAATGAATTTTCCTGATCAGTTGTGCAAATATGATTAATAAAAGACATATTTTTTCTGTTTAAACATCACAGTGCCTTAAATATCTCTCCTAGTAGCCTGGAGACAAACTTTTGGCAGGAGTGCACAATGTATATTTGAGTGGTTCTGAACCATTGCAGAGATCAAACTGTACTTGCATAATCCAAGTTCCCATGGAAAGCTGTTCAACATTATCTGTCAGCCTCTTGCTCTTTATGATCAGGGTAGGATGGATGTGTCAGGAGAAGAATCAGCATCACAGCCCTGAACTCTGCAAGAAAGAGACCTTGGGAGAGGGGAAAAAAATAAAGAAAAAGAAGCTATTCAGTGGTAAAAAGAGTGCTACAGAAAACAGGAATTTAATTTCATTGAATACCTGGGTCTAGTTAGAGCTGCCTATAATATGTTTTTTCCTTCCATGTAATGTCTATGTGCACACAAAAAACATGTTGCACGGCAGGAGGTCATTGCCACAAGTTAAATGATGTGATTTCAGCCAGTAAAATGCCTCATTCTGCAGTATACACTTTAAATACTTACTCACATATTATACATTACACTCTGCCATCGAGTTCTCATAAATGTGTTTTGTTCAGGTCACATTTTAAAGGGCCATCTACCCTCTGTATCCACTCATAGGATCTGCAAAACAGCATTTGGAAATCTGAATAGAGCCATGTAAGGCCAAATTTTTCAAAAATGGGTTGCACTAGTATGGGTTTGAGTACACAGATGTCAAAAGTGAAGCAGAAATGCAGCTCAAGGGTAAAAAAATACAAGATGAAGAAGAAATCTTTCTAACAAAGTCAGTAGTATTCAGTATATTTAACAAACTCAAAGTTCTTAGTATCCAGTATTAAATGACAATGCTATTGGCAAAAGAGCTTGGTCAGTGGAACATAAAAGTGATTAGAAATGTGGTTTCTCATGGGTTAGATGCTTAATAATTTCTGAAAGGGTGGAAGGGATTCAAACCACAGTTTGCTCATGTTTCTGCATATGATGCATATATATGGTGTTTTCTGCAGGAGAGGACAAAGATGGAAAATGCATCTTTGTCTCAAAGATGAATGAGATGGGGCAACTGCATATAGAAGAAAGGGTAAGAAATGTCCTGAAGAGGGGCATTTTTTCAAGGTAGCTGCAGAGATTACATATGCTCTATGTAAGGCATGATTACTACTTTTCTTTTGGTGTAAATCCTCAGTGCTGGCAGTTTTTCATCCCAGATGATCTAATCTCTTTCCAGTCCAGGTTTTTCTCCCCTTAGCTCATTTGTCATATACTGTAAATATGACAAATTATGATACAGCTGAAACACTGAGAGCCCACAGAGGGCCCACATCATTCCTTATAATGGGTTCATCACATTTCTCTGCAGAAAATTGTTCAAGATCTTGTTAACTTGTGTTCAGTAGGTCGTCTGTGTCTGGCATTTTGCTCTGTGTGTCCTGTTGCTTGGGAGAAGAAACTATTGCACTTTGTAAAGTACATTAATAGCTTCATTCTCCCTCAGGCAAAATGCATCCACACCTGTATGAGAGCTGCCTTTGAATTAGGATGCTGCCCATGGAGCCCAGTTTAGGGAGGAATGTTTAGAAGATGGCCTGTACTGTTCATGCTGCAAATATGGGTCAGCAAGAATATCTAGTACAGATTAGATCTGTATATTCACCAGAAAAGATTAAGAGCCTGGGCTGGAATTCTTTCTTCAATAAACTGCTTTGATTTCAGCGAATTATTCCTCATTTTCTAGAAAGAAGCCCCCTGGTGTTGGTTGCCACACTGAATTCCCCGAAGCAATTCCTTCCTCCATTCCACATATTCTTCCTCCTTATCAGATTTAGATGGAAACACATTATTTTCTTCCAGTTACCAAATCTCCAAAAGCAAAGGAGAGCACTTAGTGCTTGGAAACATACTTTTCCTTGGGGGTGGCAGAAGTAAGTAATGATTCTGTATTCAGTCAGAGAAATAACTAAAGAAATACCGAGGTGCTTCCTTCACCAATGTGACATGTTTCTGTAACCAGTCCTATCAAAAGCAGCACAGAGGTTCAACAATTTGAATGGGAATAAGGGGATGTTGTGAGGACTACCTCCACAAAGATCAGATGATCTCAGTGACACCATCTTTACATGAAGTCAGACCAAAATAATCACCCCAAATTCTGACACTAGTGCAGATGTCCACACTGTTACACTGTGTCATGAATGTAAAAGGACTGTACCCACCTCTTCCCCTTTGAAGCCCTAGGATAGGACTTTTCTTCTTATACCAACTATATGTTAAACTCTTATAGTGATTTAAATTCTTGTACCATTTAAAGAGTTTAGTGTGACACACCAGTTCAAATTACTTTAAGGACTCAAAGCAGATTTCAGTTTTAAAGTAGCCCAGAACTCAAAAAGGTTCCAAACTTTCACCAGCTGCCTGTCTCCCATGCAGGGTATAATGGAATCCCAAACATCACCCAGTTTTACATGAATTTAGAATCCTGTGCCTCTCAGTCTCACAATCCTGGTCACCATCATAATTTCAAATGTCTTCTATATCAGAGCAGAAGACAGTGGCAGCAGCAGCAGTTTTCTAAAGCTGTCACATTGCAAATCCTCACTCATTTGGGGCATCTTCTCATTTTGAGCTTGAGTTTGACATCAATAATATATATTTATTTTCCATAATTAGCTTAAACTTGAATACAGCTTTCATATGAATAACACTTTGTCTGGTCAAAACGTTTTCTTTTTTTTTTTTTTTTCCAGTTCTGCAGTGGATTTTTGACTGGTAAGAATTAAAGGTCAAAAGTATCAAAAATAAAAAAAAGCTCTTCAGTTTTTGATTAAGAAGAACCCAAATGTTAGGGGTAAGATCTGTGTGTGTGCATGAGTGGGTGGTTTGTCAAACATTCATGGAAAAAAAACCATAGCCAAACACATTCTTGCTAACACTTTCTGGTTGGTGGACGGAACGTTATAAAATATTTCCTGATCCTCCTCTTTTCAGTAACATAGACAATTCTCTTTTCCACTGAACTTCTAAGGTTTTTTTTTTCTGCCAATTTTGATAAGATTTAGAAAAAGACTATTGCATTTTCACTGTTTTGACAAATATACATTTGCACAAAGATTACAATAATAAAATGATATGTAGTCATAAAATTCCATGTAGTCTATTTTTTAAAGATAAGAAATTCTTAACTAATTTCACCCCATTTACTCATGATAGTTAGCCTATAACGTATATGAATGGTTGGCATCCATCTGAAGGTTTGCCAAGCTAATTATTTATAAAAATGCTTTATGAAAAATTATATATGGGGACTGAATAATGTTGGAGATCTCGTCCCTTTTGTCAGATACAGAAACTGGGTGAGAGATTCACAATTTATTGAGAAACTGAGAAGTAGGAAGCACAAGCAAGCAGGCTGGTGCATACAGAGTGTGAGCATAATGGTATCTTTGTATAGGGAATGAATTTAAATGTAAGAGGAGAAATATCGTATAGATGGAAGTGACTTTGCACCCCAGCATATCATTATTAAGAGTTCCTTATGAGTGCCACTGCTCAGTTATTAATCTGAATTCAACCTTTCTACCTTTAATAATTGTTCTAATCCTGTAGCACTTAAACACCTTATGAAATATGTATAGATAGGTGGACACATGCAAAGAATGTACACCCTTGCTTTGACAAAAAGGTATTTATTTCCCTAAATTAGATGCCTTAAGTGTCTAAACTTAGGTGGAACAAATACATTCTAGAGTCTACACGGTAAGAATATACCATAGAATCATAGAATGGTTTGGGTTGGAAGAGACCTTAAAAATCGTCCAGTTCCAACACCCCATGCAATGGGCAAGGACATCTTCCACTAGACCAGGTTGCTCAGAGCCCCTTCCAGACTGGGCTTAAACACTTCCAGGAATGGTGCATCCACAGCTTCTCTGGGCAACCTGTGCCAGTGCCTCACCACCCTCACAGTAAAGAGTTTCTTCCTTACATCCAATCTAAATCTCTCCTCTTTCATCTTAAAGCCATTCTACTTTGTCCTATCACTACCTGCACTTGCAGAAATTCCCTCTCCAGCTTTTTTGTAGGTCCTCTTTAAGTACTGGAAGGTGCTCTACAGTTTGCCTGAAACCTTGTCTTCTCCAGGCTGAACAATCCCAACTCTCTCAGCATGTTACATCAAAATGGGCATTTTGGTAGCATTTTTCTGGATGGATGGCTGTAACATTTATAGAACACAGGTGTTAAGTTAACTGAAGAGAATTTGAGATATTACTCGGACCATAGTACATGGAGGAAAACACATCTGACAGTCTCAAGGATTGGTCAGTCTTTCTCATGGGGGTGTAATGATGGCTAAGGACTGGATTTAGAGTGAGATACATTTGTATCAAGCTGGATGATCAGGGTAGCCCATCTGTCTCCCCATCCAACAGTATGTACATATGCCTATTTATCCCTTTTTTCCTTGGCTTTGGAAGGAATGGGTTTACTGATGTTTTACCTTGTATTCATAGCATGGGCAAATGTCATCTTTCAAGCCTCAGAGATTCCTTATATTGTCAAAAATAATTTTTCTGTGAACATACCATTGTTTGTCTTGCATTTATTGTGCTTTTTTTCTTCCTTCAAGAAATCCTCACAGCTGAAGAGGGGACATAGGACAAATTATATCCATATACATAAGGAAAAGACAAAGTCAATGCAGAGAATTCTGCTTCTCAGATGCCCAGATGGTATGTACTTTGCTCTTGCGCCACGCTGATTTCAAGGGTCATGCTAATTCCTTCATTTTCAAAAATTTTGGAGGAAATTGTTTTCTAAATCCAAGATTTTCAGAGACAATGTAAGTTGCCTTCTCCTGTACAGACAGTGTAGTTCAGTTCCTGGGGATTTCCTATGTCTGCTGTGCACATTCAATTTCTTGCATAAATAACAGTTCAGACATGAGCAGCATCATGGATTATCCTTTTCCGTGTCTGTAACATACAGTTTATTTTCCCCGACACAGAAATGTTTTCGCTGATATAAAATCTATACTTTTAGAATAAGTAAAAATTAGTGCCATACAAGATCAGATGACCACTAGTCCTTTTAAATTGATATCATGAAAGCATACAGACAGTTTTAATGACGGCTATAGTAGCAAGGTTAGGAGAACTGCTAAAGGTTATGAGCTAAATTTGAGACTGTGGAAATGTAAACTATATCTCAAAACTTTGCCAAAATTTTCATCAGTGATCTCAATACAAGGATTCCAGGCAAAATTTCTCCTTTTATATAACCACTCAGAATTACGGCAACCATTTCATGTAACTTTTCCTTTGGGGATGGCTTTACACTTTTATGAATACCTTATATGGATTTGGATTCTTCTGACCAGCTCCTGTCACCTTTGACATTATGTGAGTGTTCAGTCTAGAGTCCATAAAGTGAAGTGTCTGTACACAATATTTCCATGAAAGAGACTGAGGAAGAGAAGCTTCAAGATGCTAATAAGGTATGCTTTGAAATTTGGGGTTTCAGTCCTTCAGAGTCAAGAAAATCCTTCTCTAACCTGACTATACATTCTACTTCTTAATAATGCTGTAAGTCAAAAGAGAAAACTACTAAACTGCAGCTCAATTTTTACAATGGCCTTGAGTTTCCCTTTTTCCTTGTGGAATATTCATTTTTATTGCAAAACAAGCTCCCCTGCCAAATCCAGATACCAGGTCCCTCTGACTTCTTTACAATCAGGCTTTAAACCCCGTTTTTCAGTCATGTCCTTTCTATACTTCCTGAGCCTATTGATCCTCACCTACATACAGTGGCACTGATATGCCCCTGATACTGCAGCTGATGGGAGTTAAACCTTCTGGGGTGAATTAGCTTCGGCTTCAAGTTGGCAGGTAGTAGCTAGAAAATAAATGGCTTTGGGAGCTCTGGGGACACTATTGGTGCTGCTTTAAAGGAGCCAATGGAAAACAAATACAGCCAAATGAAAGAAAAGCTATTTACTTTACTTCATCTAAGCTTTTCTTTCAGGCTGAAAACGAAGTGGGATTGGAGAAGGGGAAGAATCCAGGTCAGCAAATGATGCCTCCAGAGTCACACAAGATATGAAGTTGAGCCTGAGTATAATTTGGCTCCCGCCTTTGACTGCGTTAGGCCAATAAACCATTTTTATTACTACACACAAAGCAGAGTTGCCAGCCATCTCTACTTTTACTGAAGGTCATTAATTTATTTTCAAAATATAATGCATTCCTCTCTGAAAAAAACTCTCATGAAAAATAAATTTTAAGTTTAGAGAGATGTAGTTACAGATGAGCATTTAAAAATAATAGCCACTATTATTCACTTTTTGGCACTATTTCATACAGCATTTCAACATATATTTTAAATGTTTAAATAAAGCCAAGGAATTAGTTTAGAAAACCTCTTTTTTTTGAGCAGATGACTTTCCCTAAAGATTTCTAATTCAGCATTTGGAAAAATGTGGGGTCATGTCAGCAAAATGTATGCTTTGTTTCAATAAATTCATTAGCAGGTGGGCCGTTTACTCTGATGCAAAGTGCCAAGTTATAGAGGTCAATGGATTTATAAGGTTCAAAGAGGAAAATTTACAGCCCCAAAGAGGGATGGCTGGCATGAGGAATTGCTCCCACAATTCTGAGCTGTTAGAGTCAGAGCAAGACTCTTACCAACAAAAACTTGTCTGGCACCAAGAAACTTTGTTTGTGGAAGGTTTACTTCATAGCCATGGTTCACATAAATTGTACAAGAGTCTATTATTACTGTTATTCTTATTATTATTACTATTTATTTATACTGCAGAGGTGCCCAGAGACCCCACACAGGATCGTATTCCAACTGTGTTTTGGACTACAGGAACACAAAGATATAGCCTACCTTGAAGGCAACTTGAAGTCATCATAAGAAGTAATATATGAAGAGATAAAGATATAAAATTTAAAACAACTTTATAATGAGGTTTATATACATTATACATTTAAAAATTTGTCCTCACAGTTTGTTCTATTTTATGGAGACTCTTGTAGGGAAAATATCTAATGGTGAAGGAAGTAGTTTACTGTTAACTGCAGGAAGGGTTTTTCTTCACTTCAGAAGTATCACAGGAGTCATGCACAGAGAAGCAAAGAATTGCCTTGAACACAACTGCAGGGCAATGAGAACTGTGTAAAACCTTTGCAAAGAAAAGAAAATCAATTTCTAAGGTTTGAGGTTTGGTCACAAGCCAAGAAACTAGATTCTCCTCAAGGTTTGCTGAGCTTTCCAAATCCTCTCACAATGTTAGCAGAGGTTTGCAGGGAAAGTAGGCTGACAGATGGTTTACAATGGATTATACATAGTCTTGATTCAGTTCTTAAGGTTTGAGATGAAATTCCTATTGGGCTTTGAGGTTTATTTGAATCAAAATGATGGGCTGTAAACCCACTCAAGCCTGTTAAAATGATTCACATGAACCTCTGTAAGCTGAAATCAGATAGTTGAAAAACAGACCCCTAAGAAATTTTTAAACCATTGAGAACAAAAGAAGTTTTAATCCTGACTGTATGTAGAAGAGTAATAAGGTAAATGTGGTCTTTTAAGTTTGTAACAAGTAGAAAATGCAAAAATCACTCAAAGAGCAAGGATTATGCAAAGGCAAGGAAAACGTAATTGGCAGCTGTTGTCAGTGCTGGAGTTTCCACCAGCAGCACAGTGATTTTCACTAAACCATCAAAAGATTAAGATGCCCTTCCTTTGTCTTCAGACACTTGTTCCATTCAGAAATATGATGTTTATACTTCTCAAAGCTAAACTTTACCATAACCATAACAGTTGAACTTTTACATGATGATTATTTGTCTACCATAATGAAAATTCCAATCTTAAGAAAAGGGAACCATATATCTATTCAGGAAAAAAAAAGAAAAAATATATATATATATACACACACATTTGAAGGGCTGTCTTAAAATTCTGTTATCATCAATATAAATGAGATCAATCACCACATGTTAAATTATTGACTGCTTAGAAATAAGTAAAAGGATTCAGAACACTTTGCAAAGTGAAATAAGCTCACAAGAGTCACTTTATTTTTTAATTTAAAGAAATTAAATTAAAAATCCATTTTAAATCTTTTCCAGGTGAAAAAATATGTATTTTGTATATTCTGCCATATATTTGATGAGTCCATTGCACTTTTGTTAAGTAACATGAGTGTATCTGTCATAAGTTTCTTAAATGTGTAAAAATGAGTAGGTTTCTGATTGCAAACAATACATGGCATGAAACAAAAAAAAAAAAATTAAATTTGTTTATATAGCAAGGAGATAGTTTTCTCATTTCATTTTCTCCATGACTTATACAGCTAGTATGTCACAATACAACTAAAAACTGCTCTTGGAGTTTGTTTTTTCTTAAAAACAATTGCTATTATTCTGAGGTAGGAGATTCTGTATTAACTGAATGTTGGAATAGTCCCCTGCCTCCCACTCTGTCTATTAAGAAAGCTCACACCTCATAAATAAATGCAACTAAAAATAAACCAAAATCTCTTTTTTTTTTTTTTTTTAACTTATTAAAACCAGGCAAATACAGAAAAGCTACATTTGCTATTAACACATGGGTTGTGATGAAGGGTTTGACTAGAACAGTGGAACCATGGCACAGAGAACTTTGAAGGCAAAGCTTTGGTTGCCCGGCATAGCCTCTGCTGGGCACCCCCTCCCCAGGCCAGCTGGCTGCTTGCTGCCTGTCCCTCAGGATGCCCATTCTGGCTCCTGACACATCTGGCTCCCTCCCATCCTGTTCTCTTGGCTCTCCTGCCTTTCTTTCAGTGACTCTTCCTATTGGTTAATTGTTTCCAACCACCTAATCTCCTTTTCCCAACTGCAGCACAAACATGATATTTGTCACAGTAAAATAAATCTCACAGTTCTGACCTGTTTAAAATTTTAACTTAAATTATTCCATATACTTCTGTGTATTCCTAGGTTTATTTTCTGCATGTAGCTGCCAATTGATTCAAATGATAGGACAGAGTCCACCTTTTTTTTATTCTCCTGCCACAGTTTCTTGGTATATTACTGGTGCCCTCTACAGAATCCTTAACAAAAAATAATGCAGAATGAAAAAGATTTGTTCAACAATAATGGCATTTCTATGTTACAGTTTTATCACAGGAGAAAACTGATTTCCTCATGAAATGTTGAAATAAAATTTTGAAGGTTTTATATTGGCTTTGCTTTGAAGTTGGGAAGTAAATTCCATTTTTAAAAAACGTTTCACCAGGAACAATGGTAATGATGAAAAGACACAAAAAATAAGATAGAGAAAATGGCTCCAAAAGGAATAAGATGTAAAATTTCATTTTACATCAAATACAAGTCTTCAAGGCAAAACTTGTCTTTGGAATTTTTCCACTAAGAAATAACACAGAAGCAGGAGCAGTCCAAATAAACTATATTTAATTTAAAACCATTTAAAAGTCAACAATTTTCATTTCCAGCCATTATAAGGGGCGATAGCCTGTTACCCCATACCATGAGGCCACTGGGAGTGTCTTAATGGGTTTGCAAAGCCTCAATTCACAAGCATGTATTGCCACATGCCTTTTTCTTTACAGCCCCAATCCAAGCCAGAGTAACAGAGGCGTGTGTAATCAGAGCCGAGGCTTTCCTACAGAGAGCAGGGGGGGTGCCTGTGACAATGTAATAGTAAGGACAATAAGGTGTTTAGTAACTGTTTATGATACAGATGTGAGAACATAGCAGCACCTGAAGTTTTTCCAAATGTCTTCAACTATTTCAAAGTGTGTGTGTGGGTGGGATGTGTATGGCTCCATTTCTGAACATATTTCCCCTGTAACCTAAAGTCATGTTCCTCCCCCACCTCGCTCCTCTTTTTTCTTATATCCTCTGAGTATAATTCAATTAAGAATAAGACATGTTTTCCTACTTGCTAAAGGGAAGCATGTGTTATTCGTTAAAAAATTGGCTGGCACAAATGGGTGGCCTGTAGATAACATACCAGTTTATACTGCATTCTTTTTATTTTAATTAGACTTTCCCTCTTGTTCAAGTCTCTCTCCTACCCCCTTGTTTATCAATTTCTGCTCACTAATTGTCTTTCCCCATTTATGTTGAAGTGGGATGCGAACCCAGAGCAGTAAGTGTTCCACATGGTTCAGGTTAGGTTCAGAAATGGACAATTGTTTTGCCCACACTTTTCTAGTTTATTAATCAAGAATGACTTTCACTGTCAGAGCAAAGCCAAGGCAACATGGAAAAAGTCTGAGGAAAATAGTGTGTTTATTTCTTCAGGGATCGCCTTCTCCAGCAGCTCTTGGGAGACCTTGTTTGGGATTCCAACTACCTGCTTTGCTTTGTTTTCCATCACTATCACATCTGAATTTTTTTGGGTGGCATAAGTACACAGCACAGAAAACAGGGCCCCTATCTGGTCCTCATGTTTTGCTGGAAATGAACAGTCAAGTTTCTTCATTCAGCTCCCTCATCACATTTAAAAAAGCTTTGTGATAAACAGGTATCCTTTGATATCCCTCTGGTGGGTTGACTCTGACTGGATGTTCAGTCAGAGCAAGCCAGGTGCTCACCAAAGCCTCTCAATCACTGGCCTCAGCTGGGCAGGGGAGAGAAAACAGACCAAAAGGCTCGTGGGTCAAGGTAATGATTAACTTCACTCCCAATTTGCTATACCTTTTTTCCCCAAGCAGCTCAGGGGGTGGGGAATGGGGGTTGCGGTCAGTCCATCTCATGTCATCTCTGCTGCTCCCTCCTTCTCAGGGGCAGAATCCTTCACACTCTTTCCTTTCTCCAGTGTGAGTCCCCACACGCTCACAAGTCCTGCCAGGAAACCTGCTCCAGTGTGGATTCCCCTCTCCACGGGGAGCTGCCAGGAGCTTTCTGCAGCATGAACTTCCCACAAGGTCACACAGTCTCCTTTGGGCATCCGCCTGCTCCAGCGAGGAGTCCTGCACCGGCTGCAGGTGGATCTCTGCTCCACGGGGAACCTCCATGGGCTGCAGGGGCACAGCCGCCTCCCCATGGGCTGCACCAGGGGCTGTGGGGGAATCTCTGCTCCAATCTTGGAGCGCCTTCTCCCCCCACTTCTGCACTGACCTCATTGTCTGCAGGGCTGCTCCTCTCAATATTCTCACTTGTCGCTTCCAGCTGCTGCTGTGCTGGATTTTTTTCCCCTTCATAACTATCCAAAAGGTGCTACAACCATTGCTGATGGGCTCACCCTTGGCCAGTGGGGTGGGTCCATCTTGCAAGTGGATGGTATTGACTCTTGGACATGGGGAGGCTTCCAGAAGCTTCTCAAAGAAGCCGCCCCACGACCAAAACCTTGCCATGCAAACCCAACACATTCTCATAGGAAATCGCTTGCCCCTCACACACAGGTTCCCGCAGCCTAGAGTTTCAAACCATGCTAAAGACAAGAAACACCACTGTTACCATTACCCTGCTAAAAGTTTCTACTCACACTGACAGAAACTTTAAGTCTCATGTAGTGAGCAAAGTTAAACACATTTCAGACTTAAAGAATTTTAATCTGTGAAAAGTTGATGTTTTCCTTACAGAAAATGGCGTTAAAAGGAAGAACAGCAAATGACAGACTCTCTTAACTAGAGCTGGTTGGGACCTCATTCACTGAGTGGCTTTCCTTAGCCTCACAGCTAAAATAAGTAGAAATTCTCCTAACAGATCTGTGATGATTCTTTGTGAGTACCAGAGTACTCCCTCTTCTGATCCCTAGGGCCTTGGGGCATTCCCCAAACTTGGCCATTCTCCTTCACAGCAGGGTAAGCCTTCCCCAAGAGAAGACCATTTATTATTTTTTAGCTTTCCAGTGCTGGTTAAAAAAAATACAAGGTATGAAGAAAGAGCAGGGCTTTGGTAATGAAAAATTTGCGGCAGACAGACAAAGTGCTGTTTTCAACTCTCTCTGTCTCAGATATTTGAAATCTGTATTGCTTACTCAATATATTGATTTTTTAACATACAAGTCTATTAATGGTATTGGTTTCTTGTTAAGCTGGTCAACTTCTCCAAGACCATCCAGTGCTATTAAACAGAGATGGAACAAAATTGTAAATGCACATCATACAAAATAATTTGTCTCTTTAATTTCTAATTTAGAACACAAGATTTTATCAAAATATTTTATTTCAAATTAAAGTTGTAAATTATTTTAATATGTGCTTAGTACCAAAAATAAAGAATATTGTTGGATTCAAGGTATTATTCTTGATGTTTTTCTGATCATTACTTTTTTGTATTTCATGATGATAGTGCTTACTATGATGTCATAGCAAAGTATTAGTGTCTGGTCTCAGAGTAAGTTTAACTCTTTATAAAATGCTCAATGCAAAACAGAAAAGAGATATTTTAGCTTCTTCACTGTTAAATGGCATTTTACGTACAAGTGACAAAATAATGAAATAGTGTAAAAACAATGCCTATAAAATGAAAAATACAATTTCAAACACATGAGTTTGAAATAGTTTTTAAGCTACTTGTCATAAGAAATACTGGGAAACACAGTTCTTTATGCATGAAATGCCAACAAAATTCATATTGCTGGGGAAAAAACCAAATCAAATGTTTCAAATACTAATTTCCCAAGGACACTTGTTCCACTGAAGAATTTCCAGTCAGGCATACATTGACTCATTTACCAGACATATTTTCTCCTTTAGTATACATAAACCCAGCCAGCCTACTTTTCAGATAATGAAATGACCAACTAGAGTAGAAGATGCTTATGAAGAAATTCAGAACATTTCCTTCAGCTAACCATGCATCAGAGATACAGAGGAGCACCTTTCTTAAAACAGGCACATTGTAAGTGCACAAACAGGAGAGGGTCATTTGTCAGCAAACTGAGAATCTTACAAAGAACTAAATTACATATACATATACATATACATATACATATACATATACATGTTGGCCTGAAGAAGAAATTGTGTGCCTGAAACCTCTACTTTTTTCCAGGTAGATGAGATAAGGTAAAAAAATATATTGTTTCTTCCTAAAATCTTTGACTGTGTGGATAAAAGCAGGCTTTTCACTATTATCAGATTCCAGAAACAAATAAAAATATTGTTAAATTACAGAAAATTCTTAGTAAATAGAAAGTGCCATACCAGAAGCTTGTTCTAAAGCAACACAAAAAATGTGAAGAGTGATCCTCTGCACACACGTTTTAGTCAAACCCGTGAATTGCCAAAGGAACAGCAAGTATAATTCAACTGCATAAATATTAAGCAGTCTAACCCAGCAGGTTATTGGGTTTCATACAGCACACGACTGACTGTTGAGCCCTTCTGCTGCGTGTCAATGCCAGCAGCATGGCTCTCTCTCATCCCCTGCCTGCCACTCCTGCTCCACCAGCAGCTTTCATGTGCTCTCATTGCTATTCTTTGGCCTTTCTCTGTTTGCTTTCAAGGAATTTCAGACCAGAACAACAAAGCACAAGAATTAGAACTTGCTCTCTGATAACATTTTGAAAATTCCTATTCCAGTCAATTTTTCCTCATTTTCTAACAGTGAGATTCCATTGATGATATGAACCAGAGAGACTATTGCAGGTAACTCAATCACATGAGATAGGAGAGAGGGTTGCTCTCACTGGTTCTTTCCACAGTGTTTAAAATAACATATTTAGAGCAGGAGGAGAGTCATTACATCACAGGTATACTGACATGAAGAAAAGATAAAGAACTAGCCAAGTGGGATCTAAACAGGCTTGCATTATTGTACAAATGATTCTTGTTACTTCTGTTTCCATATCTATAATACTTTCTTGCAGCACATGAGAAAGGAATTTGAAAATGGGATGTGATACAGCTCATTGCTTTATAAATCTTCAGCTCATGCTCATCTGCAACAAAAATTATTATTTGATCAGCTTAGAAGGGATTCACCTCTTTTCTCAACTTAAAAT
Organism: Pardalotus punctatus; assembly: GCA_013400915.1. NCBI lineage: Eukaryota > Metazoa > Chordata > Aves > Passeriformes > Pardalotidae > Pardalotus > Pardalotus punctatus. Next base: position 396,236 of record VZTX01001593.1, read on the forward strand.
GTCCTGTTACATGAAAATCCAATGTTTTTCATTCTCATCTAATCCTATAACAAAAAAGCAGAGCTGAAATGAGCTGAAAATGGAATATGCAATGCTAAGCACTCACCTAACACTTTTGCACAATGCCTTCTGTCCCCAGGAAATAACCACTGATAAACTTACATGGGTTAATAATGTTTAAAAAATGCAACTCATAATATTACTCACTCTAGTCAAAACTCTGGATCTCTTAGAATAAGAATCTGGTGAGCAGAGACAAATAAATTCTCTGTGTAAATTGTCTTATTTGCAGACAGTCTTTGCTCAGTGCTGTTTCTCTGAATAAAAAAAAAAAATTAAAAAAAAAAAGCAGGCAACAGCTTCTTTGCTCAGAAATCCCCACTGTAGCCCCTGCAGCTTGCTCTGGGCCCCAATAAGCTCTTGCTTTTCTTTTCACTGAGGGCTGTAATCATATTCCTTCAATATCTCTGCATCCAAAACAGATAGTTTGCTAAAAATGTCCTAACCCCTCTGCATGTCTCCCCTACAGCTGCGGAATCCCAGGTTAGACCCCCTTATGTCAACCTCTGCGTGCCAAACAGCTCGGGTTTTTTTCCAGACCCTCTTACAAAATCAAATTATTTTTACTATAAAACCTTAAGCTCCTCAGAGTCCTGGAAACCCCAGAAAGGATCCCTCTGAGAAGGCACATATTTGGAGGTCAAATCGCACATACAAAGATAGAGACAAGGGTAATGATAGGCCCACAGCGCACGGAGTCAGTGCTTCAACCTGCTTTGGGAAGGTAAGGGAGGGTGAGGTGCTCGGAGGCACAGGACAGAGATTCAGAGCTCCAGGGGGGCTGAAACACTGCACCAGGCATCACAACAGCTGAGGGATGGTCACCAGAACCCTTTTGGGAAGGGATTTTTCAATTCAGGGCCCAGCTGGTGCTTTACCTAAGAGCCACACACATTTAGCGAGGCATTCAGAGTGCTGCAGAGATCCTGTGCTGCCGCTGCTGCTGGGAAACTCAGAAACAATGTTCCCATGATCCAGGCTGCAGACAGGGCTCTACCATTCCGTAACTCTGAAATGGGTGAGCAGTGGGCAATGACTCTGATGTCGCCACCCTGGGGTCAAAAACACTTTGTTTCCCATTCAAAAATGGAGCAGCCCTGTAACAGGAAGTAGAGCTTTCCCAAACTCTCCATGCCTTAGGCATGAGAGAATGGTTTGCTCAGCACACCGCCTCCACACCACAAGGACAATTAACTCAGGTTATAATTGTCTAGCAGAGCATGGCAGCTTCCTCTGGTGAACCCGCACTACTAACAGTGCATCCTAAGCGATCGTGCCTCTTTATCTCCAGGTCCTAAAGCTAACATTTTACTGTTTTCAGCACAATAAAATTAATCCTTGATTTAATCCTTCTGTTTAAAACCTTTGCCTGTAATTGCAAATGTACTGCTAATGCATCATGATTCAGGCAGTGTAAAAGTTTGAAAACAATGGACGTGGATGCTAAAACTGGTGTCAACTGAAATTTTAGAATGGTTGTCTTTCTGCTGGACTTTTTCCATGCAGACCCAGAAACCGAGCCCAGCTGCCTCTATTGCCTAACAGTGTCTGACAAAAGAGTCATATAGATGACAGAGATATGAGGGTTAAATAAGAAGACAATTATAGTTGTTTAGTGCATGTGAGAAGCCCCTGGTAAAAGTAAACCACTATATTAATCCTTTGTGGTGGGCCAATTACTTCAGCCTTGATATATTTAACTGTGTTCCAGGCCAGGCTCTCAAATGATTTAACATTAGTGTAGCTCAATTATATTTATATTCAGTGAGTTATAACAGTATGTAACAGCTGAGGATCTGGTACAGTCTCCATGTCTCACAAATACAGTCACTGAAAGCTGTTCTTAGCCTTTTTTCTCCTCCTATTTCCTTTATGAGCAATGGCAGAATTTTTGTCAATCACTCAAGAGACATTGTTTTTAGATGTGCTAATTTAATTCAGTAGGACAGACAGATCTATAGCAGCTGGCAGCAGACAAAGGATGGGCTGAAGGAGGTTTTCTAAAGTTAATACTATTCTTGGTGGAGATAATTGCAGACTTTTAAAAACCAACCAATGAGCTCACAGAGCGAGAGTAAACTCCACGCATCCGAGGGAGCAGGGGAGAGCAGCATTGTCTTCTGCCACAGCTCTGCATTCAGAGGTATGTGACTCATGGGAAACTGGCCCAAGAGGTTTCAGTGGAGCCATCAGCTCCCTGCCAGAGCTGAAATGCTCCACAAGATCAAATATTCCTGCTAGTGCTTCACTTCTGAAGTAAACTGGGGGGAAATACTTAATTAGAACTTTGCACCCAGCACCAATTCTGAGCTGCACATGACACAAGATTTGATGGGTTGTGAACACTTCAGAGAAGACAAAAATGAGAAATGCTTTAACAGTATGCAATAAATGAAGCTAAATAAAGTAAAAAATGTTTTCCTAGGAGAGAAAAATGCCTAAACAGTAAGCGAAAAATGGCAGAGTAGACAGGAGACTGTGAACAAGTATCAACATTTTACAAACTTTAGTCAACCAGCTGGTACTGTTACAATAATTGAGTTATTCTTGGTTGTATTGACTGGCACATGATGTTTAATAAACTGAAGAGGTAAACTGCTCTATGTATCATTTGTGGAGCCACAACTAGAGAATAGTGTCATCATTTGAACTCCCCACATTATGAGAGCTCTAAAAAGTGATACCTATAAAAAGAATGAAGAAAGTCTGAAAAATCCAATTAGTCCAGTAAATACAATATACACTCTTTTTCTCCATGCCTTTTCTTGGCAGAAGCACTAACTTTCCCAGGTCAAAGCCTTTGTTTCCTCTCATCTGTACCTTCCCTATTGGTTTAGTTTATCATGAGGGGTTATGGGTTTGGCTTTTTTCTATTTTTTCATAAAACAGTATGTCAGCACTGAGCAGACAGTAGGAATGGCTTGTCACAGGTAAAAACACCTGAAGTAGGGATTTTTGCTGAAATTAAATAGTCCTCCAAGACTGCACAGGGTGTAAGTTTTATAATATACATAAGGCTGTTTAAAGATGATCAACTGTTGACATTCCCACCAGACTCGGCTATCATCCAGATGGGTTAAGATTTAGCAAATGAGATACAGGATGTTAGAGAAACTTCTGACCATAATGACAGATTAGCACTGGAACATATATTATTCAGAATGGATATGAAATCTTTGTTCTCTAAGGCTGGTTAAGCAATGTGAATTTGTAGTACATCTACATGCAATTTAATTTAGGTTATACAGTTGATTGACACACGCATGAGTCAGCCCCGGGGCAGAATGTGATATAGGCGACATGTAAAGGCAGTTTAATCCATGTCATAACGTGGGCCAAAGCCAGGCATCACAATGCAACACAGTATAAATTAAAAATTTTGAACATCATGAAGTACTGTGCAGAGCTCATCTCCTCTTCTCTTAGAGTAGTCTTTAGCTCAGGATTTCCCATGCATTTTTTTCATGAATAAAAGCACTCTTAGCAGTGGCAACTCGCTTCCACTACCAGTGGTGGCAGTAGCACTCACTGACAGCCTGAGCCAACCCAATTTGAAATGGCTCATAAATCGCCAGTGGTTCATATAGCATAGTACCCCTTCACCTGGTCAGACAGATTGAGGTAGTTCTGTTTGAGCCTGGAAAGATAGCCAGGAACATTACAAAACAATAGGAATTGCTGCCCATGATTAAGTGTATGGTGTTTTTTCTTCAGGCAAATCACAGTCAATCTCCCTTGCCAGGTAGTCAGAGGTTTGTGCTGCTGACTGTACCGTCATTTGGGTAAAGTAAAAAATTGTACTGCGATCCTGTCCATTTGTGTTTTAAACTTGGCTTTTCTAGAAGAACTACAAAACCAGTGCATTAAAAAGAAATAAAAATAGCAGATCATCCTCACAACTTTTTGTGATTAGTGTTTTTGTTTCCAACCCAGTTGTCAAAATGACTATCCAGCCACATATGTTATTTCTGTTAATTTTCATCTCACACTACTCTCATTTCAGTGAAATTAATCTAGAATCTAGCACAATAACCATGGCTTAAAATACTAAAAATTTAATTCAAATACTCTGCAGAAAACAAACCAAACCATTGTTAGAAGGTACAGCAATACTGAGAATGAGACCACAACCCCCTGAACTACAGCCTTGGAAGCTGAGGAGGTTCCTATTGTTACAATCTTAGCCCTTGGAACAGGAGAGTCAGATTCCACTTCAGAGTTTTTCTGGTGCTGGGAAGACCCCTAATTAACACTATGTGAATATTTTCTATTAATCGACAAGCTTTATAAAAATAGCCCTGCTTTTTAAAACTTCCAGTGTAGCTTTTTTAAAACTATTTTTTAAATGGGAAATAGTTCAAGAGACTGGTAAACTTTTGAGATGGACTTTTTTCAGATACTGGTACCATTATGACTGTATCATCATCATTTAAAATCAGCTATGTTCCCAGCTTCCGAGAATCTAGGAGTCCTACCAGTAGTAATAGCCAGAGTGGAATGGATGACATCTCTCCACAAGGAATGTGGTTTCATCAGAGCAAATACTGTTTGGGGACAGGACTCTTTGCCCTACTTCAGTCTTATGCACCTGCAGAGTAAGCCAAACGTAACCAGCTGACCCAGCTGAAGGGACTACAATTCTTCCATTGTAGAAATGGGTCATTTTCAGGAATATCATTTACTCTTTAGTCAACCTGATAGCAACTTAAAACTTCCTGAAGCAATCTTCTGTTGGAAATTTCAGAAGCCTATTTGTTAAAAGGCAAACAATTATAAATCTGAATTTGTTAGAAATTCAGTATTTTATGTTGAGAGAAGAAAATTTTTTTTAGCATGGCACATTTATTGACATAGGATCCTATATTATTACATCCAGCTTGTCTGTAGTAGAATAAGTACCTTCTGCATCCACAGAGGAACCTAAATACATTACCTGGCGGGGAAAAAACTTTTATTTCAAATGCGGTAACCTCAGGCCATACTTTGGAAATCATTCTAATAAGGCCTCCATATGCTGGAAGTTCACTTGGTCAGTTTTCCAACTGATTAAATTGCCATCTGGGGTGACAAATGACTTTTCTGTACTCTGTGATTTGACTCATTTTTCTCAGATATATATTGAGCGCATAAACCATATCATATCGCAGTTAGAGGAGGTGATGCACCTACTTTGCGAATTAGTTGTGATCAAATATTATTTGGAACTTGCATGTGACATAATTTGCTGATAAATTTGTGTTTTAAATTGAGATTGCAAACAGACAGGATGATCACACTGAGTATGGATCACTGTTTGAACAACCAGAAGTGAATACATATATGAAAAGGTCCATTTGTTTGCTGCAATCTTTCAGAAACAGCAAGTATCTGAAACACAGGAAAGGATTGGCCCCCAGGGACTCCTTACTTCAGACTTCTTCCAATGACTGGCTTAAAACAAGCTCAGCTATTTCTACATTTTACTTCTCCATCTGAATTGACTAGAAAGGAGCTGTCTCAAGGCACAGACAAATTAGATGATTAAGTAGAAACTGTCTAGTGAAAGAAAGGAAGACAAGATGTTCTAGCCTTCCTACTCCCTGATGCTGTCCATTCATGCTGTTATTGCAGCAGGATGGGTTGGAGTAACCCGGGGATGACAGGAGGATTGTGAACAGCAAGAGGGAGACCACTACCCCATATTCTGCCCTCTAAAAGCCCAGTAAACACAGAAGGTGAATAAGAATGACTGAAGGAAGAAGGAAGAAAAAGAGGAGAAAATGATTCCTGGTTCTAGGGAAAGTATGAAGCTGGGCAATTAATAGACAAGATTTACTGTAAGATCTGAAGAGTACACCTTCCTGTGGAAGTCCTTTCCAGCCACACTTCAGCTGGCTCTCTAGGCTTTGCCTGTCTTCGTACCCTAACTCTAACCTTAAGCCATGGCTTTTGCCATAGGTTCCTGTCAGTGGCCCAGCTGAAAACCTTCCCCGGGGAGAATTCTCTTTTTGCAACCTAACCCACTCCTTTGTGCATCCTTCTCGCTACGGCTGAACAGGATCTTTTTCTCTGTCATAACCATAACACCAACCTTACCCCTGCATTTCGATAGCACTTAGCTGTATGAAGCAAAGTGTCTCCATCCATTGCCTTCCTATACATTTCCTCCAAAATGTCAGTAACTCCCCCATGCATTTATTTCTCCATAGAAAACTATTTTATCATCCTCAACATCAGAGCTGAATCTTGCCTGAACAGTTGAGAAACTTTGAGCTGTTTCATGGTGAACTTGTTACCCTTGTTCTATCTCTGAAAAATGCACCTGTCAGGATGTAAATATGTACCTAGATATTTTGGAAGTTTGTTGCCATCTGCGTTGTAGATAGTGGATGGAGAGAATCACAAATCGTACTTGTAAATGTGAGACCACTTCAGTTTTTCTTCAATTTATGGACAATTATTACTCTTTGTAGTCACGTTTCTCATATTTTGTAAATTACAGGTTTATTTGTAAACTCTAAAGTGACATTCAGCTGACTTTGTGCAGCCCCTTCAGATCAAATTAGTGGATTTTTGTGAGGAGGAACATTCACCTGAGAGGAAGTAAAACCAGGAGAGAATCCCCATCTCCTCTCAAGGGCAAATTCTGACCTACCAAAAGTAACATGCTCTGTATAGAAGTCTCATTGGATCCCAGAACCTGGCTTCCATGCCCTGCTTCCATGCAACAGGTGTATGCATCTTAGATATTTGCAGTATAGCCACCAGGCATCTCTCTCTGACTTCAAGGTTCTCTGATTCCTCCTCTACTCTGCCCTCACATTCCCCACCTGAAGTGCTGCAGGTGTCCCTGCCCATGGCAGGGGGGCTGGAACTGGATGATCTTTGAGGTCCCTTCCAACCCAAACAGTTCTATGATTCTATGACCAACACCATCCATGACATATACTGCCACTTTGCTTTATAGAACTGATCACTGATCTCTGATCATAACTGGATATGTTTTAGGATCTCTGAACACAAACTTCCCCAAGTGTACATAGTGTTATCTGATACCTTGAGTAGAGGTACTGGTACTAAACCTAAAATTTCTCTGAGTAAATTGCTCCCTGCAACCCATTCCTTTTGACAAAAGAAATCCCCTTTCCTCTGTCTACAAGGTGCTGTAGTTGCAGGTAACAGAAAGGGACAATGCTGTATGTCCAACACTACTTATTTCCCAGAATGACTTGCTTAACTATTTTATATATATTTTTATAATATGCTTATAATTGAATTGCCATGATAATTTATATGACGCTCCCCCTCAGAGGCGTTCTGTGAAACAGAAGGTGCTAGATTCCTGCCTTATTTACAGGTTCCAAAAATCTAGGAGTTGTCTATCTGCAGACAAATATTTGTATAATTAAAATAATGAATTATTTCTATTGAAGATAAATTTAAATTCATCAAGAAGCTTACTTAAACAGAGTTGTGGGGCAAGATTTTTCCCACTCACCCAGTTCTCAGTCTACAGCCTGACCAGTCTATAGCCAGTCTACAGCATCTTTTTAGTTCTAAAATTGTTCCTGAAAATGAAACCAATTCATAGAATCTTAAGCTTACAACTTATCACAACATGCTGCCAGGGTCTCTCTAACCCTGTGTCTGTCTTTTCTAATAAGCCATTCCTAAATGTTCTCTCCTGAAACAGAAGGATCATTAGTTTTCAGGTACTTATCATAAGGTTTCAAAGGGTACCTAAAAATAGGTCACACTGATAAGAGTTTCATTTGACAAATGTCAGGCTCTTCTAATACTTCCCTTTGTAAGACAAAGGGCAAGCCAACATTTTCGCAGCTGTCAAGTAACTCTCTGCACTGAAACACAGTAGAATAAAACCTGACAGTGAACCATCGCTGCATCTGAGTCCTGGTTACATAAGGTAGTATAGGAAAATGAGTGTTTTTCAGATTAACTTTAATGTCAGGGCTGGTACCATGAATGTAATTATGGCTGATATTTTTATGCTGCAGTCTGACAGATAGTTAGCAATAAATACACCACCTCATGCAGAAAATGAGCAGACTTTCATAATGAAAAAGGAGGGTGTCAAGTACTTGCACAACTTTTGTGCATTTGCTTTCTCCTGGGTTTTATTATTGCCTTGGAAATGCTTCAGATCACTGTTTAGGTTCTCAACATCTTCACCTCACCTTTCAGAGAGGATTTTGAGAGCAGCTCTGATTTCCATTACTTAGCAATGCTTGTGGCATCTGTCTTTCAACTGAGAAAGTGAGACCTGTGATCTTCAGGACCAAAAAGCATTCATGAATCATGAAAAAGGGGGTGAATTTTAAGCGGTGTGACTGCTGCCCGCATTGCTGAGCAGTGACATCAGCATGGCCATGCCAAAGATCTGGCACAAGAGTAGGGAACTCCAGGCTGTTGGCACTGGCTGCACAGATGGAGAGTGGCAAGGGAGTGCATGTCAGGGAGATACAGAGAGTGCAAGGGCTATAGGTGGAGTGTGAAAAAAACACCCTTTGAGAGGATAAAAATGTGTTCTCTACCAAAGGAGCACAAGTCATGCTGATGGATGGGAAATCCACAAGGGGCTGATGACACTAAAGCATTCTTGTCATTTTTGTTCTATATTATGACATTTACAGAAGATTGGAATGTATAAAAAAATTAGAGGACTACTCTTTTCCCTGTAATTGTCCATCATTTGTTTTTCACCATGGTAAGCTGAAAGTTTAAGAGTTTTTGTGCTGGAGCAAAATCAGTTCAGGGCAGAAAGACAAGAGGATCCAATACCATCACACTCTTCAACCTTTCCTATCTTTATATTATGCACATTTATACACCCACCTCTCACAGAATGAGGATTTATATTTTTTAAAGTACTTCCTATCACCATCAGTATTCAATTCAAGGACTCTTTTAGTCAAATGGCCAGCAAAAAAGACAGGATTTAAATCTTGTGCTCATTGAACTTCAGAGGTTTTTTTAATCAAGCCATTTCACATGAATGCACCATATCTATCATTAAAGGGGTTCCATGTGGTGATTTTATAATTTCTCCATTTGGTGATTGTGTAAACTTCTTCCTTCATGCCCTCAGGAAATTAATGTTTAATATCATATTAAAGCATCAGCTTTCATTCTATGGTTCAATAGCAACTTATTCTAGATTAATATTTATCAATAATATTGCTGAAGCAGATTTTAATCTCCAAAGAAGCCTTTGGTCATTTTTCTGTAGAAAAAAGTCATTCAGCTAAAATAAACTGTAGTCATTTTCAGATTGATCTGGACAGTAAAAAAATTATTAATGCACATCATAAGAACATTTGTATAAAATTTATTTAAATGAGCTACCATCTCAAAAGTATTTATAGCTGTTCAGTTTCAACAAGCAGCAAAAACCATCATGCCAGATCTTCCCAGGTTTCAGAATTGATGACACTACTTTTCAGGGCTGTATCTACTAAAAGTACAGAATAGTGGTATTTACTTCTGTGTGAACAGTGGCTTAAAAATGAGAAATAACAAGATATTCTAAAGGTTTTATAACAAGAGTGAATGTTGTAAGGCAGAAGAAATAGAACATTGTAAGCATCTAGTCTGCAGTGCCATCTTCTGTGCTTTAATGCAACATAACCATTGATTTCCATTTCCCCTTTTTAATAAATTATTACTGTCTGTGGCAAGTCACCTTCTCTCAGTGTTAATACTGGTTTGGGGTCTTCACTTCAGATAATGCCATTAGATTTCTGTGTCATCAGTTGCAATAAATATGATGCAAGTTTACTTCTGTGTGATTCAAAGTAGTACCGGATATACTATTTCAAGAAAGTCACGTTAACGATTTGATCTCTGACTAAGATCTTCCATGCTGTTCAACACACTCCTCTTGAAATCATCCAGTTATTTAACTGGTTTTGTTGGGATGCAGTAGCTAATGGCGTACGAGCATCCCACCCCATATGTGCGGTTCATCTTACCAGAAGTCCTGTGTGGAGGCCTCTCTGCTGAAGTGTTAGCACCTTTAGTTCTCATTAGAGTGCTAACATTACCCTGGAATTATAGACTCACAATGTTTCACAGCAGTATTCAGCAACAAGTAGAGTCAGATGCTATATATAGGCTAGTATGGTAATTGTGCTTTTCAAAATATTTTCACAGCCACAAGTTTGTACCTAAGCTACTTCAATAAAAGTGAAAATTCACTGAGGATAAGTATGGATGCTCAGCCATAAAAGACAAAACAGAACACTATTTTGAAATAGAGTGAACCACTCAGAAAGGAAATGTTAAATCGGGCGCATGCAAGGGATCCTGGGTTTGGTAGAAAAGTCCTGATCTTGGCTACAGGAAAACTATGAGACTTTCATATTTAGACTTGACTCTAAATATGTTTGAAGGTGTACATGATGAGAAAATTCCTTCCATGATCTGGTTTTAGACACTTTCAGCACCAAGGCAAGCTGGATGGACATAATGAAGAGCAAAGTACATGACCCAGATGCCTAATCTTCAACTCTGTGCAACATATACGGAAACAAATTTGTACTTGACAACTGTGTTTGGAAGTGATTATTACCGACTCCATGTAAGAATGGATACACCATAAGAGAATTATAAGCACTCCATGATGAAGAAGAAATTTGATATAACTGGCATTGTCACAATTTGTTGAGATGCATCACATAAATGGCACATGAAACTCATACAATTTGTTTTATAATGGTATAATGGATAATGGCATCATAGAAGCTGAACTCTCCATAGAAAGTACTGTTATCTCTATAAGTTTTCTTGGTGATTCAAAACCCAAGGATCATGTGGGCACATAGATCAATGTCCTACTTAACATATCTTACAAAGAGAACCTGCCACTGACTTAACTGTCCTCTGAATTATGGGAACGTGTTTCTTCCTAAGTATCTGCTGATTGTGGACAAGAAAAATCAAGCTGTTACAGGAATTTGAATTTGAGAAATGCAAACTGGTGATCTCATATAGCTGGTAATAAATTGTTTAAAGAATCCCTAGAAATATGCATGATGATTTTATAATGCACAAGGAACTACAGAAAAAAAAAAAAAAAAGGTAAGATAATTTTGGACTTAATTGTGCCAGATAAAGCAGAATAACCATGATATTGGGACTTAACAGTTGCCTAGAAACTGCAGATCGTGACCTCATATTCAATAAGACCAAACATTGCCTCAAAGTTAGATACATAAAGAAAATGCACAATACTCCAAACTACCTTATACTCAAAATCTGAAGAAACTGACGAAAATACTGATTAGAAGTAAAAATGCTGACAGGCAAAGCAATTAATAAAAACGTCTGGAGTTTCCAAGTGTCACTGTTAAGACTGAGAAAGACCTTAGCTAGAATCTTGTCTTCACTCACTGGCAAGGAGTAAACAACATTTTAAGGAAAATATGTGGGAAAAAGATGAACTATTGAATAAAAGAGGAGCTATGAATTGTCAAAAGTAGTTCAGAACAGCAGTGGATTATACAGACTATCAGAATTAAAGACATTCTAAAAAAAAATTGAAAGGGTATTGGGAAGCAAATAAATTATGGAAAAGTCTATTATCAAATGTAGATTGTAAAATTGTCAATGATGATATGGAAAGAACAGAAGTTTTTAATAAATATTGTGTCTATATTTGGAAAGAAGCAGAGTGCTGCATTCATACCATATGAGGACAGGGAGGCAATTTCTAGGCCATTAATAATCCCTGGGAAGAAGTTAGACAGTATCTACTTAGGATAAACATTTTTGAATCAGGAGGCCTAAAACATTTGCATCAGAGGGTCATAAAAATGCTGGTTAACGAAACTTGTGGCTCACTGATATTAATTTATAATAAAGACTGTATATATGTATATATTCATACCTACATTCAGAAAATGTTAGGAAGCCTCAAAATAGCTCACATTGTCAATGTAACAAATACTATAGAGTGATATAACTAAAACCAGGTTAATTGGTTGGTCTTAAGTCTCAGCAGAAATCCTAAAATATCTGACTCGGGATTTAACAAGCTAAATTGACTGTGTGGGAAAAAAAAAAAGGCTCTTTCCAATTTATCTAACTTTGATAGTATTAAAATTTTGGTAGATAAAGGCCATGTGCAGAGATTACATCCTTACGTATATCTAATTGCCAGTGAGTGGATAATGCACCATCTTGACACACTCCAGTACTGGAGCTGCATAAATGTAACTGTGCAACTCCACATCCATGCTGACCAGCTTCCCTCTCATGAATAACCAGCCAAGGTACAGCACCATCCTGCTTTTATTTCCTGAAGCCAGCTTGCTCAGTGCTGGATTAAGGAGATCCTCACTCCATCACACCATATTAGTGCTGCCTTAGATTTTGTAACCATTTCGGAGTGCATGTCATTCAGTCAAAATATTAACGTCATGCAAAAAAACCCAGTAGTAATACATGATAAATTAATTAAATTTTCATTCATTTGGCATTAATTGTTGACAAGTGTCAGTGCACAGTTGGTGGTGAGCAATTGCCACCAAGGGCATTTGCTTTTACCAAGGCTCCACCTGGAGTATGGAGGACATTAATGATACTCTTCAGTAAACATCTCAAAGAACTGTGAAAAAATTGGTTATAAAAATACATTGAAAATTTCCATATATTTTTTTCAAATTTCCGTAAATGAGATGGGCAGGATGTTAAAGTTAGAGCTAACTGAATTTCTTGGAGAATTGCCTTCATAATTATTTTCATTTTTTTTTAATAGAAATCAAAATCATAAAGCAACAGGGAAAAAGAACTCACACTTACAGGATAAGGGGCTCCAACCTGGTAACTAGCAAGACAGAAAATATTTGAGATTAAAAATCCAATGCAAATTTCTCTTAAAATGTTATCATAAATAGATGACAATACTCATGGCTGGGAAAAAATGGAAAGTATGAATGCTTTACTTCTGTGAGTGAGATATTTAAATTCTGCAAACACAGTGTGTGGAGTAAAACTTGTAGTAGATACAATTAGTAGATGAGGTGATCTCATATTCATAATCAAAGGATTTTTAAAGTCGAAGAGTGTTCAAAAAAGCTATGAAATTGTTTGAGGACTGCAGAAATAGTCACCTATTAGAAGATTTAAAGAAACAAGATTGAGGAAAATCTTGAGGAAGGGCCTTTAGAAGGCAATTATGAATGTTACCACGTTCTTAATTGTAACAAATAAAGGTATAAAAGAATCACTGTTGTAAAGCTAAAGTTAGGTAAACTGAAATTTGACGTTGAAGACTGGATGATAAAAATGAGGATGGATAACAAGTCGACAATTGTGATGGATTTTTTAAATACTTTTCCTAATATTTTCAATTGAATATCTGATGCCATTCTTAAATAAATAAATAAATAAAAGAAACTAAATTAAAAAACCCAAACAAATTATGTGAGGAAAACTGCCAGTAGCAGTTCAAAATACTTGATCTGATGGCTCACTCTGGCCTTAAATCTTTGCAAGGACATGAAATTATTCACTGATTCTCAGGCTTACATAACAGCAACCATCAGTAAAAAGCTTTCTTTCCAGCTGGCTAAAAGAGTATTTCCTGGAAGGCAGTGACCTGGCCTCGGTTATTCATGCTTTTGTCATTTCTCATTTAGACTGCAGTGATTCAGTGTTCAATATAAATGGTCATACTGTTTCAGTGCTTACAGAAATTCAGCTGCTAAAGAAGGCTCCATCTCATTTCAACAGTGCAGTCCCCTGGAAACCTATCAGATATGTCTGCCCGGCTTTTTCTTACCTTTCTGTATACTACCTAAAGAAGTTCAAGGTCCTGATTCTTTTCTTTAGGATACACCATAGCTGAAGGTCAGGAATGAAAATATCTTCATAATGATTTATGGTGGGAACCGAATCTGATAACTTGTTACCAGTTTAATATAATGGACTCCCTACCCCTTGCCCATAATTATATCTAAATGACATTTTATGGGCCAAGCTGCTTCTGTACATGTTCCTACCCTATAAAGGCTTCAGCCAGTTCTGATCAAAAAACTTCATTATTATGTTTGGACGCTGTTGTATTTACATTTGTAGATTGGTTTAAGCTGGAAGATACCTGATGGTCATCTAGTGCAACTTCAAGTCAAAGCTTACCCAGGTTCAAATTTAGGTCAGTTGCTCAGTCAAATTTTGTGTCTCTCCAAGGACAGATAATGTAAAACCTTTCTGTGCTACCTAGCTGAGGCTTTGACCACCCTCATGGTGATTTTCTTTTTCTAATCATTAGATAGTAGGTACCTTTTGGAATTTTTAACTGCTAACTCTCATCTTTTCATTGAGAAATTTGACTCCATCTTCTCTGCTCCCACCCAATTAGTTTAGCTAAACACAGCACAGTTACATTTTCCCCATAATTTTCTAAGTGGGTCAAATCCAGCCTCCCCAGCCTCTTCCTCCTTCAACATCTTATGATAGGCAGCCCCAAACTAGACATAGTAATTCAGGTGCAGCCTCATAAATGCTGGATAGATAACAGAGAATATTCACCTCCCTGGACTGGCCGGTTGTGTTCTCCCTAGTGAGGTCCATACACTGTCAGCCTTAAGTTCTACAATACTGACCCTTCACTTATGTTCAACTACTTGCCCACAGGTCCTTTTCTGCAAAGATTCTTTGATCTAATATAACCCATGTGATCTGGGGTATCCCACTCATACCTGGTCACAATTTAATACACAGGCAATTCTGTGTCAGAATCAAATTTTCTTGGGAAAGGAGTAATCTGACATGATGGAATTTAGGGCCAAAGCCTAGACTTTTATTAACCTAACTGCTTTATTCAGTGTGTGACGCATAAGAATCAAACTGTTCATTGCACCAGTGTTAAGAAACATGAACGCTAAGAGAGAATCAAAAAGCCCTCAAAACACCTCCTTAGTAAGAAACTTCCTCTTTCTCCCCCTTTCCACTAAAAAAAAAATAAAAAAATTACTTAACAAAACAAGACACTGAACACACTTTCCCTGGTGCAGAGAGAATATAAAAATAAACCACTCAGAACAGATGTTCAAAGGCTGACAGCCATGTTTTTCACTGCACTGGAAAAGATATGAATACTTTAGTGCTGAGCCCAGAGTAACAAAGGAAATGAGAAGGAAAGAGAATTCTTGCTACCTACCTTTTTTTTTTTCCCTGTTTGGCAAATTATGTTATTACAAATCTATAAAAGTATGATGATCATTATGACAAATGATCTAAATATGACTAATGTTATCAGCCAGATTATGAAAAAAGCTTATTCTCAGAGTATTACAGTTAAGGGTAAAAAGCACAACAGGATCTGTCATTCTGAGTAAAACAATCCATAAAACCTCATCCAGTAATTTCCATGTTCAGTGCCAGCTCTATGCAACTTGAATTAGCATGTGTGTTTGGACATGTGCCACCTTACTTGACAACATGAAGAAAGAAAAAATCTACATGTCCATTGGCAAGCTGCCCTGATAGTTAAGCACATTCTTGATTTAAAAGTATGCACATTATTTTCAGACTAAATCACTTTACCTTTAATTTTCATCTGTTTAGAGTACATTTTACTGTCTGTGTCTGCAGGGTCAAACAGTCACCTACTAACTGATACCCTACCCTTGTGGAGGCACTTTGTATTTGTAATTAATTGCCTCTTAAATACCTCTTGTGCAAGCTAAATAAATGGAAGGATTTTTAACATAAAATATTTTTGTAATTCTTTTATGGAAAACGTGAATAGCCTCTTTAAAATATGTTTTCTTCACAGCAATGAGTTGAAAGCAAGGTGTAACAGCAATATATTACAGTCAGCAAAATTTTGCTTAGCTCCTGCTGTTTTACCACCTCAGAACCCTTAGTTAAAACTTTCTCATTATGCTTCCAAGGATGACACTAACAAAAACAACAAAACTAGTAAAACAACAATACCAAAAACCCAAACAAAAATACCAGCCAACCAACCAAAAATACCCAGTTCTCACTGTGCTGCTAGAGTTGTCATGTTGTCCAGACCCACAGAAAAACATGCATGTACACCACCCCTTTCAGGGGTTACAGCGCACTCCACTCACATGCTCCAGCTGTACTTCACTGTGCTGTAGACTGTACTTTTAATTTTGGGGCAGATTAGGAAATTTGGATATTCTCCATATCCTTGCTACATTGTCCCCAGCACCTGGACTGAGATCCTTCTGACAGTGGCCAAAACTGTCAACATTGTTTGCTTTGTTAAAGCTTTGACAATCATAGAATCAAAGAAAGGCTTGGGCTGGAAGGGACCTTAAAGATGATCTAGTTCCACTTCCTTGCTGTGGGCAGGGACACCTCCCACTAGACCAGGTTGCTCAGAGCCCCATCCTACCTGGCCTGGAACACAATCAGGGGTGGAGCATCCACAACTTCTCTGGGTAACCTCTGTCATTGCCTCACCACCCTCACTGTAAAGAATTTCCTCCTAGTATCCAATGTAAATATGTCCTCTTTCAGTTTGAAGCCATTCCCCCTTGTCCTGGCACTCCATGCCCTTGCAAGCAGTCCCTCTCCCTCTTTGTTGTCACCTCCTTCCAGGCACTACCCATGGATGAGGCAGGCCTAGGGATGTTGCCACAGACCATGTCACAAATAAACCAATAAAGACATCATGGAGTTAAACAGTAACACAGCAGGCATAAAAACAACCATGGAGCCACATTCAGATGGATCAGATAGCTCTAGTACTTCTTGACATTAGTGGGAACATTTCCATTGGCTTCAGTGAGTACAGAATTGCCCAAAACCAATAGATTTTTTTTGTGGTTGTTTTTGCATTTCAACAAGCTGGATTTAAATTCATTAATATTCCAAATGAGATCAATAATGAATAGTTCAGTAATAATTACCAGGACTCCACAGAAAACTCTGTAAATTAAGTCATGAGCTATACACTGCATGTGCCAATTTTCCATAAACAATGCATTATTGCACTCTCTGTTTTCTAACAAGCACGTTTGGTAATTGTGACTAGAACTATACATTATTCCTCTGAATTTAAAATTGTGCTCATTTATCCATTTGCCAAAATTATCCTTCCATTCCAATAACAGGTCTGTAAGAAACAGATTCAGCTGAGGTTTCCTCCAAGGCAAAGAAATTCTCTTGAACATCTGAATTTGAGCCAAAAATTCATGTTCTAATGAATTTGTCAAGGCTAAATGTGATCTACCAACACCTAATTCAAATGACTCCAAGACAACTGGGCTGCAGTCTAGAACAATTTTTTTGCATATCCCATAGCAAGAGTGGGTTTTTTAGTGTTTATCCTAAAGTTCAAGCTCCAAAAATTACTATCTAAAAATCTCCTTTATTTATTTAAAAATAAATAAATTATTGGACTTCCTGGTCATGGACAGTGGTTCAAACCTGAGGGTAGAGAAGGCCAGGGTAAAGACTCTTATTTCTAAAATTATTTTTCATCCCATTTCATTAATGCATAATCCCTGCTTACAGTATTTGTCTGCATTGTAGATTAAAATCAATAGTTAAGTCAGAGATCAGAACTGAAAAGGAAGAGATTTTTAGAAAGATACTTTTAAATTGTGTAGAGAAATTGCCAGTTGTGAACTTATTGGTGCATTTTACTTGGTGAACACTGAATTCTCAGTAATTATTAAAACCAGTAAAGAATTTATTGTTAAGCAAAATTAAAAAATCATGTTTACAGAAGTTGTAACTGCATTTCCAAAATGATTACATAGAACTATGAATTTTACTGCAGCCAAAATATTTAAACTGATGGTTTAAGTCTAAATGTGGAAGCTTATTCAACATATTCCCTCAAAAATTAGCCTTAAAAATTAATTTGCTGACCAATTGTTTTAATATACAATACCATGGAGATGAAATGTGAAAGGACTCATTCAGGTAACTTAATCCAGAAATGTTTTGGAAGTACCAATCTAATCTAACCTGTGTAATCCCAACCATGATTTTACCGTTTTGAACCCACTGTTTACCTTCTGTCCACTACTCCAAATGGAAATATGCTTCAAATGATTGCTCACATCAGCAGAGAGCAGAAAATAACTTCTTATAACTTCCACCTTGTGTGGAAATTATATTTGTGGCCACTATCATTTATTTGTTCTTACACCAATAATATTCTTCACTGAAAATACGCCTTTGACTTCTCTGATATGCATTACTTTTAGGTAAACTTCTTGTGAAGTTAAACCAGCCAAGCTCCTTTAATCTTTTTTTGTAAACTAAATTCTGAAATTAGTTGGTCATCCCAATATCTCTTATCTGCAGGGTCTCTGAATGGAACTTTCCTGACTGTAATGACCAGAAGCATTTGATTTAAATTAAGGAATTAATTTCACAGAGATGGCCACACCTGTATTGGCAAACAAGCTGTGTATGAAGGGCATTAGTTGATGAGGCATGGCTTGGTTCTGCATGGGCAAACACTCTCCTGGCTTTCTCAGCACTGTCCTGAGAATCCTTCCCAGCCCACCTTATTCCCTGAGCCATGCTCAGGCACTGCCTGGAAAGTGCTAATTTGCCTAAACCAAAACCAGGCAAGGGCTACACTAGCAGTTTAAAGCAGGGATGACCATGCAACACTGATTGGCCCAAGTCTCAGTCCTGTTAATTTATTTGCATAATTGAAGTATATGATGAATACTACACTGGTGCTAGGGCTTCTCAGTTTTTCCTGGAATTACTTTCACAACATATCCTAGATCTCAGTTTTCATTCTTGACACTCATAATTCACGGCCTCCCTGAAGTCAGCTGCTGTACTCCCATTTTTCTCCATCTG
Organism: Pardalotus punctatus; assembly: GCA_013400915.1. NCBI lineage: Eukaryota > Metazoa > Chordata > Aves > Passeriformes > Pardalotidae > Pardalotus > Pardalotus punctatus. The sequence goes on from VZTX01001593.1 coordinate 415,106, forward strand.
ACTACAGTAATCTTCCAGGATTTTACCAAGTCAGGACATTTGGGGTTGTCTAACTGACATTTACAATTTTATTCCGTTCTCCAAGGGGTCTTCAAGATTTTCAAGATTGAAAATACTACATCTCTGCACTGTAAGCTAGTCAATCAGACTCGTAATAGATATGGAGCAAGGAAATTAAGAACATGATATAGTGAAAAAGGGGTTTTTGCATACAAAAGATTGCAATATTTACTTGCTAAGAGAGTGCCCATGAGTTATTAAAGTAAGCATGAATATTGGGGTTTTCTTCAGGTACTGCTATTCAGGAAGAGTAATATAGAAATAACTTCCCCCATTTCCTCAATTTCATTCCAAGGTTGCATCTTTTAATAGAACACCCTGTGAGATTTTGTGAATCTGTTAAAACAATATCCTGAGAAATTTTGTGTGCATTATATGACATTAAAATCTCGGTTTATGCATGTTTATCTAGCTTTCATTCAGAGACTACATGCGAGCACTCATATTCTTCATCCCCAGGAAGTATATAACCAAATCAGCTTTAGTACTCCCTTCACTCAAATTTTTGATAGAAACCCCAAAGCATTCTGGTCAATTTCAAATGCAATACAAATACAAGCAACACAGACTTTGACTTTTTATTTCTTGAATGTCTTATCTCTTAGCCACCAGAGGAAGCTTATTGAGGCGATGAATAGTTGAAATAAGTGATTGATAATGAAGAGGGGGAAAAGTTAATTAAAGATTTAAAATGAGAATTTTGATACCCTATGTGTTCAAACAAAGTGCCTTTCTTAGATCCTACAAATCCTTACCAATATGCTAATTTCATGGAAATGAGGTTTATTATACTCTTTGGATTTTTCATTAAACAAACAGAGACATAACCATATATACTCTTCTCTCCCTAACCCAAGCTCTCACACATTTTGTGAAAGGTGTGATAGCTACTTTCTTTTTATCAGTTCTTATCCCTTGTCAACTTGTCTTTGTTGAATCAACATGAAAGAAACCGTTCCATAAACCATGTAAGATGGATCCCCAGCCTGCCTGAACTCAGCATTTCTTATGATCTACCCCATCTCTGCTCATCCGCTGGTCTCTAAATTGCAAACTTTCCTCATGCAAACTGATTATTTGGAACAGTGTCTGGCTCATCCTAACTAAAAAACATGCCTGGCAGTGGACTAAAATCTTAATATTGCATTCAAAACAATCCAATTCCAAAGACTGCTATTTTGGACATATCTTCAGCATGTATCCCTCTTCAGATTTGGAAGATTTTGTCACATCTTTCTTTGGGCTCTTCTGCTGAAGAAATTGCCTCCTCTTTCCTCCTTCAGATGCTTCCACCAGGCCCAGAGTGGATCAGCCAGGGCAGGAACCTGCAGATATTTTTCTTTTTTTTTCCTCCCTACCCACAGCCCTTTTAACAATGTGTATCACATACTCCATTTATGTATGTAGTCCTTTTGCTAAGGAGGAAAAAACCCAGCTCAGGTTTAAGTTATTAGCAATAAACCTCATCTGAAACCCATCCACAGACCTCAGAAAGTTAAATTAAACTATCTGGAAAGTTCTTTCAGACTTAATGGCAATGGCAACTGCTTGGGAATACCTTCATGCTATTTTCTGAAGCAGCCTTCTATTCATAGCTATTCATAATACCATGTCTCTGAACACACTTTACAGCTGAAAGCAAGATAAAGCTGCTCAAATTCTCCAGTCTTTGCTGCATTTACTCTCTTCAATCTTTGCCTGAACAATTAATAGTTTAGTTGACTTTTCCACACTTGCTTGGTTATCCAACACCTAGATCTCACCAACATCACAGAGAAGGTTCAATTCTGAATATCCAGCATCGGTGTCACGGAAGAAATCGCATTGCTAAAAGCATATTTCATTAGCTAAGTAAAATCATGGTAAAATATTTCAATTTTAAACAGAGAGAACTGTGGAAGATCAGTTATGATGTAGACATGGCTAAAGAATGCTAGAGAACCACTTATCCTACTTATTATTTATTTAATCAGGTTAGAGGAGGACTTAGTTTCTTTTGAAATCTGAGGAAGTCATTCCATTTGTTCCAGCAAAAGGTCTATAAAGGTATATATATCTTTCAGATTCTGTATACTTTTTTGTTTTCCTTATTTTACCAACAGGCCCAGCAGGACATAAAGGACTCAATTACATTTTTCAGTTATACCTAATATGCTATATATACATATATATATATATATATATAGGATAAAAATATCCTAAATGTAACATAATGTCTACTATATGTCATTTGAAGTGTCTTACACATCCTCCACTTGCTGGTTGAGAAGCATTTCCTAGTTTCATCAGCTCTTCTGCCATATGTGAAGAGCACATATATGTGTTCTATATCCCAAGGCTTCTGAAGGAACCTAGACATTTATGTTTAGGCACCTTAATCAAGCTCAAAGTGTTGTAATATAGGCATAATAATAATCAAAGTGTTGTAATATAACTCTTCTGGAGAATGTTTTGGCTAAAAATTCTCATAAAACAGGTACATGAATATTTTTCATGCTACTTTCCACCAAATTCAGGTTCTCTAAAAATTATGTAAAGAATGCCAATTGCAGGTAGTAAAAATTTCCTTGATATTAGAGATTTTCCTCCTCTTCTTTGTGCTCTTTCTTGGATATTTTATAATTAAAGGGTTTGGTCTTTCTGTTCAGGGAATATATTGAATTTCAGAGGAGTTTTGTGGTCTAGACACCTTTTAGATATCCTGTAGTGATGTCTTAGCAGGTGTCTTAGAGATTTTTCTAACCTAGACATTCAGTATATTGCTATATGCAAACTGGTGATGTGGTTCTTTCCAGGGCTATTCTTATTAAAACAAACAAAAAAAACCCAAAAAACCAAAAATATCATGTGGGGTTTTTTTATTATTTTCATAAGAAATAAAGATTTTAAAACAAATGTTGTTCAGTTTTGTTTGCTCTGAAACTAAAAGATTCTCCCTACATGCATCTTGAGGTATGGAAGAAGTAAGCTCTAGCACTGTAAGCAAAGTTAAATTATCAACAGTAAGAATGAAATGTGGGATCTCTGGTTCCAAAAACACATATTTTAACTGACAGTGTAGAGGGGTTCTATTCCACAGCAAGGGGCTGTGGCAAGGTCATCAACTTCTCTTTGCACAAAAGAGGGATACAATGCTGCCTTCAAATGATTTAAAAAAAAAAAAAAAGCTTCACTGTTTACTGCTGAAGTGCACTTATTTTGATCTCATTTCTTAGAATCAAAAAATGTGGCTACTTTTAGTAGCATTACAATGAAAGCTTTACATATTCTACTGAGTTCAGGGATTTCCTTTGTAAGTATATAGTTTTAAATTACAGTGGGATACATAGAAAACTAATTAGGAAGCAACACTTGGCTTCCCAGAACAAATACTTATGCCAGCTCTTCAAAAGTAATGGGCAAAATTATTAACCTCAAGTACATGGCACCCCATCTACTAATATGTTTATTTTTCCAAGTTCAGAATTTGAAAATGTAAAGGCTAATGAGTAGTTAAAGGACACCTAAGAAGAAAAGATGGGATCTTCCTCAGAATAGGGCTAGGGAAACAGACTGAAAGGTTAAGCAGAGGAAGAAAGAAACAGATTCTATAAAAAGAGTACCATGCTGGTGCTTTTCCAGAACAAGGGCATAGCAAGCTGTAGGGAAAAGCTTCAGATGACTATAAGTCACATTTAGTGGTTTAAATGTTTAATGTTTTCTTTGATGCTTTACTTCTAAATAAATTACACTCCTAGAAGGCTTTCAATCGGCTTTTATTAGCGAACAGCACTTTGAGGGAGCTGATTCTGCCCCTATATTCTACTCTAGTGAGATACTAGCTGGAATTCTGAATCTAGCTGTGGAGTTCCCAGACCAGGAAGGACCTTGACATGTTGGAGCAAGCCCAGAGGAGGTCACCAAGTTGATTAGAGGGTTAGAGCACCTCTCCTGGCAGGAAAGGCTGAGAGAATTGGAATTGTTTAGCCTGGAGAGGAGAAGACTTTGGGGTGACCTAATTGCAGCCTTCCAGTACCTGAAGAGAGCCTACAAGCAAAATGGAGAGGGACATTTTACAAGGGCACATGTAGGACAGGGGGGAATGGCTTCAAACTGAGAGTAAGTTTAGATTAGATTATAAGGAAAAAATTCTTTACTGTGAGGGTGGTGAGCACTGAAGCAGATTGCCCAGAGAACTTTTGGATGCCCCATCTCTGGAAGTGCTCAAGGCAAGGTTGAATGGGGCTCTGAGCAACCTGGTCTAGTGAAAGGAGGATTGGAACGAGATGATATTTAAGGTCCCTTCCAAACCAGACCATTCTAAGATTCTGTGATATATTACTTTGGTGCTCTGCAGGGAAAAAGGAACACCAGGATCCAATCCTATGGGATCCAGCCTCTGCCTGGGAGAACTGCAAGCCAGGCTATGGTGAAAAAGACTACATTCATTTAGACTACAGGAGCCACAGGATTCTAAGATACTACTGCTTTGTCAAAATAAGGAAAAAATCCCAAAGCTCTGTGTTTTGTTTTACCTAATATTTTACATTCTAACAGACCTCATCTTTACTTTTCCTAATATACCTCTTTCAAGAATAATTCTCAAGAGAGAATTTCCTTTTTCCTGTTAATAAGGGAACACTTTCTTCCTCATACCATCCAGCTCTTCCTTCACTTGTGGATCACCTTTAGCTCTGTTTTGACGCATTTTGGTCTGAGTAGAACTGCGCTACTCTTCTAAGACACAATGCATGGAGAGGATGTGACAGCTTTATGACTTGGGTGATAGCACAGTGAAAGGGCACATTACAAAAAGGGCAATTACTGTAGTCTTTGTGATGTTATTTACAGTACTTACTTTGCTAACATGAGCAGCATTGTAAAAATATTAGTTGTTAACACTGCTAAAACCTAACACCAGTGTTTCCTGCACACAAGAGGCTGGTATGCTGATAAATGACACTGCATGAAATGGTGGCCATGAAAAGCAAATTCACAGTGAATCACCCTCAACACCAGACTGGAGTAAGAGCATTGCAAAGCTGATTTGTGGGTTGATGTTGCCATTTAATGTGGTTTCCATCAAACTGTTCATAAAATTCATAGCTGAAGCTAACTTCCATTACTGTGTCCTTGCACATTCTTCTTGAAAATAACTTGTTTATGAACCTTCAGCAATGCAGAAGGACATTGCATGATCTGAAGGAAATGGAAGAGTTTCATGTAAACATCACCACAAAGCAGTGGCCAAAAGATGCATTCCCTTTATGCAGGAATTCTTACTTGCACATTCTGATTCTGCCCAATAGTCTCTGCAATTATCTCTGCCATGTGTGTTGAGGCCAGTGTACAGGCAGATGCAAGTCCCCAGCTCACAGATAACTATGCAGACACCTAATTTCTTAATCTGAATCTGGAGCTGAACTCCACCCTTTGTCACCTCAGCAAGTCTCCATCATCCTCACAGACCAATGGTATGATCCTGAAGAAACATGAGCACTGTTCAAGATCCATGGATGTGACCAGCATGTTACTGCCTTCAGCTCCTTGGAGAATCCCTGATTAGCATGTCAAATAGATCAAGTACCTAATCAATTCTCCATTAACATCAAAATAATTTTGATAAAAACAGTCTATTTTTATTTGTAAATTGAGGATTTCATGTAATGTTTTCCCCTTTGTTGATAAATCTCACAAATCTCATGACCAGCTTCATGTGATTAAATGTTCCATGTCTGTCGCCCTTTTACATGACTTAGATTCATGATGACAAAATATAAATGTCACTGCTATAGAAAGTATGACAATAAGATAGAAAAGCAGTCTGTCTGATGAAATTCTGAGAGATAATTGTTGTTTCTCCTACTTACAGTAATCTCTTTTTTCTTTGCTATAGTTTTTTGCTGTTTTGTGGGTTTTGTTAGTTTTCTTTTACTGTGGAGTATACATAATTTATATAGAAAATATTGCAATTTTTAAGCTGGGGAAAAAAGAAAATTCAAATTTATTTTTAAAATACCACTGTAGCAAAGTTAAGGCATATATCCTTTGATGTCAGAATCGGGGAGATATTTGTAAAAGATACATGTATTGTTGAGGTGTACACTTCAGAGAGTTTTTGGTTTATGTTTCAGAACAGATTTACACCATAGATTTAGTATGTGGAGAAGAGTTTTCAACAGCCCAAGAGCAACTTAACCCTTCCTCTGATTTTCCATAGAAAAGAACCAAGTACTTTTCAGATCAGATTGTATGATTTGTCTAAAGGAAAATCAAACTGGAAAATGTAGTTGCCTTAAAGCTAAATAGGATTTTAACAAAGCAAGCCCTGGAAAGACTGTGTCCACTATGATATTTTTGACTGTAGATCATGCAGCCAGCAGCTCCCTAGTATGTGAACTCTGAAAATCCCAGTGTTTTTTTTCATGTTGGGTAAAATCAAAAATTAAATATTACTTGGAAAGTTAGTATTCAATGAGAATTGATTGTAAAGCTGAAATTACAATATATGTTCATAAATATTCTAGGCTTAGTCAGACAGGAGAGTATTTGGAATATTTCAATCAGATACAAGCTTGCACTTCCCTGGATAAACTGCTCAGCCTATTAGCTTGAAAAGAAAAATACAAAGGGCAAGATTTTCATGACTGATTATGGAACTGAGAATCACTTTGCATTTCCTTAAAAGGGGCCTGATTTTCATAAAATACAGAGAAGCCTTGAACCATCTCAAGCTGAGCACCCCAAGCTAAACCAGCTAAATTTACAAGTCATTTTTGCCTGTCTCCAGCAAGTGGTATATTTAAATTCAGTTTCATGAAAAGAAAATACCAAAGAGACAAATCCAATTTCATCATGAGAATCAAGTCGTACTGACTTCAATTATTGATAAAACAGATCAAACCCAGGAAGGATGCAAATGCTGCTGACATCTCTCACTTTCACTCCTTGTTTGGGCTACCAGGGAAGCAGTCTGATCTAGCTTGCAACATCAGGTTGCATTCTGGAACTGAAAATAAACAACAGCCTCTGCTCTGCAAAGTCCTCACCCACAGTCAGAGCGACAACAGCTAATTGGATTAAGAAATGGATTATGACACCCAGCATAGTTTGAATTGGTTAATTGGATTATAATAGATTGAACTGGCCATTTGGATTAAGGCATAATCAAACTTCTCCACAGACAAAAGATCTGAGCAGCATGTTAAGGGGGAAAAAAAAAGAAAGAGAGAGAGAAAAAAAGGAAAGATAAGGGACAAGAAATGCTTGTTGGGGGGGGGGGGGGGGGGGGAAGGGGTATGCTACTCTTCCTAGCTATTTTTAATGAAGGGCACATTATCTTCTTGCCTAGCAGCTGAAATAACATTGTGTAATGGAAATGAGCTCAGCAAAAGGGCTGTAGTCATTATAAAAGATAAAAATCCCTAGAAGTCTGTTTAAATGTTAATAAATATAAAAGGATAAAAGAAGAAATTAAACATTTCAATACAATGTTACCCCCTATGCAAAACTTCCCAGTCTGCATTCCCTCCCCACCACATTATTGATTTTTAAATTACATTGTCGTTTTATTTCTATTCTCTAAATCCATCACTGTAAGAACTGACACAAAATCTAATCAAGCCATAAGGAAACCATCAATTTTATCTAGTTATTCAGATGGTTGGTGAGTAACGTCACAGCCCCTGGTCCTGTTCATAGGAAAGAAATCAAGCCCTGACCTGTGCTTTCTTATTTTAAAGGTTTTGCTTTGGAAGAACTGCACAGCTGAAGGGAACACCTGTTTGGGAGTGCTGTAGCACAGGGTAAGAATACAGACTGTCACAAGCCATTGACCAAAATGTTTCCGTATCTCTCACTGACAGATCTACATAGAGATCTACGTGCTTTTTAATACTTCCTCATTTATGTGCAAGTCTTGTTTTCAGAATTTTGTAGAGCAAAAGACACCATTCTATCAGTGCCATTCCACTGAACATCACATGGGTACATAGAAGAAAATAAGTTGGTACAAAGACCCTTAAGCCATTGCTACTAAAAAGGAGCTTTAAACCAACAGCTTCAATTCATTCCCGTTCAGGGGTTGCAGAAAGCCCATGGTGCTGGCAACATCTGCTGAACTTCTGAGCCCTTCAGGAAAGCCACGGACTCACAGAGGCTCCAGCAGGGTTGAGGGTCTGTTTTATCATCCAATTCCCCATTTCAAAGCCAGTGGTAGCTTAGGCTGCTGGGAGGATGGGATAGGGAGAGATTTGAGGGAAAATGAGGGAGAAAACCAGGCAGACCGCAGCAGCATTTGGGGTCCTCTTTAGTTTTCCCCTATAGTCCCTGTGGCCCATGCAAGCAGCAGGGAAGTGTCTTTGCACTTCCAGCTCTTCCAGCTCATGGTGTCCTCTCTGCCAAGCAAGAGAGGGCACTTGTTTTTTTTCAGATCATCTCGCTCAGAACTCAATCACTCTGACATTGCTGAACTTCACTGAATGAACCCTTCAATAAACAAAAGTAGCGAGAAGGTTGTGAAAACAGATGATGCTTGAGGTCAGATATGGAGTTAAGTATCATAGAAGCTCAGGACTGTGTGACCAATTTTCCCAGCTGCAGTTTGCCAAAAAAAGAATCTATATTCAGCTGCCATGTGATATGTGCTAACTTAGTGTGAAAACCCTACCTTCAACCACAACATTTGCAGAAGCCCCATCAAAACCCAAGTAACATTGCTGAGTAATATATGACTTAAATTAGTAGATTACTGGAGACAAGAAATAGCCATAAACTGTAGTCATAAGTCAGTGTGCATTAAACTTTCCAATCTCTGTCTCTAAATCTGCTTGGTACTATCCACATTTTGTCTTTCATCTTCTTTCTCTAGAAATGAACAGGAAATAATAAAATCCTGGTAATTTATTAACATAAGAAAAAAAACTTGAGGATGGAATGATACACATACATTGAAAGACTCATTTCCTTCCATCATTCAGACAATAAATTTCCTGGGTTTGGTTTGCTTTGGTTTGGTTTCAATCAGAGAGCATGCTAGGGCTATTGGCAAAATTATAGCAGGACTTTTACTTTAATACCATATAGAAGACACTGCACTGCCCTGTAAAAAATTATAGAATGAAAAATTTTCAAGTATTACAGAATTATAAGCAAAATGCTGCATTCTGTGATCTGGAGTAGGTCAGAGCATGCCTTGAATGCTGTTTGTGCATGTAACCATCTTTGTCATACTTTTTGGTCATATTTGTTTGTCATATTTGTTGAACAGCCAACATACAGCTCTTCTGTATCAACATGATCCTCACCTGGAGGAGCAGAAACCCTTTACAGAGAATAGTGGAAGGCTCATATCTTCATAAAAAAGAAACAGAACCAGAGTTCTTGGGGGCTTTGGGTTCAACCATTACAATTATCTGCAGCTTACCATCACCTACAGAATGCAGCACTTCAGGACAGAAGTCCGACTGACTCATCTATATTAACAAGTTTCTTAATGAGCTCAAGAGCTTAAAAGTTTTGCTGGGATCTGTGACAGGCCAGGGAGAACCTAAACCTCAGAAGCTCTGACCCAGCTGCATTGAGCTGTGCTGGTCTAGCTGGGCACATCACAGCAGTGCCAACATTACCAAACTAAATGAGATAAGGTTCATCTATCAACAGAGTGATTGCCAAGCCAGCACCCTAAGAAGTAATTCATAAAGCAATATCAGCTTTGGCCCACTCTCTCTTGCCTCCTTTCCCCATCAGTGAACCTGTCTGTCAATCTGCAGCTTCAAGGTGTCAGAAATATGCTTCTTCGTGCTGAAGTAACCAATTAAGTTTTATTGCTTTATTGATGCCAGAGATATAAAATGACTATGTAGAGCATCTGTCATAAAATGCTTGCTTAAGAATCTGTTGTTGGAGACATCAGTACTGCAGTAGAAAGATGAAAGGAAGATTTAAAACGCATGATGTGGATATGTGTTAGAAGCTAATTACATGCAGTGGGAACAGATACAAGGATGGCTTGCCATCAGCTGTGGATTGCATCTAAGATGTGGTTATCAGTGCTAAAATGTTTTCATAAAACAATCTTATGTGCTGTCGAGCTAGTCATTTTTCTATCATGAATTGTTCCTTCCAGTGATTTTTTTAAAAGAAAACTCAGTACTGGTTTTCTCTTATACAGTATAGAGTGGAGTTCTTTTACAGGGAATTCACAAGTACACACAAAACATTAAATGCTGGTCCTGAACAGGGAAGTCTATTGTCAGGAGCTGTCTCTTACAGCAATGGCATTAATTTATAGAAATATAAAGCATAAATTCAGCATGAAGAATCTATGACCATATAAATCTATCATGCATCAGTTCAAATGAAAGCTGTTGAAAAGAACTGGACTGCCACTATATTCATGTAACTGCCTATGACAGAGAAAGTTTACAAAAGAAAAAAAGAAATGCTAGCAATGAAAATGGAAAGGTATCTTTCTTCTACCATATCCTTTTATCCTTGATATATGCCCTGCTTCTGCATTTTTCATATGAAAGCTTAAGAGAGTATTGAAATTCTTTTAAAAAGAAAGAAAAAGGAGAAGCAGTGCCTATTGGCTATCAGATATAGTAACGGAGGCAGTTGACTCAGATATATAGATTAGGGAATCTTTTATGCTTTGGCAGCATTGGCCCCTGCTTTGTTCTGTGTAGTTCTCAGCAGTATTATCTTCTAATTTGTTATTTTATAAATATTTTGAGCACTGAAACCTGTAAAAAGGCACAGAAAAAAAAATTAAAAAACCAAACAGCATCACTGTTGTCAGTTTTAAAATGGCAAACTCAGATTCCTAGCAGGTTACTTTGAAAAGGGAAATAGTGTACGAGGATCATGTGCATAGGGACATGTTATCAATTCTGAACGATTTTCAAGATGTAGTCTTGCCTGCTGCTAACACATTATACAGTGCTGCAAATCTCATGTACCCTTAAGAAAGGTCAAAAGAAAGAGATTTTAAATACCACGGGATTCTTCCTCTTTTTATATAAAAGGCCATGCTTTACTGAAGAGTTTAGGAAATCTGGTAAAATCCACAGTGGAGATCAATTTTGTGGCACTGAAATAGGAGGCTATGTTATTTACCACATATGTAAACATTAAAGAATTGAAAACCTATTCTAACTTAACATTAAAATACATTTTTCAGAGATCTGGGCATGTATATAACAAACTCACCATCTTATTCAGGAAAACAAGGAGGTAGAAGCAAGTATTAACCTCCCATACGAAACCTGCCCAAAGAACTATTTGCTAATTGTTTTCATTCCTTATTCCTTTTCCACTTTAATTTCCTTTCTGCCTTCTCTTCCTTTTTCTGGCTATATAAATAGTTATTTTTTCAGGGTCAGGAAGGATGTTTTGTGGCAAGAGGAGAAAAGCCTCCTCTTTTAAAAAATTTTTTGCTACTGTTAGTTTCATTCATATATCAAGACAGAAATAGTTTAAAAAATAACCTGAAAATACTGAAATTCAGAAGAAAGATAATTTCAATCTTTTTGACCTGACTTGATCAACCTTCATTGCAGTCCCACCCAAGCATTCAATATTTCACTCAGTCCAGCTCATGACTAAAAGATTGATGAAGAAATATTTGTTTTGCTATTTGACCATGTCCTGAAATCATTGTAAGATTAATAATTTCTTTGTGTTTATTTATTGGTCCTGACACAAATCCTATCTCTTATTGATGGACTGAGCTTTGTGACCATTACAGATCTTCAAAAGTGAGAAGGAGGAAACCGAAGAACTGCTTCTTTCCAGAATGTGTTTCCTGTCTTGATATTTCACGAGTAAAATGTAGATGATAAATGTCTGCGGGTGGTTTAATCCCATCCTGTCAAATAAGATCAGGTAAATCAAGATGTACCAGGACCAGTCTTTGTAGCAGTAACAGGAAAAAACAACTGGTTAGAGAGAGTGCACAGAAATGCTGAATATCTCTGCCACTGTCCCCCATTCCCCTCTGTCCAAGACCACGTCAGTCACCATTACCAGACAGGTCTGTATGTACTCTCTCTGCAGTTACACCAACTTGGAGAGCAAAACCCAATCATATATTAATCTCTGTGTGAAAAATTTCTCCTGTTGAAATATCCAATTGTCTCAAAAGTTATTAAATAATTTGCAATTCTTTATGAATAGTAGCAGCTTTAGTATTATTTTTTATTTTCAGAGATTATTTCATTTAAAATGATCCATACAAATGGACAGTGTGCCTTCATTAGTGCTTTGCGCTCTCTAAATCATAAAATTAAAGTCACAGCAGAGCAATACAGTGCACATTATGAATATTCCAGATACAAGATTTCTGGTCCTGAGATAGCTTCCATACAGGACAAAAGATGGATCTATGTCATCATTAGAGTGTTTTAAGTTGCATGCAGACTGAATTCCTGGGTCTATCAAAGGAGACACTGGAAAGACGAGTTAATCCATGCTGTTCCATAGCTCCTTATCTCAAAAACATGAAAAATTACTTTTTTCCCAAAGGGGTAGAGGAAGTACAAATCTATTAGTGGTTCTGTAAGCTTGGATATTACAATGCTGGGGACCACAGCAAGAAACCTTTGAATCTTTATATTTTCTTCCAACTTTTTAATGTTACTAAATCCTCTAGGAATTCCAGCAAATATTCCTTCATCTCATCTTGCCCCTTTGTTTGTAGAGCATATGCTCTTTCACCACCATGGAATCCACCAGTGGCTAGGGTCAGGCTGTAAAACTATGAAACTTGGAGCATAATCACATGGTTTTAATGTGGATAAACCACCTCCTGAACCCTTCCTGTAATGGTAGTCTATCTTAAGATACGCATTAGTGAAAAAAATCAATTAAATTACCACCACTTAATGAACTATTGCTTGTTGGCCAGTCAGGGTACCTGACTATGTTACCACAATTGAAAAAGATAGGCCATAAAGGGGATAAACTAAATGCATTTCATATCTGAGTGAAGCACATATTTAGATAGCAAAAAAAAGTATTGATTCATTTTGTTTGCATTCAGTCTTCTTATGTGGTCAAACAAGTCACAAACTACAATTGATAATAAAATCCTTTCTTTGGCATTTCCCTGCAGCAAAGACCTAACCTTCTCCCATTGCTCTTCCCATCCCTGAACTACATGTCTTGCTTTGGACTCACCTTAATAGGAATTCCTGACAGAATATTTAAGACAAGGAACGGAATCACCGTATGAATATGGGTAGTCAAGTGTTAATTCAGTTCAGGTTAAGCTACACAGTGTATTTCTCAGATCATCAAGGATGATCCAGTGTTTGTACTGGTTGCAAGGATTAGTATTTAGTCTGAAAACATCTGGGTTTTTAACTTTACAGTTTCTAGTACACCAAGTTTTTAAGCACTAAGAAATTTGCAATCATGCAGTTGCTTGTAGCTCACATTGCAATGTCAGCAGTGAGTGTCTTGCACAGTTTTACACAGGAAATGGCCATAAATGATCTGGACCAAATTTCCCCTTTTCCCTCAAGAGGACTTCCAGGGTCAGAGTTGAGGTCATTAACAGGATGGTGTGGGGAAACTCACACTGCAGCTATCTCTTGTGTTTGCAGCCCATGGATAAACAATGGACCTCATTCTAAAATATTTCAGTCCATTAATCTTCAAAAATACAAATATTTATAATGCAGTAAGAATGCATTAGCCCTGTATACAGTGTCTGCCTGATTTTCTTCTGTTTGTGCTGTTCATTAGCTGTTTTAATACAGGCTTCAGTTCTAAGGTGTGTTGTTCTCACTCTTCATCCATCTGTCCATGCACAGATGATCTGAGAATGTAGGGGTCATCTTCCTGCTTGTGGATTTTGTTATGGTGTTCAGGAGAACTTAATCTTTCCAACTCTACCCTCTTCCTCCAAGGCTGACAAGGCCATGAGAAAGACACTTTCTCCAATTGCTTTGAAAATATTGGGAGCAGCTTCACAGAGCGCAAAAAAACCCAAAGCAATCCCATAAAAGCAGTTTTTATACTTTGTTCCCAAATTGTGCCAAGCACTCTTCAAAAAAAAAGATGCTGGCCCAGAAGAATAGTATTTTCAGAATAGGTTTTCTTCTCTGGTTATTTTAATTTGAACAATGAATGTTTCATTCTGCTTCATCAACGCAAATGGGTGTCAGTACAGCAATGTGCTTCCGCCCTGTAACTGAGATCTGTATTTTGTGTCCTGCACTTACCTTTCAAAAACAGGTTCAGCACTTAGACCTGCAAAGGATGATTTTTCATAATACAGTGCAGTAATAACAATACAGTTTCTCTTGTAGAGCTACTAAAGCTGACATAATATCATATCTAATGGGCCACTGTCAACAATGAATGGTCCATGAAAGAGCACATTCAGTGCTGTCACTTTCTAGGCAATTAGTTTCACCATTTAAATTATTACACTTCCAGTAATATTATGGCAGTGACATATGCACATCAAGAAAAAACTGTATTCTGGCAATTCTTCACCCATGCTAATTGCTTGCAGACCTGTGGAAAAGGCAATAGAATAAAAAAAAAAAAAAAGAGAGGGGAGAAGGCAAAACAACCCTGTCAAGTTACAAGTCCCTGATGGAAATGACTTATCAACATTAGTTGTACCCTATATGTTATCAATTTATAGATACATAGATGTTGCTTGCGTTGTTTTTACAAATATTTGCTTAGTTAAATTCCCAGTTTCATAACATGAGCTAATGGATCAAAATCTCTGAGTACATCCATTTTTCTTTGATATTTCAAACACAGAAATATAGTTCTGCTTACTTGCTCAGCTTACAGAAAGCAGTGTCTCTTCTATACAGAGCTGAGCTTTGCATTTTGCTATGCCCAGGTAGATCAGCAGGACCATGTAGTTCATTCTTTAGTGCAGGATTTTTCCAATAAACAGCTGGATTTTTGCTCCAGCCAGTTCTGTGAACTGGGCAGAGTGGTAGTGTACTCTGGCACCATCTAGCAAAAACACAATGCAACTCGGTCTTCTTCTCTGAGTACGGACTAAAATGGGGACATGAAATAACTAAACTGGAAAAGAATTCAAAATATTGGCACCATGTCTCTTTTTTGACACAGGTGAAAAAGTGCTTTAAGGATCATTCCTAAATCTATATCCCTTTGTCAAATGGGGATTTGTGCTGTCATAGCAGAAGCTAATTTCTTATATTTCAAGGCAAATGGAATAGAATATGTAATCTATAGTGATGATTGATGCCTCTGCAGAAGTGGATTAAAAGGCAAAGTAATTTCTTAAGTGTAGGCTTCTGCTTTAACCTTACCTGAAATCACCAGCTGAGGAAAAAACCTAGTGTATCTTGAGAATCAGGATATTTTTAACAGTGATTTATTTACCGGCATAGAGAAGCCACTTCATCCTGGTTCTCAGTATCTCCATATGTACAATGGAAAAAATCAATTTATTTTACAAGATTGTCATGAAAATAAATTATTGCACACTTACTGATTGTTCTGAAAGCATGACCAAAGCTGAAGTAACTATTTTTCTTCCTATTAATACTATGGTAAGGCAGCTTTCAGACAGAAGCTTAAATTTTAAAGAGAAATAAAGACACAAAGCCCAGAGATAAGAAAAGAAAACATGTTACTATATTAATGAGAGCAGCTCTACTGTTCTTGCTTTACCTTGGGTAAGAAGGTGAGCTCCTCAGATGGTATAAATTACACTACTTCCAGCTGCCTTCAAATGATGCCATTTCACACTGACTGAAAGCCTGGCCTGTGTTCTGTAGCAACTCTGACCTTGGAAATCCCTTTGCTTGAAGAAATTTTATGGAAACCTTGCCTTCAAAATATTTATTTTTGAAAAACAGAAGCATTCAAAGAAGGGTTTTTTTCATCAAATGACAAATAATTGCTAACTTTTCTAAATAACGTTTACAGAAGTTAAACAGAATCACAGAACCACAGAATAAACTGAATTGGAAGGGATCCACAAGGATCAAGTCCAACTCCTGGCCCTGCACAGGACACCCCAAGAGTCACACCCTGTGCCTGAGAGCATTGTCCAAATGCTTCTTCAGCTCTGTCAGGCTGGTGCTGTGACCACTGCTCTGGGGAGCTGTTCCAGTGCACATCCACCCTCTCAGTAAAGAACCTTTTTCTAATATCCAACTTAAACCTCCCCTGACACAACCTCAGGCCATAACACAATTAGCCTGACTTTATAAATCCTGTTGTCTGCGTTCATGTTTTAATTTTCTTCTCATCAAATGACTTGTTCTATAATTACTTTATTTTCTATCATCTCACCAGTGCATTCTTGCTTGCAATTTCTCATAGATGTTTGGGATGGTTTATAAGATTTCCTTAGTAATCTGGTAATTTTTCCAGCCATTTTTAAATGTGTGTAAACTTGGGGAGATCAGGGAAAAACTATAAGCAAGTGGCTTGAATCAAAAAAAGTTAAAGCTGTTATTTCAGATATAATTCAGTAAATAAAATGCCTCTGTATTTGTAAGCACAAAGTTTATTTTTCAAGTGGACTTTTTCTTGCTTTTCTCCATTTACCTGAAAGAAGGAATTTCTTTAAATCTTTGTTTAAGCCTCATACTATCCTCTCTTTTTCCTCAACAATACTTGTTTCTTTTCATCATATCTTCTATAAAAAATGCTAGCTTTTGGAATATCTACTCTGAATCCTGAATGCAACTAAATTCTCTCTAATACTTTAGTAGTTAATTCATACACTATTATATAAAATTTGTGAAATACTGACAGAATTGATCACATTTCTGATTCTCCCACCTCTCCGAAGACGCACAAGCAGTTTCCAGGTCTGAGGGATTTTCTCTTCCTGGCTTCTCTTAATCCCTGTAGTATGGAGGCTAAATGTTTCCATCTGCAGGGTGTAACCTCAACATGTAGAGCTCTCAGCTGTTTTCTGGGCCAACACAATTTGACAGAGACATACACAACACTCCAGGTTGTCAGTGAAGAACACACATCCGTGCTTTGCCTCCCATGGCAAACACAGGCACGGCAGTCCCTGGTGCAGGGCACTCAGCAGGGCTCCTTTCAGCACCAGGGTCTTCCCATGGGTGGAATGTCCCCACTGCCTCCCCAGGGACCCTGAGCACAAGCACAGCTCATGGGATTCTCATTCCAAGTCCCACTGCAGCACCTAGGGAGCCATGTGGACACCATGGAACATGACCACACTAATAAAGCACAGCAAAAGGGTACCAGTATAACCCTCAGGACTGGTCTGTGCTTCTGCCACCATTGCATGGACTGATGGGAGAACTTGACCTGGAACCTCATGGAGATCCACAGCATCAGTCTGTGTCAGGAACACTGTTTCACTCAAATGTATTTTTAAGAGCAATGTTTGGAAACATTTTTACATCTGATTGTATATGTTATTTAGCCACCTGCATTGGCTATTCCATGCATAAAGACAAATTTCTGTTGGCTTCTTGACATGAGTTTAAAATACATTTTTGAACACAGCTATGCGGGAAACGATTTGAAACTGGGCCTTCTTCCATTCTGCTGGAACAATCCCTATGGCTTCAGGGTAAACCAAATGGAAGGCATTTTATTTAGGATCTGGCAAGTGTCCACACTCCAATTTTTCACAAAGTCGTGATACACTTATGCCAAAAAAGTTGACATATATAAAACCTTTGTGTAGTAAAATGTCATCCTAACAATAAAGAAAATGGACTATGGTTTAGGCCTAGTTTTTTTGTACCACACCAAATTTCCCTGTAGGATGAACAGCAGAGAAATTATCTCTGGAAAAACAGACTGATTATTCCTGGTTTCATTAATAAGCTGTCAGTGTCTCCCTTTAAAAAAATCCACAAATGCAAGTACTGGTCTTCATATATTTAGATTTTTCTCTATCACTTTAAACCTATCCTATCTCACTGCAGCTGTGTCCTTTCCAAGCTGTCAGATTCGCATATTAACTGATATTTCATCAATTTGGCCTGAGCTGCATTTGTAACCGAGTCCCAAGGGGAAAAGCTAATGCATTAAACAGAACATTAGCCTCCTGGAAGTCATATTTCCTTCAGAAGCAAAGAAGCCTTCCTCAGCTGAGCTGTACAAACCAGAAGCACCAAGATGGCGTGGAGAAACTCATATTGTTCCTTGTGAATTTTTCATGAGGGTTTCTGTCCATGCATCTCTAACATCCAGCTGTACATCACTGACCTTTACTTATCCTCATCCTCGTAGTAAAGATGGGAAAGGTAAAAATGACTGGACCTCCACCTTTTTGGGTGTATCTGATACATAAGGTAAACAAAAATGTTTCTTTTCAGTTTAAACAGAATTGAGAATATAAGAGAGTGTTTGGAGCTGGGAATGGGAATCAGGTTGGATGGATGTTAGCTTGCTAGTCCATAGCCCAATGTCTACAGAATCATGCAGTGCCAGAGGTAGTTAGTTTGTAGCTGTACAGATGGTCATGGATGATAAGATTTGCCTCAGGCAGGAGAGCTGTTCTTGCTTATTCTACTGAAATACAGCCTTAGATATTTGTAGCAAAATTGCTTTGATTTTTTTTTTATTGTAAACTCCTCAAATTTAAAGGGTAAAGCTCAATTTATGAACAAGATATCAGAAGGCAAAGCTTAAAATGCAAGCATCCCTTAACCTAGCTAGCTTAAGTACAAATTTTGAAACAATTTCATTTGAAATACATTTAACTTGCAAGCTTACCAATAGCATCATTTCCCATACAGTTCAAATCAAGACTCAACAGAACTTTCTCATTAATGCATCAAATAATGCAGACGTCCTTTTCTTGCCCCCTTTGAAGTGACATATGCTTCAATTTATTTTTAATCTTCTTAGTGATGTTGTAAGTAAAGCTGCCCTGTGTGACATATGAAGTTACTATTTTCTTCATTGTTATGAATCTGGAGAACTCAGGCAGTAGTGGCTAAATGCAGATTGAATCAGGCTGTTTAACCTAAACACCAAGGAATGAAAGCCAGCATTTAATTGTGAGGACATACACAAAGGCAAATGCAATGAATTTGCCCCCTTGCACTAAGACAGAGAATACACTAAACACTTAAAACCCCACATCTGCACTTCTCTTTTACAAGGCACATTTCCACTGCCAGATGAAGGCTTTTGGCTGTGGCTGTGGAACAACAGTGGCATCCAGTGGTTACTTGGCTAACCACACGCTGCTCTTCCCTCCAGGCTGTCCAAAGTCTGCATCCCAAGCTTACTGCCTTGCTTGAGAGGTAACAGCCTGAAAATGAGCTGGCACGACCAGCTTGCCCTCTGCATCACACCTTTAGGGAATATTTCTTGTACCAGGACTGCTCTGTGCAGCCTCAGTGCCGGTAAGGGCTGGGTTTCATGAGGAGCCTGCCTCTTGGGGACAATGAGAACAGGGAACTGCTATGGCCAAGGCCATTTCCATGCGTGTTTGTGGGATCTGACTTTGGGAATCCCTTTAAGGAGACCAGGCAGCCAAAGGAAGGACAGATAAGAGGACACTTGGCCACCCTCCCCAGGCCTCTGGCATTCACGGCCCAGGAGCTTCATAAACCAGAGGCAGCCCCTCTGTGCTCTGAGCCTGACATGCAGTTTGCCCAGTTGCTCAGTAAATGTTTGATCCTTCCATGTGTAAGGTTATGTGTACTTTGGCAGGGAAACAAATTCTCTTGCCTGCTTTGACTCCACCACCAGTCTTTCTCATTCTTGCACTGAAAGAGGAAATGAATAATCTATCCTGATACACTTTTCCCAGGCCACCAGGATACCAGATCTTCCCTCACCCCCTTTCCAGCTGCCAGACCTGTATTTGATCACAACAGCCACCCCACATCTTTGAGCTTCTTTGACCTTCTCTGTGCTGCTATCAACTCTATAATTTCCTTTTTGAGACAGAAAGACATGACTAAAGATAATATTCAAGAGCAAAGATGACATTTTTAGCAAAGCTGAAACTTTCACTCTCAATAAAAGTCAAAATTACTAATACAGTTTTCTTTCATTTAAATAACATAAATATCTTCACTGGTATTAAAATCAATTGATTTAGTTTTATTGTTTTCATGCATTTTCTTCTGACCTAAGGATTAAATATTAATATTATCCTCTATATAACATATCTACAGTATTTAATATTTTATACTGTGATTTGCCATGGTCTAAATGAAATCCTCTGATATTACTGAACTGGAACTTTCTGACATTCTCAAAACAAAATGCAATAAGTGCTCTGATGTTTCAAAACTGAGGGAAATAATTAAAAATAAAAGATTCAGTCTGTCATAAAATTCAAAATTTCCATTTTAGGTTGGCATGAGATGTCTTAAAAGAAAATATCATGGGAAAACAGTTCTATCTTCTCAAGTTTAGCTGCAAGAATTTTCCAGATGGGAAATGATGCAGCTTCTCATGGGAATATAATGTTTTCCATACATTTTGTTAAAGAAGTGCACATGATCACTTTGGAAAATATATATTAAACTTCAGATTTATGCTTTGTTTGCAAGAAAAAGATGTTGCCAGGGAAAAATAAAACCTCAAGTACATCTTAGAAGAAGCCATCTTTATGACTATTTTTTTTTTGTCAGATACCATTTTTTTTCAAGGCTTAATTTTCCTTTCTCTTGAACAAGATGTTTAAAAAACATTGAACAGTCTCAGAGCCCAAGACCCCTCTCCCTCATTTTGTCCATGCAGACTCATTATTTTACTGCAGGAGACCACTGGAGATAAGGAATTTTATAAAAGAACATAAGTGATTTAGGCACAATTAGATATATACTCTTAAACCTGCTAGGTGCATTAAAAGTCTCCTTAGAAAGGTTATGACCATTTATATCCTCATTTATATGGCCTGCCAGGGCTACTTCTTTAAATTAGCTTGAAGCAGGCCAGATAAACTCAGAAGGAAGTCAGTTGTCTTTTCTTTTGGCATATAGATAGCCATTGCTCTGCTTTCAAGGCTAACAAAAAACAAGATCAGGGTAGAGATAAAGAGGACAAAGACTAAACCATCTTTTTCCTTAAGAGCTTACTATGCAAGCAGCAAAATGTCAAGATGAATTGGATGAAATAGTAAACTCCAATAGGAACAATACATCTTTTGAAAAGAAAGGCTGCCAGATAGCCTGAAAATGTTCCTTGGCTAGATTACCTCTTCCCCAGCAAAGCTCATGAAATCATCATGCTAAGCAATCACAAAAAAAAATAAAAATGATGGGGTAATTATGAAGGTTTAAACAATAATACTTGAACTTGGCAAAAAAACAAGATAAAAGCTCTCTGTTCATTAGTGTTATTAGGCTTCAGTTTGTGCTGAAAATCTGTGATATTTTGAGGAGCCTGGGAGCATAACTCAGCTTCAAGAGTGTTTCTGAAAGGGCCTACAATGAAACATGAGGAAAGCAAGCATAGTAACATCTCTGCCAGTCTGAATGGAGCTGGGTGCTGGGCAGTAGGAGGAAGCCAGAGGAGGTATTTTGTTGCTCCTCAAAAGATACCATTGCTAAGAAAGTTTTGGGCAACGTGTGTTGAGAATCTGGAGGAAGACAGCAGGTTTTATATAAAGGCGACCTTCAGAAATTGTAAGCGGAATATGATCACTGCCCTCTGCCAACAGCAGCAAGAGAAAACTGTATGTTCTGGGGGGGAGAATGGGGTCACACCTACAGATGCAGATGCAACCCATATGGCTTTTTATTCTGATTTTAATGAAACTATGTAAGAGTGATGCCTTTTTTTTTATTTAACATACTGCTTTGTTTGGGTTCTTTGTTTTTGTTGTTACTGGGCTTGGGCTTTTTTTGTTTCTTTGTGTTTTTGGCAGGGCTTGCATAGGTGTGTATAGCTGCAGCTGCCACATGGCAAAGTACATATACACACATATGTTCTGGTTTTATCTGAAATAAGTTGTTTAGCCTCCAAGGAGAAAGACGCAGAAGAATTACAGTAAAGTCTTTAGCTATCTGAACAGTAGCATGCAGAAAATTCCTACTATGAGATGGGGAGAGAAAAAGTAAGTCCATTCGCAACGAGTGAGAGGCTGAAACAAAGAGCAGCCTCAGCTGCAAAAAATCTTTACACAATATTGGTAGTATACACATAATACAAATATGGGCATATAGAGGGTTAAACCCAACATCTGAGGTGATGTAATGAATTTAATATCCTGTTCCAAATGCAAAGTTCCTGTAACCATGACTCTCTGCAGTTGTTGGAAGCCAGTTCTTTGCAACCAAACCATGCCTTACCCAGGCTGCAGGCTGGTGGGTGGAGATCCCCTAATTCTCTTGGGTTTACAAAATGTGAGGAGACACCTCCACTGCCTGAGGGGTAACAGATGTGCCCTCTCCTCATCTCTCCACACTGCTCAGGACAGTTCAATAAGACTGTGCTTCAGAGAAGAGCAGAGAGGCAGCACAGTGATAGCACTTCATCCCCATCCTGCAGCAAGTGAAATACTCCAGATCTTCACAATTGTAGCTGTAATTCCATTGAGGTTTTCTGGTGACATTAGCCAACTCCCCAAGTTTTCTCGTGATGGAATTAGAGACTTGCTATGGTCTGTGGTATAGACATCAATGCTGATGTCATTAACATCAGCACTGGCTCTGCCTGAAAAGGCTGAAGCACTGAAAAGCAGCTTCTGAAAGTAAGAGCTATTTGAAATATTTTTTTAATGGGAAGACAGAGATCATGCAATATAGCTCAATGTAGCTTTCAAGATAACAATAGCTAAAAGAGAAATCAAATGTGCTGTTTACATTATATGGTACCTCCTTGCTTTTCACCTTGCTTGCACCAATATCAACTCAAATGGCCTGACTGAGGGCAGTGGGATCACATTGCATAAACTCATCTGATGTGAAATCATGATCAAGCATTAAATACCGATATATTATTAATTCTAGGAGTGCAACCAGACAATGGTGCAAATCCTCATTACCTAAGGGGCAGTTTTGTGCCTGGAGCTCTGTTTGCACAGGGCTTCACCTTCTATAGAAGGCTGCCTAACTGATTTCTGCACTTTGTCATCTAAGTGGCCTAAAAATATGCTGACAATAAAAGCCTTTTTGACAGTTGTGTAGAGGCCTCTAGTGGGGAGATAAAGAGAGTGGAAGTTATTCATCCTTGTCCCTCCCCCACCCAGTTTAACTCTCCACCCAAGTTAGCAGAGCCAAAAATGTGTCCACCGCAGAAGTTTTCTCTTATTTTTGAAAGTTAATCTCCTCCAGAACTGGATTACCACTGGCAAATCCCTTTAACCACAGGCATATAATGCTGGAAATGGATAACTTGCTTAGAAACCTGCTCAGAGCACACACGTTTGAGACACATCCATGGCCTTTTGGCTGCTCGGCATCACGGCTGTGAGAGCAGACACTGCCTGCTGCTCCTTGCTGGCTCCTGCCTTGCTGAAGAGCCTGTCATACCCTTCCTTTGTACATCACCAAGGGGGTTTTACTGAGCTGCTCTGCACTACCCTCCACATTATGCTGAAGCTCTGCTATTCCACCTCCTGCCTCCTAGAAATGTGTTTCATATTTTAGTTGGGGAGCTGTAGTAAAGGTTTTAAATGAGCGGTTTCTGCTCATTACACAAGCCTGCTGCCCTATTAAACAGATAGATGTTGTGCTTCTCATCCTGCTAGAGCCTTCTGCAGCATTTTGTGTACTGAGTCCCACACTACACTGCTTTTTATTTACATTTCAAAACACCTATCTAAAGCTGTGAGTGCAGCACAAAAATTAAAATTACATCCTAGTGCTGAAAATACACTAAATATTTCTGCCTGGTTGATACTGCACAGGAATGCGGCAGAGGGAAGATGGAAGAAAAAGCAGTATTATTTTATTCAGAAAGTATACAAAGAACCAAAGCTTTTTTTGATCAGTGTTGTGAAGCTCAAAGGTGAGTTATGGTACAGGAGTGTTAACACATCTTGGTTGATGAGTCAGCACTGAGGAGTCAATGACATTGTTTCTTACTCTGAGCATTGCTGGTATTTGTTCCACAATCAGATGGTATCTGGGGTATTGATTAAGAATAGATAGAAATACTTGTTGTAGTCTAATCATGTAACTGGAAGGCAGCTTCTAAACATATAATTACTCATACAGAAAATCATCTATGCACTGTGCTGAATTATCATATGAAAAAGAATATTATTAATATTCTGTAATGACACAGCAGGGAAGATAATGATGGTACAGTTTATTCTGAGTCTCACATTAAAGAATAATCCAATGCTACACTGTGATTGAGGGTGTGAAGGTAGAGCAGTCAAACACAGTCTCACCCACCTGATAACCTTCAGCATTCATACCTTCTTGATGTAAGATGGAAGGGGCATTTTACTCTTTCAGTATAAGCAAACCTCAAATTTACAGATACCTACAAAATTGTCATTGGATTTGCCTGTAGACTCCCTGCATTACCAGTTTCTAATCAGATAATGTATTTTTACTATCTACAATATTTAGAAATTAATTCTGAGTTACCTGTGATTAGAAAGTTTAAATCAGGTTCAAAGAGAAACTGTCATAAAATGAAATAAGGCCCTGTCTAGATAAATCACTGATAATGGAGAGCAAAGGCGTTATTTCTTTTTGTCATTTTAATATTGACCAGCACTGGCATAACCCAATAAGAGTTGCTAGCTTCACAGATCCCTACTACACTGGGAACAGAAATGAGAGTATGTCAGTAAGCTGCATGTGCATCACTTCTGTCTCCTAGGCATGACAGGGAAGCAATTTATCACTGTAGTGCACCCAACATGTTCCCGTATATCAGACAGTCCCTTCGTCATATGTTTGTGACTCCATTTCAACAGCAGGTACGAAATGTCACACTTGTATTTACTACTTCTGGGTTCTGCTGATGCAGTTCCTCAAAAGCCTTTGTACTACAAAAGCCAGTCTTTCACCACAGAAGATATGAAAAAACTGCACAAAGACTGCGCCAAGGTAGGTGTCTGCATTGGATGGGCTGCTGTTGGCAGAAATCTAAGGTCTAGGTAAACTGTTTTGGAAGTGGTTCAGATGCTCAGGCAAAGTCTAGACTACAACCAGCACACAAACTTCACCTGCTGTCACGAGATTTCCAAGGAGACAGCTGGCAAGTGAGGAAGTCTATCAGCCTGTGGAGGCTCAGACATGTTGATGCTGCCTTTTTTCATGCTTCAGCCAGAGCAGCCTGAGGATGGTCTTTGTCTTTGGAAGCGTAACTACCTGTAACACTGAACTTGTTTCTGTCTTGTCAAACTGAAAAGTGTTTTCCTTATGCTGAAGATTTGTTGTTTTATTTATGATTGTGTGATGGCTTACTGTAATGAAAGTGCAATATCAGCAGTAATCTCACTGGAGCAGAAAGCATAAATTATCTTTATTAAGATAGTTAAGATTTCAAATATTGTTAATTTCTAAAAATAACTCTTAAATGAGACAACTGAATCTATGCAAGACATTTACTTCCAGTCTGTGGAATGGGGTCGGCTCTCAATGTTGCAGTGACTAAGAAGTGCTCAGATATCTCTGATGACAGAGACTGCATATATGTTTCAACTAATCACGTACAGGAAAATTTTGCAGCTTTTAATTCTAGTCCCCCTCCATTTCCTTTCATTATTTGAAAGACCTGATGGTGATGTGAGATTTATAAATCTGTATTTTAAATTAGGTAATTTAGATTACTTGGGATAATCCAAAGAACATTCTTAGTTTGACCAGCAGGTGCTTTGTGTCTCAAAATCCTGAATTTAGATATTTTTCATGTACCTCTTGGGAAAGCAGAGACTGCTACCCCAGAACAAGCTACAGGTCTGAGCTACATCTGCATGCTGAGCTGCTGTTAGATTCTTAGCACAGTCCTGAGAATATTTAATGAACTAATACAAAATAATCTTTTTCCAGGAGGAGAGCAGATGACTCAAGAAGCTGTAGACACCCTCCTCTGTCTGTTATCAGGCACTGTTTGCCACTTCAAATACCAGTATTTGATGTTTTCAACCTTTAACCCTACGGCTTTGCAAAGGTCCCTAAACCATAACCATTTGAATTGCACAAGCTATCCAATTCTGTACAGGCCTGTAATAGGTGACAAACCTGAGCATAAGTGCCAAGCAGTTTTTATGTCCATTATATTCTCATTTTAGCAAATCAAAATGATATAAAATTACTTTGGTGGCAAAATAAAAGCTGGTTCACTGTAGAAGGGAAGATACAGCTGCTTAAAAAACAGTATTTGTCTCACAGTAGTAGGCGAAATTTGTCTGGTTCACTCATTTTGGCCATCAGGGATTTTTTGTGATGGAGCAGTTGAAAATTTACAGTTGGGAAAAGGCTTTTGGGGTTTTTTTGTTTGTTTTTTTTGTGGGGGATTTTTTTTGGAGGGGTGGTTTTTTTGGGTTTTTTGTGGGTTTTTTTGTTTGTTTTTTTGCTTTGTTTTGCAGTTTTTTGGGGTTTTTTGTTGTTGGGGTGTTTTTTAGTTTGTTTTGGTTTGGTTTGGTTTTGTTTGTTTTTTAGTTTTTTTTAAGCCTTCTACAGTAAACAGCTGATGTAATGCAGATGAGAATGCATTGAGGAAACATGCTGGTTAGGCACCTGGATGAAGTCAGCCTGGCCAAGATTTTATTAAACTGAGACAAGTAAAAGGTTATACAAATAAGTGCAATAGCAGAAAGATGATAAGGTGCACTTTTTCCATCTGGAATACATACACACCAGAGCATACCAGTGTCTGTGTGATTAGTTTTGAACTGACACATCTAATGTGGGTTTCAGTGAATTTGTATCAAAAGGACAGGCTACTCCAGCAATTTGTTTCTCCAAATATGTAAACTTCCTTGGGGCTAAATTGTGGCGCAACTTCCAGAACCATGCAAGGAAACAATAGAACTCAGACACTCCATAAAAACATTATACTATGAGTGACTCAGTTCGCCTAGTAGCCTGCTGCTGGTGCATTGGAACATTATCCAGCCCTTTGCATGGGTTTCACAGAAAAGCCACAGTTTGGCCTTGAAAGAATAAATTTTTATCCTTATATTATGCCTGAATTGTCAGCATTAACATACCAACAGTTACATTTGGAAGTTGCATGGTGTTGCTGATTCATATAATGGCCAAGCACATGTAAAGTGGGAATTCTGAACATTGCAGCAGAATATTTATCATTTAAGATTTTCAAGGCAAAATTCAGGATTACTGTTGGTTTCAGAGCGGTGGCACAATCTCTGTTGGGGCTGGGGTGAGGAAGTAAAAAATGGGAAAGGAAGGTTTAAGGAGGAAAAGTTTCAATGAACGGAGCTTAAGAAGGAGGGTATTGAAGATAAAGGAAAGGAAAGTGGCAGAAAGGAAAAACAGCAGAGGGCTATAGGCGGAAATGCTTTCCTTTCCTGATTTTTCAGAGGTGGGAATAGCTGCAGCAATTCCGTGCGGGTGGGAGCAATGCCTGCCTCGCAGCAGTAACTGTCCCACACCCTCCTGCATGGAGCTGGATTTGGGAGTGCGCAAGGTGGAGTATCCCATCTCAGGACAACTGCCTGCTCTGACCCTGCCCTGACCAATTTTCAGATGTCCTGCCTCACATTCTATCTCTCACAGACTGCTGGAGCTCCGCTGACTTCGCAGCACCTTTGTGTTTCTTCTGCCAGCCCTGGCAGCCGGAGGGGCAGAGGCACCCTGCGCAGGGAGCACGGTGCCAGCGGGAACGGCCCTTTGGCAGCTTTTACATCACACGCTCGTTGCAAAATTCACATCTTGTTTAAGGGCTGTGATCCCCACGCTCGCTGTGCACGCCAGCCTGGGAAGCTGAGGCAGGGCTGAGTCTGAGCAGAGCCTGAGCACAGCTGCACGCCCAGATGGAGCCTTGCAGACACTGCCCCGCTGCTTGACAGGGCTCATTCCCTACTGTCCCCAGCACAGCCGAGCAACCCTGCTTGCACAGGCACACACC
This sequence comes from Pardalotus punctatus, assembly GCA_013400915.1. Classification (NCBI taxonomy): domain Eukaryota; kingdom Metazoa; phylum Chordata; class Aves; order Passeriformes; family Pardalotidae; genus Pardalotus; species Pardalotus punctatus. The sequence continues at coordinate 443,117 of VZTX01001593.1, forward strand.
AGCACCCCTCTGAGAAGGTTACAATAACCAGCGGTTATAATTTTACTTAATCCTTTATGACGTTTTTAATTAAAAAGGCTTTAGTGCTTTTCTAGCGTGACATTTGATTGCACTCTAGATAATGCACCCTTGCCGATTCTGGCAGCAGTAAAGCACTCAGAAAATGTATGAAATATTTTTATAAGGAATTCTGTCTGATCTGTCTTCAATGGGAAACACAGTGATTCCAAACCATGTGTATTCTTCTCAATAAAACAATATATGCCAGAGCAAGATAGCTGAAGAAAATCACCCTGTCCAAACTACTGTCCATTCTAAGGTGTTTTCATTATTGTTGATTAGATTCACATCTATTTTTCCTATAAGTATTTACTGAAATTTGTTGCACCATTTTGAAGTACAGACTGAAATGAAACCTGCTACAAGCTGGTTTTAGCCTGTCTGAAAAAACCTGGGTCTGATTTTCTTGTCATCCATACCATTTTAATTTACTTGACTTAATCCTTATTTTCATCTAAAGCAGAATCATAGATCCTCATTCCTCAGAAACTGTCAGAATTATGCTTTATTTTTACTTTTATCACTATTATATATATTCCTTTGATTTATTCATGTGTATTCCTTTATCCACTTTGGTCAGCAATAATCACACTTTGCTTAAACATGGTACCTTGTTAATCTCTGACACTGAGCTGTAATGCTATGCTCTTTCCTGGATTTATGCAAATCTGAAAGCAGAAATGCTGGTACTAAGGACCTCACACACTTTGATGACAAGGATGCATTTGCAAGATCAAAGAACAAAATTCTAGCCCCACTGTAGTCATCTGAAAGTAGCCATTGACAAAAAGAGCTCCTAGATCTTTCTAAAAAAATAGAGCTCTTAGAGAATTGTTTATTTGGTTGTTTTGGTGTGGGTTTTTTCCCAATTAAACAAAGCTTTTGACATCTCAAATTATTTCTATTGGAATTGAAGGAACAAATATTTTTAATTAATTCTGAAGGAAAAAATCCTGCGTAGAGCCAAGCTGGCTTTTTTAACAAATAAAACCCCCTTTTTTTTTTTTTTTTTTTTTGCCATTTGTGGCAAAGACTGTGTATGTTTTGTGCTAAAAACAATAATTCAGTGGAATATTCCTGAAGAAAGCTTCAGCCATGGGAAACAAATTAGTCATTTCATGACAAATTTGTCTATGGGTCCATCACAACAGTATTTAAATGCTTCCCAAGTGCATTTGCCCTCATAGCATTCTTATGACATTAATAGTTCTTCCCCTTCTCTGCTATGGATGATGCACATCAAAACCTCCTCCGCATTTGGTAAATCCTGATTTTAAATGCCAAGCCCTAGATTTTTCAAACCATGTTGTTAAAAGGTTGTCTCGGATTAGAGAAAAATTTTCTAGGTGGAAAGTGCTCTGAATAAACACCTCCCTCACAGCAAAGGTTTCTGGCACCCCTTCCCCCACCACAACAGAATTTCTTGGATGAAAGTGGAAAAAACTGTTTATTTAAAAAAACATGCAGGGTGCCCTGTAAGGCACAAGGGAAGGGGAAAGGGGAAAAGGAATTATTAAACCTGAGTAAAGAGCAGATGAACTTTAGTGTCCTTTTCCTCAGGCGTAGTTTCCCCTCTCCGAGGGTCCTCGGGGAGCCAGGTGGAGTTGCTCTGGTGGCTCCATGGAGGACTCTTGTCTACTGCCCTCCAGGGGCTGCTCAGGTTCTTGGGTGAGAAAGCAAGTCAAAGAAATATAGTCCAAAAAAAGAGATGACAAAGAAGCAATCCCAGGGGAAAGCAAGCAGCAGTCACAGCAGCAGCAGCAGCAGCAGTCCGACAAAGGAATGTCCCTTCCTCCCCCTCGTTCCTCAGCCGAGAAGCCTGGAGGAGAGTTTCAAAACAACCCGTGCCCAGCAGAGCTTCTCCTGGCTGTTGAACAGTTAAAGCTACAGGACCACCTTTCTGGGTATACACACAAACAAAAGGGTATACAGGTTTATCATAACATCACCCCAAGACAAAGGTGCTTTATTTATGGTCAAGTGTTTTATTTACCTTGAGTATAACTTCCACTGGCTCAGATTCACCCTGACAGCTCAGCGTGACTGACAGCCAGGCACCAGGTGTGCCCTGGTAGGTACTGCAGGGGGAACACCCCCACATGCTTAGTTACTACCTGTGGGAAAAAAGTGGCCTGTGCCTCTTACTCAGGGACACAGGGTGACCTGACCCTGCAAGAGCTCTGGTGCTCCACTGGACCTGCCTGAGCCTTGGCCCATCTGCCCGAATGAAGAGAAGGATGCATGTGACTGGCAGGGCACAAGGCGTGTATGTTGAGGTCGCTCCTCAAGCGACAACTCTGGGGACTGTGTTTTGTCTAGGCTGATGGCTTTGAATTTGATATATACTTGAAAAAATTAGTCCCATGTTGGATTAGTCAGTTTTCTTAGAGAGGCTGGTGAGGAAATTGTTATACCCTCAGCGAGGATGGCAAAAGGCTTCACAGTCAGAGGACACTCTACTTCAGTGACCCATCCAACCTTCCTTTGGCTGCAAGCCCTTCGCCACTTTTCACTTTTATGGTGAGATGAAGGTCCTTTTAAACAAGGCATTGCTAAAACCCCATCTTGAACCATTTCCTGAATCCCATCCACCTCCTGTAGTGTGTGAAGTAGGGATAGAGAAGAAAATATTTTGTTAGACTGAATCTGGTGAATCCTGTCTCATTCACCTGCACACAAGCTTCAAACAGTAAGATCTGTCCTTAGGCTCCATAGAGAATGGTCCTCCACTGTGCACATTCAAGTGCACAGCTCCTTGCTTTTGGGTCATCCCAATACTTTTGGATCCTGATGCTGATATCACAGGGCTCTCTCTCCTCCCAGTGAGCTGGGAGAGCTGGTGGAGGCAGCCCTGTGCCATGGTGCCTGATGCCCAGGGCTGAATGTGGGTGATGAGGCTGAAGTGACAGCTCTGCTCAGCCCTGCCAGACTGTCCTCACCGACAGGAGTGTCGGGTTTCTTTAAAAACACTGCTGTCACTGCAGTGCAGAGGTTTACAACTTGCTCAGATACCAGAAAGTTTTGGGTTGGGGATTTTTGTGAGTGCTGCCATTATGTTTCTGACACCTAGTCAGGAGTGGCTCATAACTCAGGTGTCTGCAGCAGTGCAAACCATGGAGATGAGAGTCCCTCAACCAAATGGTGACTGAAGTTTTCTCAAATGGGTGAAGCAGCTTGTCTTTTCCTGTGTGCCATGCTGGGAAGACAGTGTACTGGTTTTGCAATGTTTCTTCTCAATGTTTTGCTAACTCATTTCCAAAAAGCTTTAACTCTGGGGCAAGCACACTGCATGGGATAGTTCAACTCAGAAAAACTGTCAAAGTTATGAGAAACTGAAAATTATGTCTTAAAAGAACACATTTCAAACAACATTCACCATAAATACCACTATTTATACAGTTTAGAAAAGGCATGGACCTACATAGTACCTGTAATTTTTGAGGCATTATAACTAATTTTTCAACAGTAAATCTTTCCCCTGCTTTAAAACCAAAAATCAAAATTCAATACAGCCTTAACTATGGAGATAACATGTTATGTCCACAAGGAAAAAGAACAGGCTGGATGGCCAGGCCCAGAGTGGTGGTGAATAGAGTTACATCTAGCTGGCGGCTGGTCACTAGTGATGTGGGGAGACAGTCTTGTTTAATATCTTTGTCAATGATCTGACAAGAGGATCAAGGGCACACTCAGTTCGCTGATGACATCAAGCTATGCAGGAGTGTTGATCTGTTGGAGATAGGAAGGCTGTACAGTGCCAATGGTATGAGACTCAACAAGGCCAAGTGCTGGGTCCTGCCCTCAGACCAGAACAACTGCAGGCAGTGGTGAGGGCAGAGTGGCTGGAAAATTTCTTGGTGAAAAGGATCTGGGGGGGTTGCTCAAGAACCAGCTGAACATGAGCCAGAGTGTGCCCAGGTGACCAAGAAGGCCAATGGCACTCGGATTGTATCAGAAACAGTGTGGCCAGCAGGACCAGAGCAGTGATTGTCCCTCTGTACTCAGCACTGATGAGGCTGCACCTCGAGTGTTGTGTTCAGCTCTGGGCTTCTCACTTCATGAAAGACACTGAGGTGCTGGAACGAGTCCAGAGAAGGGCAACAGAGTTGATGAATGTTTGGAGAGTAAGCTGAAGAGCAGCTGAGGAAGCAGGGGGTGTTTAGCCTGGAGAAAAAAGAGGTTCAGGGGTGACTTTATTGCTCTCTACAACTACTTGAAAGGAGGTTGTAGTTGAGGGGGTCAGCCTTTCCTGCCAAGTAAGAAGTGATAGACAAGAAGAAATGGCTTCAGGTTGTGCCAGGAAAGGTTTAGATTGAATATCAGGAAAAATTTCTTCACAAAAAGGGTTTTCCAGCATTGGAACATGCCATGGAAGCAGTTGAGTCACCATCCCTTGAGGCGTTTAAAAGACGTGTAGATGTGACACTTGGGGACATGGTCTAGTGGAGGACTTGTCTGTTTTAGATTAATGATTGGACTCCATGGTCTTAGAGGCCTTTTCCAGCTGAAATGATCCTATGATATTTAACACCAGTAATTCATATTACTCCTCACATTATGTGTGGCCTGAAAGATACCAGAAGGAGGATAGGGATGAATTTGAACTTTAGAACCAATGTTGTATGGAGTGCAGTCCCCTTTTTCCTTAATAACCCAATTTAGTTCAAAGAATGCTTCAAGGCATGCTTTAAAAAGCAGCAGGTTTGCAACTACACAAGTCAGATTGCAGCCAAGAATGAAATTTTATAACTCATTGAAAAATAAGATCTGCAATGGAAAAACCTGACACACCCTTAATTATTGCATCCTGAATGAACCCAGTACAATAAAGGAAAGTGATAAAACTCAGGAGACACAAAAGACACATCTGTAACAGCAAGACAAACCAATGCTGCGTGTGCTGCGTCGCAGAGTTCTGGAGATCCTAACTTTTAAATCAGAATGCCTGGCTTGTAGCCTCAGCAGCATGCCTTCTGCATGGCTGCATGGAAAACCAGCCCAGGATGTCCTTGAACAAAAAACATTGTTAAAAATCACAGTTATTTTATGCTAGTTGTAACAATCAAAGCACCTGAGCCCCAAGTGCCCGAAACATATAATCTTACACTCTTCAGTGCACTGAGCATGGTCTGTTTCTCTGTGAGGGAAAGAAGCTGTAGTTCAGACACACAGAGCAAATAGGGCATAGGGGAAATAGGACTGCAGTATTATTTAGATACTTGAGTTCTGCTGTTTTTCACAGTGTTAGTTTCCTTATTATCAATGAGGGTCTGGGTTTGGGTGATTTGCACACAGCCGCACAAGGGAGCAGTGACAGAAAAAGCAAACCGTGCTTCAGCAGTGCTGTTGTAAAGATACAGTGTTGTGTTTAAATGCGGTGCAACTGAAGGTCATATTAATCACTTTATTTAATATTCCTCTTTTGCTTTCTTAGACGGATGGTATAAAGTACTTGTAATAGCTACATCTTTATGCCATTTGGCAGCTTATGCTGTTTAGCTAGTTTTGACTATAAAAAGAAATCAAGAATTAGGAAAAAAAACCCAACAAACAAAAATAAACCCAAAAAACCCAACACCTACCACATGTATCGAAATGGGCTTTAAAATTTATTTGGGGCTTCTACATCTAAATGCAACCACATACCTTCTGAGCCACCCCTCCCCTTCTTCTAGCTCTTTATGTTTTCTGTGTTTGTCTATCACTCTGAAGCTCAAATCCCAAACTGCCTTATTTAGTACTCTCACTCCCTCTGGTGGCTCTGTATTGTCCACACACCGACTCTAAAAATGGCTTCCAGGGCGGCAAACAAACACTTCAGAAGAGACAGCATTAATCTAATGTGCTGCAGATATCCCTTTATGCACAAGTGTGCTTGATACACTGGATTAAAGGAGGAGTAAAAGCAAAGAAACATAACAGAGAAGGAACTGGTATCCCAACTGGTTTAGGCACATAAATGGAGTGAGATGGGTGGGTTGCAGCCCACCAGCTGATCTGCAGTGTTTCCTCTTTTGATGGAATTTATGGCACGGTGCATGTGGAATCAAACTGCTCACATAGCTCGTGCCAGATCTGCTCCCTGTGTGGGGAAATCTGGGCAAGCATCAGGAAAGTCTGCAAGGTTCCCTCCATGAGCCTTCCCACAGATTGTTTTGTCAGCTGTTGGCCACCCTGCAGATAAAGCCTCAGGCTCTGTCGATCTCTGAGGGTGCCTGCCAAAACCCAGTCACCTCCTGTGTCACCGGGGCTCTGTCCTCCCTCCCCATCTCCTCACAGACTTTGTGGAGCATTACCCAGTCCTGTGCATCTCCCTTTGGGCCCCCATGGTTCTGCAAGGAGAGGATTTCATAACACAGAGCCTGTCTCTGGCAAAATTTACTCTAAAATACCTTTTCCCAGAGGTCAAAACAGAGGATCTTCATGTCAAGAGGCAGTGTTCCTTTCTGTGCAAGTCTCTGCACAGATCACCATGGACATCAATAGGTCAGAATGCAGGCAGAGAGCCAGTGATGGAAAAAGCATGCAATCTGAGATCTCTGCTTCTGTCTGTGATGGACAGACAGCCCTTACAAAGGGCAGGGTTTGACAAAAGAAATAAGCTATTTGTCTAAAGGAAATGCTGTTCCTTCCATGCCCTTTTGTGCTATAGAACAGATTATGATGGGAGGAAGTCCATTGAAATTCCTTTAAGTATTTCCCATACAAATCTGTTGCTTCATATATTTGATTCTTCTTCTTCTCGAAACATTTGAAAATTAGTATATCTTGAGGGTCTAAACTTCTTCCACTGTCTGAAATAGTGAAACGCTTTCTCACCACTGACCAACACGCAGGACCTGCTAGCCCAAGTCTCAGCATGTGTACAGCTCCTGATCGGGACTTAGTGCCCAGGGCTCTCCACATCTGAATATTAGATTCCAAATCCACCATGTGGATCCTGTTAACTCCACGCTGAGAAAGAATACCAGAGCTCAGAGTGATAATCTGTAATGAGCCTAACCCAAAATCCCCAGCCAAAGCAGCTGTGACCTCTGAAGGAGCTCAGTCCCAGATCCAGACTTTTGTGACTTACCCCAGCTCCACAGGCTGTGCATGCAACATTAACACAACTCCAGTCCCAGGGGACAAAAGCAAACCACAGACTTGCTGATGCCCCAGCTGTGCTTGATTTACTGAAACTGGATTACAGGCTTTCCCTATCACAACTGGCCATACCGCTGGCATGGCTGGAAGCAAAGGACATGATTTGTTTTCTCCTGCAGTGTGCTTGAATGCTCCTGCTTATTTTTGATACTGTAAACCAAAGAAAAGCAAGGTTTGATATTTACTCAGAAGCTGTTTCTCTGCAGAGTGGGAATGAAAACAAAGAGCTTGATTACAGAAATCTTTCAGCTGCTGCTTCCCACTGGTCATCTCCTCACCCCTTCTAATGCCGATACCTCTAATTCTGTGGTTATTTTCTGCTCCTTAACCTGGCAATGGGAAATGCTGAAATCACTCACATCTTCAGTTTTTCCTGTAGGATATGAATCAACACTATCTACAATACATTCATGTCTCTCTCAGTAAGTACAGCTGTGAGGAAGAGAACAAAACAAAAACAAACCCTCAAACAGAGAGGTGAAACAATGGTGAGAACAAGCCTCCTGCAAAGCTTTCAAGCCTGCTGTGTCTTTATTGATACAGACCCCTCTGTGAGCAGGATTTCTTGCTGTTTCAGCATTGGGTGTTTCAGTCTTGGGTGAAGGCAGGGAGAGATATGAGAGAAGTCAAGCTTCAGAAGCTTCTTAATCAGTTTTTTGGGCTGCAATTTTAGTTCAAGAGTTTTAATTGTGTCCAGAACACTACTTCCATCCCTATTGCTGATGTTCTCCAAAAGCTGATCAATGCATCTTTTGTTTTTGTTGTCTTCCAAAGATGAAGTCAGAAATCTGAACAGGTATCTGCATTGTACATGCAGAGTGTAGACTTTGATCAAGGAATTTGCTACAGAAATTATGCACAGCTTAAAGGTCTCCAAAATTAGCAAAGTGGAAAGACGGAAAAGAAGGCCCATATTAGATCCTCCTCCCCATCAGATGCACCACTCACATCTGCCCAGGAGCACAACCTTACTTTGGTGGTACTTTTCCAGTGAAAAGCCTGTCCAGGGCTCTCCCATCAAGCTTGAAGAAACAAGGACAGAAATGCTTTTCCTGTGTACAACAGATGGACACAATACACTCCAAGAAGACATAACTACAGGTCAGGTCCTTACTCTGCCTTCAAAGGTTCAATCTCTTTGTCTCTTTTCTCTGGTAAGAGTCAGGCTAAAATTGCTTTGGGAATAAGAGAGTTTGTGCTCTTGTAACCCTGTGGGGAAAAGATTCGGAAATCACAAGCCTTGTCTTTTGTATGTGAAAGAAGTCATCCTTTACTAACAGATCACAGTGCTTTCTGAGGAAGAGATGCAGTGGTTTTAGGAGTGGGCTAGATGGCATTCAGGGCTAGAGAGCCAAAACTATGTGTGTTTATCACTGCACTCACTGGAGTTTCCCTTGCATGGATCAGGTTATGCATGGATCATTTCTCCCCACTGGTGAGCTATACAGGAGGAGACAGCCCAGGGAAACTTCTGGGATCCACTGACCTACAGCTGCCATTTCTTAGGGATGTACATTTAACTTCCAGGCAGGAGATATTTGAAACAAAATACTCATAATATAACAAAGCCATGTATTAAAGACAGATGTAATTCCCTATGCCTTCCCCCAGCACACGTGTATGGACACATACCCACACAAAGGTACACATCTGCACAGTTCAGAGTGGTGTGCATCCAGCATTCTTGCATCTTTGCATCCTTTCAATTTTGCATCACTGTGATTCTATCATAAATGATGAGTTTTTGAAACAAAAATGCCTCTACTTTTGAAATTTCTTATTTTTTTTCCATTACTGATTTTGTATGGGATATTTACTGCCCTTTGTGTGGCATGGCCTTTCAGGAGGGAAATATATGTTCCTTTGAGCCTGCCTTTTGTTAGAATACTACTTCTGTTTCCTGTCTCATTCTTTGTAATGGCATGGGCTGAGCACAGCCCTTGCTGGTTCCCTGTAACTCAGATTTCCCCTCTGCCTGGCAAGCTGCAAACTCAGAGCAGGTCCCGGGTTGTTTTGTTTCTGTTGGAAGAGTTTTCCTTTGTCCTCCTCCAGGGGCTTTCTGCAGCCTCCTGCAGTCTCGTTTGATTGGGTTTCTAAGGCATGGGCAGTGCCCCAGGGTTCTGTGGTCAGGCTGGCGAATTTGTGTGCACAACTGGCCGCAGACAGTTCTGCTCCATTCTCCGGGACAGTTCCACAGCTGCTCTTTTGTTTTGCCCTGAAAAAATGAATATAACAACATCTGTCCCTTCTGATAATTGTGAAATTGTCCTGAAAATCCACCCTTAGATCCAGGGCTTCTAGAGACTTACATGAACAACATGTTTTCTCCCAGCAGAATTAGATTTATAGGAAAACATTTGTAAAAACCCAAGAAACGTCTTCCTAACATCAAACACTTTGAGAAAGTTAATCTATTTTGGGAGATTGCTGGCAAAGCTACATATAGGTGCTTCCTTTGAATTGCAGCTGCAGATAACTAAGTCCTAATTTCCTATGAAGAGCCCACATTTAGATAATTTCCGAGCTGTCTGTTCAGTGAAACTCCCACACAGAAAAAGGAGAGGCTTTTCACGGTACCTTGAAAGCAGTTGTTGCACAGATGATGCATCCTCCAAGGAGGCAGCTGTAATTGTAGAGCCGATGAACTCTAGAGCTGAACTCTGCTGTGTTACCAGTCACATGGGAACGCTGCTGCCACGGGGAAGCAAAGTCACACCCAGTTCAAGGCTTCTGATCTTAAATATCACAGTTAAACCTAACAGCAGTTCAGAAGCTGCAAACTGCTAAATTAAAGCTAACTGCAACTACTTTCCCTTTACTAAAGTAGCCTCTATTCCATTTACCAAACAAATCTCATGTGGAAATTAGCAAAGCAGAGCAAAACCCATATTGTTTGGGCAATACACATACAGAGTACACAAAAATTATTCACAAACTACATTACCAAGGAATATCTATATAGCTCATTTGACACTTAAGTAATCAGCTCTAGGAAAATGTTGTAGAGTGAATGAATTTTTCACATTAAAATATTACTGCAGACATATTTTTGCCAACCTGACGCACCTGCATTGCATCCCATTTTGGAAGAAAACAATAAATAGTCTTAAGATATTTGAGGATTTCTTTTTTGGAGGGACAAGATAGATATCAGGCGTGTCTGAAACTTGGGCTGCCACTGCTTTGGAATGCAGGAGGGAAAGGCAAGTTCCTGGCAGCTGTAGTCATGAATTGGAGTATTCACCCCAAAAGTTTTCTGTCTGGGAACAAGGAATACATGCAGCTGGATAGAGACCAAACTTCAGAGACAGCAGCAGCACAATATCATCTGTGTGCCAATCTGCTCTGTCAGCAGATGAGACTCCTCAGCATGGTGCATCATTACTGTTCCAACTTCCTTCAAGTCTGACCAACACCAGAGTCAAGGAAGACTTACTGGGAAATGGTGAAAAAATCACAGAATCATAGAATCGTTTAGATTGGAAAAGATGTCTAAGATCATTGAGTCCAAATGTCAACCCAGCACTACCCAAGCCCACCAGCAAACTGTGTTCCCAAGTGCCACATCTACACAGTTTTTAAATACCTCCAGGGATGACCACCACTTCCCTGAGCAGCCTCTTCCAATGCTGGATAAAAGCTTCCATTAAGAAGTTTTTTCTGATAACAACTCTAAACCTTTTCTGGCACAACTTGAAGCCATTTTCTCTTGTCCTATTGCTTTATTATTTGGGAGAAAAGACCAACCCCCACCTCTCTACAACCTCCTCTCAGGCAGTGGTAGATGGTGATAAGATTTCCATCGAGCCTCCTTTTCTCCAGGTTAAACAACCCCAGCTCCCTCAGCCACTCCTCGTAGGACTTGCGGTCTGGACCTTTCACCACCTTCATTGCTCTTCTTTGGACACACTCTGGCACCTCAATGCCTTTCTTGTAATGAGGGGCACAAAACTGAGCACAGTACTAGAGGTGTGGCATTTGTATCACCAACAAAAGCCTCAGTGCTGGCTCAGGAGACATACAGCTGTGGCAGGTGGTCTGGAACATCTGCAAAATTTGTGTCTTATGTTTTCTCAAGGAAAGCTGTGCCTACTTGGTTACAACAACTTTCACAAAATAAAACTGAAAGCCCAAGCAATTCTGCAGCCTGCACTAAGCCTTCATCAGTGTAGGTGGCCCCAGGGAGGGGGAGAGCAGCAGAAAAAGTAAATTGCCCTACTGGAACTCATTCTGTACTTGCCACATGCTTAAATGCAGCTTTTCTGTCCTAGTATTTTCATAAGCACTGAGGTTGCAGACATAGCATTTTTCATCATATTTTCCCTGCTTTGGATTACATGACATGCACTATCTTTATGGCTGAATAAAAGGTCATGAATGGCCAGCTGGTAACACAAAATGCATTTTTACACTAATGGCAAGGTATTCTAGCTTTTGCTTCATATTGCATTGACTGCATATTTACATAAACCCTACATCTGTTTAGTTAAGTTAAGCCAGAGGATGATGATCTTTGTCTTTACAAAAGAGCTGATTTTATTTTAATGAAAAAAGCTATCCATTTAAAAGATCAAAGTCAGTGCAGCCCCCTGCAGCAACAACTCAAAAGTTTCTTCAACTATTCAAATTAATAAAACAGGGTAACTGGAACTGAAAAAACAGGCAAAAGAGAAAAGGAAAATAAAAATAAAAACTCCTCAGGGGCTTTGTTTATCCTGAACTTGGAAAGAGACATTTTTCCTTTCATCAAAGTCCTGTTGAGTGTCCTGACTCTGCTGCCTCTCGAAAGGCAGGAAATTACAGCAGAGACAGCGTGCAGTTTTAGACAAATTTCTAGAAGCTGGTAATGCTATGGGGAAAAGACACAAAATACAGCACAATGAAGAAAACATAGTGAAGAGCTGGCCTCTCTAGCTGCCATGTGCTAGTTCCAGGCACTCAGCACAGTGAACTCCTACTTGATAAAATATCAGTTCGTACATAAAATTGCTTGGTAACCCGACAGAAAATAATGGCAAAAATAATGAGTTTGAAACTGTAGCTGTAGTGGGTATAGATATTTCATGCCTTCTGAAAGAGCCTGCATGTTACTTCCTAGTATCTGACTTTGGGGGAATTGTCTTGCAAACTTTTATTTTTGGGAGGGGAATGGCTAAACACCTGCCTTACATTTCACTACTGAAGTTTGATATTTGCTGCAAGTAGCTTCCTCACCTCCCAGACTGACAGCAGCACTCACTACTCATGGACGGGGTGAGCCTCATGGCTACGCCTCATTCTATGGCAGGAAGGGATAAAGCATGCACCGAAATCCACTCTTTCTCCTGTCCTGTGGTTATCCCCAGGAGGCAGCCCAGGAACATGGACCAAAAGGAGCTACAGTGTGTTCCAACTTAGCCCTCAATTAGGACACTGATGAAACTGGCCCTAAAGTCTGTTTTGACTCCAAGGAAAACTTTCCAAGAGATCCATGTTGCTTCTACATTACATCTACACAATGCATCCACATTAGCACTTCAGCTTAGCTCTGGAGAGTGCTGTGGCAGCGTTCCTCCTGACCACCCGTCCTTGCCATGCCTTGCTTTACATGCTGGAACAGTCCTGGCATCTATCAGCTGGACTCCATCCAGACAAAGCTAAACAGAAAGATCTGGTGCAGGAGCACACTTACTGCACTACAGCTGCTAACATGAGGCCAGTCAATGTGACCAGATTAGAGCTGGTCTAAAATAAATCTCTGAAACACACAGAGGGCACACACTGGCTCCTCTGTGCCAGCTCCTCTGTGCTGCAGGCCATCCCTGCTTGTTCCAGGCCACCTGCTAATGTAGACACAGTCCAAAGAGGCTGCACTGCTGCTTTCTAACCCTCTCACTGCTTAAATGGGTGAATAGTGCCATTTTAGGCACCATATGGTAGCCCTGCAGGCCTCCAGCTGCCACTCTGCAGATCAACAGCTCAACCAAATGTCTCGTGTCATATTGGCAGCCCCACACAGACATCTCAGATACCTTAGGGAGACTAACTGCTGTGGATGTCTATGTTTAGACAACTGAATACCATTTTATTTCAGCCTCTATTCCCCTCTAGACCAAAAAAATGGAAACAAATGAGATTAAAGATGAGAAAGGAGATGCTTGAAATACTATGGTGAATTTTATGAAATAAAATATACTGTATAAAATAAATAAAATAATAAAAATAACATTTCTTGTAAAATTCTCTCATTTAAAACTCTTTTAAAAACAAACTGAAAAGCACACAAAGCTTAATCTGACAGTAGCAAAAGTATTGTTTTGTCCTTCAAAAAACATGAATTTTACAAATAGTACTTATTGTTCAGTAAGGGCTGAATTCACTGGCTTTAACAGAATAATTGCACAGCTTGAGATTCAGTTTCTGTTTGTGCAATTTAGTGGCCTAATGCTCCAGATGCTCTGAGGACTGTAGCATCAGAGTCTTTGCAGGACCACGTCCTAAAACTAGTAAACCAATAAATTATAAAATTAATGATTTTGCTGGGATAGTAATGAAAGAAACAGGCTTTGGTATGTCTTCTGTCCTGAGGATGACTGAAAGAGAGCAGACCTTGTCTGTTCTAGCAAAGTCCTGGTGTCCAGCATGGGTTGGCTGCAGGTAAGCAGGGATGCTCCCTGGGCTGACCACACCCAGGACTGCTCGCAGAGGCTGGTGGCCATGGGCCAGCACTGTGTCGTGGCTTAACCTCCCAGTCTTATGTAGCCAGTGCACTCCAAAACTGAAGAAAAACATTTTTACCTACCAAGAAGCAGCCTAAGTTTCTGAATCTGCATGGAAATGCATGGAAATTACAGGCCTTTCAAACACTTAAACAAAAATCCTGACCGCTCATGGCCATCAAATTGTCCAGCAAATGTTTCTGTCACAGTTTCTAACCCAGGGGATGCTCTTGCTGGGTGTGGGATGGGTATTTGTGAATTCCTGCTGCTCCTCTCCCAGATCTGACTGTGTACCAGGAGTCATTGACAAACTTCACATTTGAACCTCTCTGTGGGTCCAGAGGAGGCCACAAATGTGATCAGAGGGCTGGAGCACCTCTCCTACAAACACAGGCTGGGAGAGCTGCGGCTGTTCAGCCTGGAGAAGTGAATGCTTTGGGGAGACCTTAAAGCAGCCTTCCAATACCTGAAAGGGTCTTATAAAGAAGAGGGAGAGAGCGACTTTTCACATGGGCAGTGACATGACAAGGGGAAATAGTTTTAAACTAAAAGAGAGGAGATTGAGATTAGATATCAGAAAGAAGTTCTTTACTGTGTGGGTGTTGAGGCACTGAAACAGGTTGCCCAGAGAAGTTGTGGATGACCCATCCCTGAAAGTGTTCAAGACCAGATTGAAATAGGCCCCTGAGAAATGTGATCTAGTGGGTGGTATTCCAGCCACTTTGGTATCCAAAGCAGGGGGTTTGGAATGGAATGATCCTTAAAGTCCCTTCTAACCTAAGCCATTTTATGATTCTGTGGTTTGTTCTAAAATTAAATGAAGTGCAGTCTTTTTAGGCACTGTGGACAAAAATCTGGCAGAAATGCCACAGAAATGGGAAGTCTGGGAGTGATTCTGCACATTAACATCCTGCATGTGGCACACAACCCCCGGCAGACCTTTAACAAAGACATAAGAAACAGGATGTTGGATTGATCCACCTTGCTTTGCTGTTCCCCTAGTCTGCATCAGTAGCTTTGGGTTATAGAAAAACTCGGACTATGAATATATTCTGCATGTGTGTAATTAACAGCATCTGATGTCAATTTTTGCAGATATATATTATCAGCAGCATTTTAAATATGAACCTACAACTCAGCATCAAAACCCAGAAAGTCTGGCTTCACGTGCAAGTTTGCATAAGGAGAAAAGTTATTTAGTGGAGGTTCTCAGGCTGAGTGATCTTTTACCTGGACAAGCTAAAGCTACACAATATTTAGGGAAGGCACATATTTGCACCCTGATCATTCATAAGCAGTGGTGTCTTCAATATGAGAATTTCCTCTATCCAGGACTGAACACCTGAATGCTTTATAACTTTTTAAATAATTGGAACACCTACAAGTATGTATTTGCAGTCTGCATGCATGGCAAATCCAAAGGCTCCTGAAATACAAATAATACACCAAACACAACAGCATCCATTTCTAGAATTTATAAATTTATAGAAAGTATAAATAATATATTAATAACAAATACTCAAAAACATTAAACAGTGCATGAATAAAATGTATTTTTAGAAGTTTTTCTTTCTATCACCTTGTATATATGGACTGGATATAGGAACTACAGTACTGAGTATTTTTTTGGAGGAAGATTCATCAAAAATTGCACTTGCTTAAAACAGGAAAGTAAGTAAAAGTGTTTTAAATCAAAATTTTTTTTTTTTTTTTGGTGGAACAGCTGTTTCATTTCTGATCTCACAAAGGCTTATCTGCGTGTTTAGTTTTACACTTAGGAGTGACAATAGTGAAACTAATGTACATAAAAAATAAGACTTTGCAGATCTGAAGTCTTGATGTAGCCTGCTTTCACATTCAACCTGTGCAAACACTCACAAGAAAGATTAAATGAAAAGGTGCAATCATTCCCATTGCTCTGAATCTCTGAAGTTTTTCATTTTGCATTCTCTGAACAGAACACTAGTTCAAACTAATAAATATTAATAGGATAGACAAAAAGTTTTGTAAAAAATATTTTAGCAGTCATTTATAAAGTTTTTAATTTCGGGTTCTCCTCAGGCCTCTGTTTCTTATTTGCTGGCATTGCATTGTCTGATTTCCCTCTGAAAATAATTGATATTTCAGTTGCATTTAGAAACAGGCTTGGACTTTATTACTTAGAGTCCTTGCTGTTTACTGGCACTCATTTACAACACATTTTTTTCTCAGGATGCCCATCACAGCAGCAGCTGCTCATCCTCTCTTCCAGAAAAACAATACTGGGCCACTGGATTTTCTGTACCTAAATGTTATGACCATTTTATTGTTTTAGTGCTGATGATATTTCAGCCTCTCCTTGGGCATCTAATGCTCCTGATGCAGTCTAGAGAATTTTGGTACACAATAGATTTGGGAACAGGTTCTCCTGGTGATGCAGATGCAACATGATAGCATCTCAAAATGTCCTGGTGTCAGAGAGCACTCTGAGGTACTTCATACATGACTGTAGTATGTTTGCTTCTTTACTAAGAATGCTGAATGACATGAGAAGCATTTTGCCTTATACAGAAAAGTACAGTAGCAACCAAAAATCAGATAACCTGCACAGATTACTGCTGACAGAATAAAACAGTATTCAGTATTTCAGTGAGACAAAACACATAATTATGCATTTTCAGGTACCAAAACCAGAGGGGCAATAAAAAGTATTTTTTAAGTCCTTCTACACAAAAGTTGCTTTCACAAAGCACAGTGTTTCTTAATTAGTTGTAGCACTGTCTTGAGAACCTCTTCCTTGCAGGGGCTGGCATCTACTTCTTGGCATGCAGGATTCACCATCCTTCTGTATGACTCTTCAACTCTATTTAAAAACAAAACCAGAGAAATTAAATGCCAAAATGCAGGGATATGAAATGACATTAGTCATCAGTCTCAGAAGACAGTGCTCGCACTGTAGAGACAGAGGATACAAAATCTAATATGAAGCTAAAAACAAAATCTACTGCAAAGAGCAATAAACCATTAGTAATTATTACAGTGTAAATCTCAAAATACATAGTTTCCTTGACACTGATTCCCAAAGCTCCAGCCATATTAACATGGCATGGTGTAAAAATATTTCTTTCTTTACGGCTTATCACTGGATACAGTCTGATATAGCGGTAGAGTGGACAGTCTGCTTCTAGCACCTGAATTAATTTTTTTCAGTTTCTGCTAAGGTATCTCTGAACTATATGGCATTGCATTGTGTAGGTGTGTGCCCATTGACTGATCTCAGCTTTGACTCACTGGATTACAGAGTTGACATATCATTCAACCCATCCTTCTGATCAACTAATTGGATGAATAACAGGATGAAATACAGGATGAAAACCTCCTTAGGCTATAAGCATAATGCTGAACTCTCCCACATATAGTCCTTGAAGGTGTGAATGAGGATGTGAATATTATTTTCATGTTCCATAATGTCATTTAGGATGGAAATCACAAGACAAATCAAGGAAGATTGTGGATGTTCTCATATTCAGATTGACATAATTAACAGGTAGAAACAACTCAAGGCTTTCTGACAAGAATAAGAAGTAACAGAATTAAAATATAAGATTCTTAAATGGCAGTATGGTCTCTAGCTAACTCATCCCTTTGCAGGTCCCACTATATGAGCTGTGTGTGGTCACACAGAGTTTCTGTCAAAATTAAGCAATCATAGAATCATAGAATGTTAAGGGGCTGAAATGGACCTTAAAGATCATCTTTAAGTCCCAATTCCCCTGCCATGATCACAACTCTGTGTGCTGCCACCCAGCCAGTTCTTCATCCACCGAATCCATCAAGTCCATGGCTTTCCAATTTGAAGATGAGGATGTCATGTGGGACACTGTCAAACAGTGCAGAAGTCCAGGTAGACTATGCCAGTTGCTCTGCCCCATCCACCAGTGTTGAATTTGTCAGGCAAAATCTCGCAATTGTAAAGCCATGTCAGCTGTTGCCAGTGACTATTTTTAAAGTATATCATCACCAGAAATTTAAAACCCAGGAGGTAGTTTCCAGCCTTGCTTGTAGATATGGAAACCAATATTCAGGTGTCTCTGCTGAGGTATCTACACGGATGCTGGGTATTTAAACTTCCACCTTAGACAAAGAACAATCTAATCAATATATTTGGCAGAGCCTAGAGAGCAATTCAGCACATTCTGAAGTAGGATACCTAGAGTGTCATTCAATTGCTTAATGTACCTAGTACTGCTTGAGATGCTCTGGACTATCTCATTTAGCTTCCAGTTGCTAGCCCAGAAATTGTCCCAGGTTCTGCATTGCATCTGCCTGGCTCATATCTAATGGCTTTAGTTACTTAAGCTTAGATCACTGAGATGAGTCACTTTGAATGCTCCATTGAAGGTACTGGTACCTGAGGCACTTAGCACAGCTAAAGACATCTGCAAGAGATCTAAATTTTATTCTCTTCATCTGGAGCTCAATTCCAGAATTTCCTTTGGAAGCTATGTGTTTCAACCTCTTGCTTTCCAGTCCTGGAACTTTTATGTCCATCTCCTTCATGGCGTCGCTAAGAAAGGTGCTAAAATAAAAGCAGCAAAGCAAAATAGAAGTTTTTTAAACTCAAAGCTCCTTTGCAGGACAATTAAATTCTATACCTGCCTCCTTCAAGCACTTTCAACCAAAAGTGACAGAATTTGCCCTCCCTGTCAGCCATGAATCCTTTCCAATAAAAAACCCAAACCAAAAGCATATACATAGGGAATCCTTGTGCCAGTAATGTGAGTGGCACATTTATTATTGATCCCACAGGGGCCAGATTGTATCCAGCCTCTTACTCGTCATGAAAGGGTACCTTTGGCGAAACAAGCTGTTAGCTTCCAGCTCAGCTTCCTCCTTTGTTTTCTCCAGCCCTCGATGCTGAAGTCTCCGGACTCGTTCATCAGGGTCAACAGTCAGGAGAAGAACAAGATCAGGTTTGAGCAGATCCTCAGGCCACTGATACACCTCATCTTGAGCTGGTGGAAGATCCTGGACTTTCCCACTTGTTTCAGTGGCAATTGTGTAGGCAGCCGTGCTGTGCCAGTATCTGTCAGGAAAAAACAAAATGGAAAGAGAGAAATTTTAAAGAGGACACTAATTCTTCAGTCATATAGGAGACAGTCACTACTATAACAAGTCAATAATGATGAGATAGGAGACACCATGGTTCTGAAGGGAAATCCAAATAACAGTTCTGTGCTATCCATTATTTCTTAAGTGATAACACTCAGTGCACTGTTCAGAGTTAATGTAAAGAATTAATTAACACATAATGCAAAGACTGTTCCAGATATTCCTATCAAAATAAAGCCTCCTCATATATTGGCACATGTCAGAGAAGTTATATCTCAAAATCTGACACCCTGAGAGTCCTTTTTTGTGATTCCCATCCTACTTCATGCAACAGATTTGGTAGATAACATTCTGTCTTCCACAAACACGTGAATGAACACAGGCATTACTAATGGTTACATGTTTCACTTGCATTTAACATTCTCCCCACTACAAGGCACTGTGTTTGATAGATTCAGTGGATATTAGGCTGGTTGAAAATAGCACACACATGCAAACAACTTCTGTCTGTGTGTGTGTGTGTGTGTCTGTGTGTGTGTGTGTTGCAGTGGCAGGTTACAGTACACCTACTGAAATAAGCCAGAGGGTTCAAAGCATATCTAGACTTTTCTATTCCAAAAAATACTGTAAGCTCCCTACACAGTTAGTGAAAACCAAAAATAACACAAACAAACCCAAAAAAGTGGGAAGCATATTTCTGGCTTTACATTCACAAAAAGCAAGTCTATTTTTCAAACATACATTTTGATATATGCACCTTTTCTGGGTTAAGTAACAGTGGCCCATCCATCTTGGTTAAAACTGGCAAATTTCAGGCCAAGATTTAGATGGTAAATGGATGCTGTCATGCTACACACCACAGGGCATGAGGCAAAATGAGATCCCCATGTAAGGTTTGGAATCACAATAAGTTACAGATCGGGATATAGCCACGCACTACCAATGACATGGCCCTATACAGCATGATGCGTGTGCCCTTTCCAACAGTCTGGGGTACAGCTGTGCATGGATGGGGTCTGGGATAAAGCCACATTCTTCACTACTTGAGGCCGCTGGACTGCAGCCAGCGCGGAGCATCCAGATGGCAGCACACAGAAACAGTACCCAGTCCTGCCCCCATATAGTCAGAACAAGGGGGGTATGCCCAGGTTCTGACAAATTAGGTTATAGCCCTGCTCGTACAGTTGCTTGATTGGCATATGTTTCCCTCAAAACACAGAGGTCAACCAAGCTGGCCCTGGCTAGGTGGGTGCAGTATTCCATTCCAAAGGTGGGGGATCCCAAGAGTCATGGCAGCACTACCCCCCAGAGCAACTGCCTGACTTTACCCAGCTTACCACCCTGTGGGCCAAGGGTCTTGGCAGCTCATGAGCCGCATGAGTTTTTGACACTGGTTTAGTTACTATCGACTGGGTGGTGAAGCCACTCGATAGGGTGAGAGCATTCTATACTCTCACCCTGGGGCAGAGGCCGAGTTCATTATCCCTGGGAGCATCCAGTGGGACCACACGGAGGTGCGGTCAGCAGCTCTGCAGCTGAGCCCAGTTAGCAATACACATTCCAATCCACCTGTATTTCAGACACATCTTAGAGACAGTCATGACCAGCAGCCCACAGGTCTCCTCTAGTTCATCACAAAATGCTGGTTTAACTCAGGATGCACAGCCGGTGCCTCCACTATTCCTAACTGAAGATGTAACAATTTTCATGTGTCCTAAAGCTAGCTATGAGTATTAAACTGATTGAAGTTCCCTATCTTACTGTTATTGTGTTACTCTTTAAAAGATTTAATATGTATCTCACTGCAAAGTAGTGCTCCCAGAAAAACCCCAAAACAAAACCCTTGAATAAACAAAGAGACAATCACTGACTACTTCTGCTTATAACACTGAACAACTGTGTGAAGGCACTGATTTATAAGAGTGTCTTAAATACACAAACCTGTCTATGATCACAGGTGCCTGAGTGGATGCTTTTGCTATCTCTGAAGCCAGAATGTAGTTGCCTGCAGCATAAAATGCTCTTTTAATGGGTGCTGGCTCATCATCAAATACAGTCCTCCACTGGCTGATGCAAGCTGGTGGGGACCGTAGCAGAACGCCATTGAGGGTATCCTTAACAGCCTGGGTCACCGTGGTTTTGCCTACATTTACAGAAGGAAACATTTGTTATATTATGTACCAGATACACCTGAGTTTCAAAAACTGAAAAATGCTCCTGTCTGTTCATGTGGAGCATGTTCTGACATCTGAATATGTAACCCAAGTAACCTGCCATAAGGTTTCCAGTGGAAAATGATTCTGAGTCTGGTTGCAGGAATTATTATTCCCCTTCCTACTCTTTGGGCCTTCTAGCCCTTCCTTTCACCAGCTTTCAGTGTTCATTCCCTTAAATGCATTAAATACATCGAACTTTCTCTATATATTCATTTATAATATTTTTCTAGGTCAAAATTCATGTGATTGTTGCCATGGTGGTCATCCAATTCTTTCTTTTTAAGAGCATTTTCAGTTCTCTTTAACTGACAAGTCAGAAAACAAAGCTATTCAGAGGCATCTAATATTTCTCTCTGAGACAAACTGCTGGCTGTTTCCCAGACTACTACTATTTTAGTTCATTTATTTGAAAACTCTACAGTAAAAGTATGTTTCATGATCTGCACAAGAAATTTAATTTTCAGTACTCCATTCTGTATTCTTTAATTTACATAGGTAAGGAATTAAACCACTGAATGTAAATTAGCATACACTAATCTTTTACAAGGAAGAGAAGACAGACTGGCATTTATAATTACTAATTCCTTATCTGTCACATGTCTCCAGGCTATTTTTTTTTTATTTTTTATTTTTAAGTCTTATGCCTGAATAAAAACCATAGCAGTTGCTCTTTTCAACAATTTCTCATCTGTGGTTCTTCAATCATACATTGCTCTTACCTGTGGCATCCAGCCCCTCAAAAGCTATGACAGGAAAACCTCCCTTTTTTTGGTGCTCTGGACATTTCTCCAGCAGGTCGAGTACTGCTTCAGCCTCTGGGATCCGTTCTGCACTCTGCAAAGAGAGACCATAGAATCATAGAATGTGTTTAGTCAGGAAGGACCTTCAAAGTCCATCTAGTCCAACCCCTATGCAGTGCACTGGGATATCTTAAACCAGATCAGGTCTCTCAGAGCCTGTCCAACCTGACCTGGAATGTTTCAAGAGATGGGACATCCATCTCCTCTCTGGGCAACCTGTGTCAGTGTTTCACCACCCTCACTGTAAAACACTTCTCCCTTACATCCGGTCAGAATCTGCCCTCCTTTCTTTTGAAATCGTTCCCCCTCGTCCCCTTGACAGCCGCCCGCCCCACGACGCCGAAGAGCCAAACGCCGGCCCCGCGCCCGCGGTGCTGACCTGGCGCAGGCGCTGGCGGAGCGCGCTGGCGGAGGGCGGCAGGGTGCGGACAACGCGCCGGGAG
>VZTX01001594.1:0-44565 GCA_013400915.1 Pardalotus punctatus
CGGCGCCAGCGGGCTGGAGCCGCTGGCCTGGTCCGAGGATCACCGGGTGTCGGTGAGCACGGCCCGCAGCATCGCCGTGCTGGAGCAGCTCAGCGACGTGCACAGCGGCGGGCAGGACATGGTCATCCACCGCACCGCCGTGCCCGCGCCCGGCGCCGCCTGCATGCTCAAGGTGAGCGCCCGGCACGGCCCCGTCACCGTGTGTAAATATTAAAGTGGGGGGTGGCAAGAAGAGGCAGCCAGGGGAGGTTCAGCTTGGACAGCACGAGGCGTTTCTTAACAAAAAGGGTGATTAGACATTGGAACGAGCTGTCCGGGGAGGTTTGGAGTCACCGTCCCGGGAAGTGTTTAAGGAACGACTGGACGTGAATCTCGGTGCTGTGGGCCGGGGTGGGCATCGGTCACGGGCTGGACTCGGTGATCTCAGACGGCTTTTCCAACTTTAATGATTCTTTGCTTTTCCCCGATGGTGCCAAGCAATAAGACAAGAGGAACGGGCGTAAAGTGATAGACGCCTGAACGTGAGAAGAGTTTCTTTCCTGTGCAGTGACTGAGCACTGAACAGAATCCAGAGAGGGTCTGGAGTCTCCCCCACTGCTGTCCTTCCAGCCTGACCCATCCCGGGATTCTGATTCCCCTCTGGGGCTGCCGCTGCCCTGCCCAGAACTTGCTGCAGGGTCTCATGTGTTGATGCGTTTGTAAAGCACAAGGGAGAGAAAACCATATCCCAGTGATGCCCAGGGATTCTAAAGTTTTGCAGTTTTTCTAAAAGTCACTTGAGCTCCAGTACAATTATTAGCAGGAATCGTCTTTTGTTTTGCTACCTAAGCTGAAGGGTTTTTGCAGCAGGGATTTCTTTTGCCTTCAGGGAAACATCTGACTTTTTACAAAGATGGCAGGTGTGGGTAAATACCTTACTAGATAATACTTATGTTGTTCTGATTTTATTTTCCAAAACAATGCTGGGAATATGGAATAAAGTTGAAATATTGAGTATTTACATATTATGCCAGGTATCTTTAAGAGAACAGAAGTATGAAAACAGGCTCTTTGATTCAGCAGACAAAAATTCAATAGCTGGGAGTAAAAACTATGCAAATTCAGGGTATTAATGAAGCTGAAGTCTTTAGGAGTGACGTTAATTAACCACTGGAACAATGTAGTATAGGCTGTGACTGGGGATGCTCTGTTTCAAGGGAATTAATTCCAGGAAAGCCTTCCTAAAAATCAGTTGTACAATTGTTTTAGAGGTTCTTTTTGTTCTCTTCTAGGTTGGCCCAAAAAAGGAGGTGGCTGAATGTAAGGAGAAGTTCGCCAGCTCAGTGGATCCGACCGTCAGCCAGACATTTATGCTGGACCGAGTGTTCAATCCCGAGGGAAAGTCCCTGACACCCATGCGGGGATTCAAATATTCCAGCTGGTCCCCGCTGGGCTGCGACGCCAACGGGAGGTGCCTGCTGGCAGCTCTGACCATGGACAACCGCCTGACCATCCACGCCAACCTCAACAGGCTGCAGTGGGTGCAGCTGGTGGACCTGACCGAACTGTATGGCGAGCGCCTGTTCGAGGCCAGTTACAAACTGTGTAAAGCTGACACTCCCTGCGGGGAGCTGGGAGATTTCCCGGAGTTCCAGCGGCGGCACAGCATGCAGACCCCGGTGCGCATGGAGTGGTCGGGCATCTGCACCACCCAGCAGGTCAAGCACAACAACGAGTGCCGGGATGTGGGCAGCGTGCTCCTGGCGGTGCTCTTCGAAAACGGCAACATCGCCGTTTGGCAGTTCCAGCTGCCCTTTCTGGGGAAGGAATCCATCACTTCCTGCAATACCATAGAGTCGGGAATAAGCTCCCCCAGCGTGTTGTCCTGGTGGGAATACGAACACAACAACCGGAAGATGAGCGGACTGATCGTGGGCAGCGCGTACGGCCCGGTGAAGATCATCCCAGTCAACCTCAAGGCGGTTAAAGGCTACTTCACACTGAGACAGCCCGTGGTCTTGTGGCAGGAAATGGACCAGCTGCCCGTGCACAGCATCAAGTGTATCCCTCTCTACCACCCCTACCAGAAATGCAGCTGTAGCCTGGTGGTGGCTGCAAGAGGCCCTTACGTGTTCTGGTGCCTCTTGTTGATATCCAAAGCGGGGCTGAACGTCCACAATTCCCACGTGACGGGGCTCCACTCCTTGCCAATCGTCTCCATGACTGCGGACAAGCAGAACGGCACGGTGTACACCTGCTCCAGCGACGGCAAGGTCAGGCAGCTCATCCCCATATTCACAGACGTTGCTTTAAAGTTTGAGCACCAGCTGATAAAGCTCTCGGAGGTGTTTGGCTCTGTCAGGACTCACGGAATCGCCGTCAGCCCATGTGGGGCGTACTTGGCGGTCATCACGACTGAGGGCATGGCCAACGGGCTGCACCCGGTCAACAAAAACTACCAAGTTCAGTTTGTCACCCTCAAGACTTTTGAGGAGGCAGCTGCACAGCTCTTGGAATCTTCTGTTCAGAACCTTTTCCGGCAAGTGGACTTGACGGATCTCGTGCGCTGGAAAATTTTGAAGGATAAGCATATTCCTCAGTTCTTACAGGAAGCACTGGATAAAAAGATAGAGAGCTGTGGTTCCACTTACTTCTGGAGGTTTAAGCTGTTTCTCCTGAGGATTTTGTACCAGTCAATGCAGAAAGCCCCCTCAGAGGTCACGTGGAGACCTTCACACGAGGATGCCAAAATCTTGATATCGGATTCCCCTGGGATGGGCAGCACTGAAGATGACCAAGAGGAAGGAACTTCGAAACAAGCCAGGAAGCAAAGCCTGGGTGACACAGGCAAAGGTGTGGACATTGATGATGCTGCAGAAGATTCGCTCCATCAGTCGAGTGACAGTGGAGGCCGTGAGCCAATGGTAGAAAAGCTGCTTGAAATACAGGCACAGATTGAGGCAGTAGAAATGCACTTGACACGAGAACACATGAAACGGGTGTTGGGAGAAGTTTATCTGCACACGTGGATTACAGAAAACACCAGCATTCCCACCAGAGGAGTCTGTGACTTCTTAATGTCTGATGATGGCTACGATGACAGAACAGCACGAGTAAGTGGCACCTCTGCTCGGGGGATTCCATGTCACTGTCACTTCCTTCTCCCCCCTCCTGAAAATACAGCTGGGCTGGGAAGGAGAGCTGTGGTTATGTCATCCTTGCCAGTCAGATTCTGTAGAGCTTTCAGCTTGAATTTTCCTTCCTCTATATTGTGAAATAGGAGGGAATATAAATACAGGTGTTGAAATTTGGATCAGGTACAATAAAGAATAATGATGCCTGAGTTTTTGCAGAACTAGGGAGAGGATCGGGGTTATTCTGCTGCTGTCAGTGGCTTTAGAGCATGAACTGATTGAGGGATATTTGCTTTCATGACTAAGCTTATTTAATCCATCATCTTCACAAAACTAAACTTGAGATGTATTTCCTCTAGTCAGTCACGCTGCAGTTCTGATTTTAAGGGCTGCAGAAGTATCTCTTCTGGAATTATTGTTCACAATGGTCTTGTCATTGCTCCCTGAGCCTTCAGTGCAAAGATCAGTGTCAGAGGGCCAGAAAGGGGTTCTGTTTTACAAGTTAAATCCCGTGATTCAGAACTTTATGCAGGATATTCAATTAACCAAGCTGAATGAAAGCCTTTGTTACAGCACACATGGCCAGAACTTTGAGGCACTCTTGCACTCATTGCACTACAATTAATAAGCATAACTGAATGCTTGGCCATGATAGGAACTCTTCCCAAACTTGCAATGCTCCCTGCCAATGTCAAAGCCTAGCTGCAAGGACAGTCTCCTGACCATTGCAATGTGCAGAGTAAGATTTGGGGCAGGATATCAGTGGCCAGTGTAACCTGCACAGGGCAATGAAGTTCTCTGAACATACAGGGGAGACAAAGCAGCCTCGGTGGGAACGCTCTGCATCAGCCTCCCAGCTCTTAAAACTCAGTGACCAGAATGGTTCAGGTGTCTGCACCTTTTTATATGAGCAGAGAACAGTTCTTTTCATACCCAAGTCCTTAAATCACTTGAACTCTGAAAATCAACCTTTGTATTGCATCCAGAATGACAGAGGAAGGAAGCACGTCTCCATTACTGATGCAGTGTGGTGTTCTCCCTGCTGGCATCACAAGTGTGACCATCAGTAATTCACTGGGAAAGTACTCTGGCACAACTGCTGCGTTGTGCTAGCATCCACTACTGCAAATTGAAGGTTTGAGAGGTTGCTTTTCTTACCTTAGAAACAAGATTCTTCTTTTTATGGTGCTGAGAAGTGACTTCTAAATTGTATTTTATCTATTCAGTTTGCTGTCACACTTTAAAGGTCCCTGCGATGTGATTTATATCAATTGAAATGTCACAGACAAATTTGATCACATAAATGTTCTGCTATAAACATTGTAATCCCAGGTGACTGCTGAAGACATCCAGGTAATTTCTGAACAGGAATTTTTTAAGCACATCCACTGTGATAGGCAGGAGGAAAAGCATTGCTGTAATGGTCAATGGTGTGATACCAGTTCTTTCAGTACTTTCAAAATTTTCAAAGAATTACTGTTTTTAAGGTCTGTATCCCTTTACTATGAGACAGAAATCTTTAGGAGAACAAAAGGAGGATAAATTAATACTTACTGATATATTGTATTTCTTACACTTTGATTTCTTGGGATTGAGTGTATTCTGTGTCACACTGTGAAATCACAGTGAGGTGTTCCCACCCTGGGCTGTGTCACTGAGTGCCTCCTTTGTGTTCCAGGTGCTGATTGGGCACATCCTGAAGAAGATGAACAAACAGACCTTCCCTGAGCACTGCAGTTTGTGCAAGGAGATCCTGCCCTTCACTGACCGCAAACAGGCTGTCTGCTCCAACGGCCACATTTGGCTCAGGTAATGGGCTCTGACAGAGCTTTTCCCCTCCTCTAGGTAATTAAAACATAATTTTAGAGCTCACTAAACCACTTGTTAACATGCTTCATACCTTTTCATTCCCATGTTACCCGTGCTGCTGTTACCTGCTGTCTTCCTTAAGAGACAGGGCACTGGAGGTTGGATTTGGTTCTCTTAGCAGCACAATGTTTTTATAATAAAATGCTTTTGAGCATCTTTTTGAGGGGGAATACAGGGTCAGGGAGAAAGCAGGCAAGGAAAAATCAAGGAGAAGTCATTCTTTGGAACATCACCTGAAGGAGGGTTTGTTTAAGCTCCTTCAGCATTTGAAAACAAAAGCAGTTTAACAAACAGTGATTGAGAACAGGCACATTGAGAAGTCAGACAGGTTGTGGAACATCTAGAAAATTAAATTTTCCTGTACAAATGTGTGGGTTACATTGAGATTGTCCCTGGAGCCTTGGTAAGTCACTCATTTGTCACAGAAAAAACTGTGCCTAACAGGTTTTATGTGCTAGTTTGGGTAAATAGTTGTGGCCTTAAGGACACCCTGGTTCTTTCCTGGGCAGTAGGGCTTCAAGCTTTTCACCTCCTACTGTATGCCAAAAATTTTTTTGGCCAATGATAGATTGATTTTTTGACCTTTCATTTTTGTGTCCTTATGCAGTTTGGTACACTTGGGAAGTTTCATTTACCTGAATGAATAAGTTATTAATATTCATATTTAATGTGGTTCATTACTGCCTTTACTCTCAGAAAGCAAATTGTGAACAGAGCCCAGCCCAGTCAGGGCAGAGGAACAGGTCATGAAACAAAAAACCCCAAACCTCTTGATAAAGCTACTTGTCCTTTCACAGGTGCTTTCTAACCTACCAGTCCTGCCAGAGTTTGGTGTACAGGAGGTGTTTGCTTCACGACAGCATTGCACGGCATCCAACCCCAGAAGGTAAAATGTTCCTGGGGCCAAAAGGGGCAGGATTGGGACTTTCTAACTTTTATCTGCAAAATGGCTTGAATTAGTGTCACTGACTTTCTTCTTTTAGGCAGTTACAGTGTGAAGCTCTGCACTTCATAGTGTCCTGGTGTTGTCTGGGCATTAGTGATGCGTTCATTATAAATGAATGACTTCAGAAATTGATGTATATATCCCAGATTTTAATGAGAACTGGGTAAACACATAGTCTGTGCTGGAATGCTCCAATTAGGTTGATATTCCAGTTGAATATATGAGCATCCAGTTCTGCAAGAGGGATAAAGAGACAGGAACCAAGGACTGTGTTATGTGAGGGATCTAATTTCAGTTTAGAAAAGGAGAACACTACAGTTGTGCAATGGTGATCATTTCAATTTTTCTCCTATAGAGCTATGAGTATGTCAGGATAAAGCATGGACTGTTTCACCTTAATTTTGTCCCTTGCTGAGGTGGAATTTAAACTGGCACTACTTGAAATTTCGGGACAGAAACAGAGTTGGATTTCACTGAATCCTCAGTCACTCCTGCATGTGAATATATACAGACTGTTCAGGATTCCGGTTTAGTTTGTGCATCTCAGGTGTTATTCTTCTGTTCAACTCTACCTCCAGTTTTAAACAACTTCTTTTCTTGTTTGCAGATCCTGAATGGATCAAGAGGTTGTTGCAGGGACCTTGCACGTTCTGTGATTCTCCTGTGTTCTAGAGAAAAGCTGTGTCAAGATCTAAAGTATTTTCTCTACTGCATAAGCTCCCTTCATCCTGGGAGGAAAAAGAGACAGGAACAGAGACTGCTGGAGGGGGAAGACATTGTCCACAGCCCTGTAAATAGAACATCACAGGTTCTACAAACTCCTCAAGTCCAGAGCCCATTCCATGCTCCAGAAACAGGAATACACCTGGGAGAGCCAGTTCAAAGCTGTTTGGAAATGCACCCCTGGAAGCCTCAGCAGCTGGACACTGACAAGGAACTGAAGGGTTGAGCACAGTGGGAATTGTCCTTTCTGCCTGACACCAGTGTCATTTCCCAAAAGCTGGGATGGGAACAGCAGAGCTGCCTCTTGAATGGTCTTGGTGGGTAGAGAAGGCTCCAGCTTGTAGTGCTCCCCTTTGCTTTTTAACAAGCACTGGCATTTGCTGTAGAACACTGAACTCTCAGAATAATCCAAGGTTCCAATTTCTTGCCCAGAGAAGCAGATGCCAGTTAGAGCCATATGAAAGAAATTGGCCATTGCATGAATTTCACTGAAAGTCTAGAAGAGGAACTGCCTCAGAAGTGTTTCAGTCAGAAGGGTGATATTGGCTGCCTGGGTCAAATAGGGATCAATAAGAAAAATTTTAAAATGTAATAAATATTAAACTAATAGCAATTAGCTTAAACACTAATATATATATATATATGTATAAAATTTCCAATGCTGTTAAGTCTCTTGCCCCACTTTTTTTTTTTCTGAGCTAAGTTCTAACTCCTTTCCAGCTTTTCCCAGTGTATTTGCCTTTTGTTTCACTTAACCCTCTACCAACAGGAATCCTCTTTTCCAGAGAAACTCAGTTACCAAAAGTTACTGTCAATTAAATTGAGTCTCCCTCTTACAGCAGCTGAGTTTTACACAAATCTGACGCACAAGGAATCACTCCCAGCTGACAGTTTTTCTTTTCATAATAGCTCAGTAAAAAACCCCAAACGAACAGAACACCCCAGACCCAACCCCACCATGGCCAACGTGTTCTAGGTAAGGCTGAGGAGGTTGGTGAAGCTGTTTGTGTTGGAAGGGACCATAAAGCTCATCCCATTCCACCTCCAGCCATGAGCAGGGACACTTCCACTGTCCCAGGCTGCTCCAAGCCCCATCCAGCCTGGCCTTGGACACTTCCAGGGATCCAGGGGCAGCCACAGCTTCTCTGGGGAATCTGTGCCGTGGCCTCACCACCCTCACAGAGGAGGATTTTTTTCTAATAATCCATCTAAGCCTTTTAAAGCCATTCCCCCTTGTCCTGTCACTCCAGACTCTTGTAAAAAGTCCCTCTCCATCTCACGTGGCTGAGCCCAGAAATTTATTTTGCCTTCTAACTGTCCTATCAGAAAAATCTTTTTTGCCATCTGTTCCTACAGAGAGCAGGAAAATCTTTTGAACTTCCTATGCAGTGTTAGAGGAGTAATACCTCCCAAATGTGTGTGGTTACTTGGTACAGTTTGTCTTGATAACTTCAATCCATGCTGTCAAATAATCCTGAGTTTATGTATTTCCATTCTGCAGAGTACCAATGGCAGAGGTGTCGCCCTGTCTGTGATTCCTGACACTTTCACTGTGTGGGAAGTGCTCTACAGCTGTTGAGAAATCATGGAATTGTGCTGACAGTATCAGTCTCCCACCAGTGCATGTGTGATTGGTGCTTGTTTCCTCGATTCAATGACTGTGCATATTTTGTTCATGTTCCTTCTCCTTTACTAGGAGCAGAATTTTTTCAGCAAACATTAAACAGCTGTCCTTCTGCTCAGTGTCTCATGCATTAAGTATGATCATGCATTGACTGAGAAGAACATTATTATAGTAGCTTAGAAACAGCAGAAGCACATTCATCTGTAAAATAATTAGCCTTGTTTGTAAATATCCTTGGAAGTGATACCATAATTGTATTAAAGAAACGTTTAGTTTTTTATTGCTGTGCATTGCAAATTGAAATTACTCCAGTGTGTCTGCAGAGAAAGGAAATGTAGCTCATGTTGGTATCCAGTAAAACAAGGAGTAACCTCGATACCCGACGTGTGTGGAGTTTGGGGCCAGCTCTGGTACCTGGGACAAAACTTCCCAATGTTGGTGGGGCTTGGGGGAAACAGAACATCCATTTCCATATGAGCTGAGCAGAGGTTTATTTGTGGTGGTTGAGAAGGCATTTTAAGTGGAAGCTGCAAGTCCTTGCCCTGGCAGTCGTGACCAGCTCATCAGTAAATGTTCCAATTTAGAAATCCTCCAGCCTGTGGAGAAGGGGAGGGAGCCCTGCAGAACCATGGCCCTGTGCTTTCAGAAAAAGTCAAACATTTCTTTGATAGTGGCTTAGAAACCATAAAAATATCCTGATCTGCTGAAATGTTTAAGTGGCTGACCCAAAGGTTCACATTACAGCAGATTAGACTGGTTCCTGTTCATCTCTTCTGGCAGTTCTCTTGAATTTCCCTGGACTGAGTTTTAATGCTTTGCCATGGACAAGCTCTAGCAAACCTCACATTAACATTGCAGCATTAATGTTTATTTTCCCTGTCTTTCTAGGCAGTAGATACTCAGTCTGCCATTGCCAGTTTATTTAACCTGGTTTCAGACTGCTGGGAAAACGGAATTTTAAAGCCAACAATGTTGTCTTTGTCTGCCAGTGCAGATCCTTTAGCAAAAAGCTTTCACTCCTCACCCTGACCTGTTCACAACAGGGGCAGAGGAATTGTAATTCCATTTTTGTGTAAACCTGCACTTGTCCCTAAGTGCATTTTTAACGAGAATAGCAGAGCCCACCTCACTCAGTAACATTTAACCCCCGGTGCTGACCTGAGTGGGTCTGGCTGCCCAGCGAGCGCTGAGGCTGCTCCAGGAATCCTTTTATGCCTCAGACTCGTGATGGGCAGTTGTGGGCACACGGATTGGTTCTGCTCCTGCAGGGCAGCACCTCGGGGCATTGTCCCACACATTGTCCCACACATTGTCCCACACATTGTCCCCATCAAACCTGGCTGCCATCCCACGGGGAAGGGGAGCAAGGAATGAGCACCTGCTGCCAGATCCTCGTGTTATTTTGCTGTTATCAGTTGTCTTCTCAAAC
The DNA here is from genome assembly GCA_013400915.1 of Pardalotus punctatus. NCBI lineage: Eukaryota > Metazoa > Chordata > Aves > Passeriformes > Pardalotidae > Pardalotus > Pardalotus punctatus. The sequence goes on from VZTX01001594.1 coordinate 9,705, forward strand.
TGACACATCTCCTATCAAGACCCAGTCTGTTTTAAGACACAGACTGGAGTGTTCAAAGAACAAATCCCACAGAATTAGAGTTTATCTCGCTGAGTTTCTGCCTAAGTTTTGGAGGGTTCTTCAAACAAGTGGATGTTTGGAGGTTCTCAACTGCTTCACCATTTGGTGGTGAACATTTTGGCTGTTCAAGGACCCTCATCTCCAGAGGGAGAGCAGCATTGCAGCAGAGACTGAGGGTTCCTGATGCTCTTCTGCATTTTTTTAAAATTTTTTTTTTTGGAAAAGACTGTGGTACTTGCTCTTGCAGCTGAGAACAAACAGCCAAAGATGCTGTTTGTCCAGAGCTAAGGGATCATTGTCCTTATGAGGAGCTTCTGACAGCATTTGAGATTTGCTGCCCATGCTGATAACAGAGTTAGTCTCTCCTCCACTGGGATGAAGAAATGCAGGCCAATCCAAGTCTGATGGATAACTGGAACAGCTCTGGGTTGTACAGTGTCTCAGTGCCTTGGTGCTAGATGCCGTTCTTGGAACTCGGGCTGAAGTTTGGGGTTGTAAGGACTCAAATCTTGTGTCTCCAAATTACACCCCCTGCTCTGGAATTGGTGATGAGGGATCTCATTGCTGCCTTTTACCTCAATTCAGTTAAGGGTTGGGAACTTTTCCACTCAGTCACCCTCTCCTTTGGTGTTTCCTCATCCTATCAATCCTGCTGTATGTTTCTAGAGAGAAAATACTATGATTGTCAATGCACACATAGAGACAATAAATATTCTCTTGGAGAGAGGAGGAGGAAGAGCCATTCCTGCTCCTCAGAGCCCTCACCACAGAGCAGGTCAGGATCAATGCCATTCCCTCAGCAGGGAAAGGTGAGAGCAGGGAAATCCTTCAAGAGCTGCAGGATGGGGCCTCCTGCCTGGGAATGTTCACGGGCCCTTCCACCACTGAAGGATCTGGTGCCTGGAGCAGGTGGACACAAAAGTTGCACACACTCCCCTTGTTGCTAAAGTAGTAATAAACAGCATAACTTCCAGGGTACAGCCCAACCTCCAGGCAGCCCTGTCCACCAAGTGACTCTGGGAAGCCAAGTGATGGAAGATGTCCATTCCAGACCTGGGCAAAGCTGTGCAATCGGTAATGTCTGAACCCCGCTGTGCTCCTACCACCTCCTCTTTACCTTGTTTTTCCCATTGCTCAACATTTGTTTTGCCAGAATAAGATGCTAATAAAATCACGCCTAGTTACCAAATTGGTTTTCAAGTGTTGCATTCCAATTATAAAAGCCTAATTCCTCCTTCCACCCACTGAACCTTTTTGGTATTAACAGGCTTTACTATGCAAAGTCATGCAGGGGCTGTTTCGTTTACAGTAATTAAATGAATGTCAATTGTTTTAGTTGTTTCTGAGGGAGAGTTCTACATGAGTATTAGCATGTTCTGCTAACCCTGACGTTCTGCACTTCGGGCCTGCTGCAAACCCTTGGGGGTTGACCACTGACCTGAGACTCCTACCCAGACATGCCAAGTGCATCTCAATGAGACTGAGCTCTTTTTCTCAGTTTCTATGGAACCAGCGGAGCGGAACTAATATAGCATCCGCATATAGATGAAAGAATGAAGAGGAAAAAGGGCTTTACAGCTAAATTAATTAAGCAGATGTACCTGTCTAATTAAAGATGCACTGTCCCTTTTGTACCCTAGCTGCAGTACAAACAGTATTTAAATACACTCTCTACCCATTTCATCTATCAAAATGTTTAGGAGGAATGCTCAGATGAAGGTGATATTAGCAAGATGAGCTCCCCATGTATTATTAATAGAAGGGCTCCCAATTATGCACGAATGCTGCAGCACATCTTCATAGCAATGGCATAAAACCCAGCTGCCCAAGCAGTCACCAAGCAGCACATTTGTAACAGGTAGGGCTGTTAAAAATGTCCTTGTCCAGCTGAACACGAGGGTTTGTGGCTGGGCCCTGTGCCTGGGTGCAGCCTCTGCCTCAGCCTGGTGCTTCAGGCTGGAATTTCTCAGCTCAGGAGGCACCAGGGACTCAGCTTGCTTGGATTTGACTTTCCTAGATTTCAAAGATATTTATTATGAGGCTTTTAGAGCTGCCCTCAAGGCTGGAAAGCCCAATTCCTATTCATTAACACCCCTCCCCTCCCAAAAGTGTTGAAAATTCTGACTTTAAAGTCTCATAAAATAACATAATATCCCCATTGCCACCTGGTCAACCAGGGCCTTTTCACCTGAAGTTACTCTACAGGAGCAAGAAGGAAATTTGACCTGCACATTTTTAATTTCTCCACGTAGACTTAGACACACACACAGCCAAAGACACCAACAAAAACCCAAATCTATTGACAGCAACAGGAGCAGGGGAGTCACCTAAAACCAAGAGCCTTCTGGAGGCCTGTTCTCTCTGCCTGCACCTTCCCAGACACTGAGGCTTCCAGGAGAAACCTGAGGCTCCCTGGTCAGAGAGAATTCACACTCAAACAGAGGGGAAATAGAGGGAGACATAACAGAGGCACCAAACCCAGTTCTCGAAGCCACAGAACATCACTCCCCTTTCTTACAGGCATGAAGGATCTGCATTTCCACAGCCAGAGCCTGAGACAGCCAACAGCCTTTCATCAGAGATTTTCCAGGTAAAAGACCTACCTGAGTATTCATTGCTGCCATATCCAGCCAGAGAAACAAAAAAACCTGGGCACCAACATCCCCAGAAAAACAAGTTGGTAACTTACCTGCTCCTGCAGCTCATTATGTCCTTGATTGGGTTCTGGAAGTGATGAACCTGCAATCCAGTTTTCCATGGCTCTGGATTATCCTTTCCAGCTGAGTCTTTCTGCCCAGCAGAATGGGGATGGCTGGGGCATCAGCACTTTTTCAGCAGTCTGAGTTAACAAGGGAGGGAAAACCTCTGCCCCCACTCTCAAACACTGTGGAGAAAGTTCACTGCAGAGCTGGGAGCTTTGTTTTTCCCTTTGCTTTAGGGTTTGCTCAGGGACAGAGGGAAGCAGGGAGTTCTTGGGTGGTTTTGGTGGAGAGCACAGGGTGAATTAAGACACAAACACATCTAACAGCTTTAATACTCCAAATTGGCTTCACGGGTGTTACACAGTGAAGACAAAACTACTATTCAGAAACAGAAAAAGATATTTGAATTAAGCACAGGACTTCCCCAACCACAGGGTTTCATATCTTGCATCACGAAACAAAAGCCAAAAACTTTCCCCCAAAGCCCAGTTTCTTACCCTCTGTACTTCACTCAGCCTTGGTGAGCTTCAGATTTAACACAGCTTGGCTGATTTCCTCTTCCCTGGGGATAACCTGCCACTGCAGCCACCAGACTGCAAATATTACAGGGAAAAATTTAAAACCAACCCTCCCAGAAACCATCCCTTTTAATTATAAACTTCTAATCTTTTTACATGGAAGGGGCTTAATGATACAGCTTTCTATGAACTCAAAGACAACATAAGGGTCTTGGTCAGCATTGACATGAAAGGCATCTTGGTAAAAATCCTCCAGGTTCTTGAGATTCCTGTAATAGATTTCCAGGCGCTTCTCAATATTTTCTTCCTGGTCTTTGGGGTTCTGCCTGAGACGGGCCTGGATCTCTGGAGTGGGAGCTGCTCTGAATGTGGTGTGGTATCTGGAGAGGAGAAGAAATGCCACGGTTTCAGCTCAGGCTGAGGACACAGCAGCCATTTCTGCAGATTCTCCATGCTTTTGCCTGTCACAGTCCCTTTGGCCTTTTCTGCTCTAGGCTGGGGTTTGAAAACAAAGATTAGAAATTTCAGGGCAGGTAATCTGTCATTCCTGGATCCTCAAAGGCCAGGAGTTTCTCTGGAGGTGACACTGGCAGTGTTTATCTGCTCCACACAAAATCCCTACTACATGCCCAGTGCCCCAGGTTCAGAAGCATTTCCGGATATTGAACTTGTAATTTTTGATTCCTATCTTTAAAAAAGCATCTAAAAAAGCCTAACTTTAAACACAGCCCTGTGTCCAGCACTGCTGGGACCTTAAACTGTGTTTAAGGTTCTCAGACATTTAATTGCTAGTATCTTTATATAGTAGCTGAAGATAAGAGGTTAATGAGATAGTTTTGAGTTAGTTTTTGGTTATTTTTAATTTTTCAAATGCCAGAATTTGGCTTCCCTGAATTCACTGTTGTGGGTTCACTCAGTTACTTCAGCAGGAAAGAGGATTTTCATCCTCAGAGTCCTGTAGCAGTGCCACAGCCCAGCTCAGCTGACACCAAAGGAATTCTGCATTGCCAAAGGCTCCCAACCATCTCTAAAAGTTCCTTTGCAGTTAAAATGTTTAAATTCCCTGTTAGAATTGGTAATTCTAACTCTGAGTAAATGTCTCCTCTGCCCTAACACAAACCCAGTTTATGCCCCTTCCTGTACAGCCAAATTTTCTGAAACTTTTGGGATGGATGCAAAACCAAGGAGAGAAGCAGAGCCTGTGTCTGTGCAGAGCTGCATCCAACGATGTGGGCACGGAGCTCATTCCCCATGGGAATCATTTAGGGCCCAGGGAACGCCAGCCCCTGCCCTGCAGCAGGAGGGGCAGGCTTTACACGGTGCCAAGGATTAGACACAGCACCTAAAACAATTCAATTCACAGAGAATTTGTGAGGAATAAACCCCAGAGCCTGGGAGAGGGAAGCGTGTGAACTGGAGCAGATACTGAACAGCCTAATCCTAATGATAAGAAATGCAAAGATGTGGGAATGATTTGCCTCAGCCTGTTCCTTTCTGCTGAACAACCACATTGCTCATTACTAAAGCAAAGAGAGCAGTTACAGCAAATCACTGCTGCTGTCACAAGTTAATGCTGCACCTCGAGTGAGATGTCTGAATAATCACCCATCTCTTTGGGACAAATCCACTCTTTATGGCCTTAATCTTTGAGGGTTCAGGATTTGTCTTTGATGCGAGAGGATGCATTCAGCCTTTAGAGAACCAAAATAAGGGTTTAAAATTTGAGTGTGGGGGATCACAAAACCAGACCACAAGTGAAGTTGTGAAAACGTGCCAATTTCAGCAGGTATTTGGGAAGATCAATTTATTTGTGACTTGTTCCCTGGAAATCAAGGGTGGAGAAGGCAAGAAAGCTGAAGGTCACTGGTGAGACGAGGGGATGTGACACCAGTGAGATGAACAAACCCCACAGTGACTCAGGGACTCAAACGAGCTTGCTCTACTGAGCAGGAAATGCATTCAAACCTCCCAGCAGACAGGTCCATCACAGGAGCCTGGGGAAGTAAAATGCAGCAAGTTTTCCATTTTCCCCAGCTGGGAGGCTTCAAAATTCCCATGGGAATGCCTGGAAACCATCTTCATTTAGACTAGGCTTCAGACATCTTCCCTCAACCTCATTTTACCAACCAATTCAGTTACCATTAAAACATCAAACCTGAGCTATTTGCTACTGCAGATTTCAGGCACCAGGTTTTAAAACCCCCTGCTCTGAGGAGCTGCAGCAGCAGCAAGGTGGCTTGGTGATTCAGGAGCTATGAAAGTTTTAACTTTTAAGGAATCCCTAAGCAGGAATAGAGTATTCCTGAGCTCCTTAGATTTCTAAGAAGTCTATTCAGTGCTTTCATCTGCCTGGCAGTGAGAAAAACGTTACACACGAGCCAGGAGCGCTCACCTCTCCCCTGTGACGGGATCCGTCCTCCGCTGGGACAGGCGCTCCATGATGGACTCGTAGGGGAGATTAAAGAAAAACACCCTGTGGAGAACACAACAATTAATGCATTGACATCCTGAGAACATCACCTGTGACCTTCAGAGTGAGAGTTCATCCCGACCCAAACCAAAAGTGCAGTTGTGGTGGTGACAGTTCCCCCAACCTGCAGTGCCAGAAACGTGAGCTCAGGATTTCTCTGTGGTTTTTCTGTGGTTTCTCTCTGGTTTCTCTCTGGTTTCTCTGTGGTTTCTCTCTGGTTTCTTTGTGGTTTCTCTGTGGTTTTTCTCTGGTTTCTCTCTGGTTTCTCTCTGGTTTCTCTGGGGTTTCTCTGTGGTTTCTTTGTGGTTTCTTTGTGGTTTCTCTCTGGTTTCTCTCTGGTTTCTCTGGGGTTTTTCTGGGGTTTCTCTCTGATTTCTCTCTGGTTTCTCTCTGGTTTCTCTGGGGTTTCTCTCTGGTTTCTTTGCTGTTTCTCTCTGGTTTCTCTCTGGTTTCTCTCTGGTTTCTCTCTGGTTTCTCTCTGGTTTCTCTCTGGTTTCTCTGTGGTTTCTCTCTGGTTTCTCTGGTTTCTCTCTGGTTCCTCCTCAGGTTTTGTTTGGTCTCCAGGCTCAGCAAGGCAGGAGTCTCTGGCACAGGGACTGCAGTGTGGGTGGGCAGCAGTGAGGGAATTGCAGCTGGATCCTCTCTCAGCCTGTCCCAGCCCTCTCACCACCCAACACTTCCCTCTGAAATCCTCTGGATCCACTTCCCAACCCAATCACGAAATAAAAGCACAACCACATGCCCCAAAAGGGAAATAAAAAATCTCTGCTCTTCCTGTCAAGGACAGAAAAAGAGCTTCTCTGCCAGAATTACGCATTCCTCCGGGGCCCATGAGAGGGATTTTCCCCCTGCTCTTTCAGTCCACTTGCACTTCTTTTGCCCTTGTCTCCCCACAGAGTGAATCCTCTGCTCTCCCACTCCTGCTCTGCACCCTTCAAAGCAGGATGAGTGGTAACACTTAACACAAGCCCACGATGCTGCTGACAATTCCCTGTCCCTTCCATCAGCAGTGCCAGGGCACGGGGAGCAGCTCAGCACGGCTGGGCCTTGCTGGTGACACTGCTTAAAGGAAATATTAATGCTGAATGCTTCACCTGAAGATCAAAATCTGCAATTCCCCGTGAGCCTGAGCAAGTGAGAGTCGCTCAGCATCTGAGAGAGGCAGCCCCACGGTGTCAGTGGGGTGGGTTCCACACCAGGAGCAGATTTTCACCAGAGGATGGAGCAGGACTTGCCAACCCCTTTCACAGAGGTGACACAAATGCCCTGGCTTGGGTCAAGGATGCAGAACCAGAAAATAACACACCCCACGTGCACCCAGACACACCCCACATGTTGCATAGAAACTGTTGTTCCCATCTCACATTGATTCTTTGTCTTTTGGTTCATTGTAATGGTCCTGTTGGTTTTATATTCACGTTTGAAAGCTTTTCAGCAGAAAATTCTTGACAAACTGCTGAGCTTGAGCAGACACAAATCCCCTGTCCCCCAGCTATTGGAGACTAAAGCAGATCTGTGCAAAGATCACATTCAACAATTAGCTCAGAACAAAATAAAAAATAAGGCTCCCTTTGAACCGATGAAAATAATTTTTACCAGCGAAGCACAACCTGAAGGCTGTAAATACATCTTTCTTTACAACACACCTTCTCCTGCTGCTGCCTTCAAGGCCAGGCTTCCTGTTTTCATTTTTGTCTGCTTCTCACAGGAGATACTGCGTGGTTTAGACATTCACCAAAGGAACATTTTACACTGACTGGGTGGGATCAGACCAGATGAAAGGCTGAGCTTTACCTTGGCATGCACATAGCAGATTACTAGAATCCTTTGTAGGATTTAAAGTTATGAAAATCATCTCTCTTTTCAAATGTTTACAGATAATGACTTCTATTCACACTGTGGTAACAAAATAACAGCCAGGAATAAAACATTCAAGATCTCAGAGATTCCAAAGGCAGGAAAAGAACAACAGTTTCAACACTCTTTTATCCTTTACACTCTTAACATTTTGTTTTTCTTTGTTTCTGTTGCCCAACAATGGCACAAAAACGTGATTGTCAGAACAGGTAACATCTGATGATATGTCTCAAGATGAATATTCTAGTAGAGAGGAACAACATTTATACAGTCATGATAATTGATACGGCTTCCTATTATATCCTGAGATAAACAAACCCACTGAAGGATTATAACCTGGCATATCAAGAAAGCTTGTCGTAATTCATACTTAGGAACACAAAAAGTATTATGGTATTTGAAACAGAAGAGCCTAAAAAACTCCACTTAAAAAGCTGCCAACAAAATGAACTCTGAAAGCCTTGTCTGAGATTCCCTTCTCTTCGAAACAAGATGCTGCTTATTATCCAGCCTGGTGTCACCATGAAAGAGGAGTGTGGGGGGAAGATGTGGGAGGGTGTAGACATCCCTGCTAATATGGATTTTTCCCCACACACGCGTTGTGGAACAGCACACACAGAATTCACTGTAGGGCAGCACAAACTCCCAATCCCAGGGTCCTTCCAGGGGAAGGTGAGATGCCTCACCCTGCCACTCCACACATCTCCTGGAGATAAGAGAAAACAACACTCCCCAGGGCTGTCAGTTTAAAATCGTTCAGAAGCAGGAAAAAAAAAAAAAAAGATGAAGGGGAAAACCACTGACAGAACTACAGTCTAGACTTAAAATACTTCCAATTAGAAAGCTTTATTACCATTTTGAAGGAGACACATACCCCACACAGTCTATTATGCAGCCCCAGGAGGTTTACTCACATGAGTAAAGCCTATTTACATGGATGCAGGCTGGGAAGTGCTAGCCTTGGCTATCTGATACATCTCCTGCAGCTCCTCAAGGCACTTCTGAGCAACATTTGTCCTCTGAAAAAACCTCAGGCTGCTGTGACTGGTATCACGTAACAAACCTGACCTTCCAACTGTCCAGGTAACACATTTATTGGATTTCTCTTGGAAATCCTCATAGCATAGAGGGCTGCACGTGTGACCTTGATCCAGCAGTAACTGGAACAACTCCCTGCAAGTACTGGATTCCTCTCCAAGCAGAGCTTGGCCCCTTTCACACAGCAAGTGTGATTTTCTCACATAAACGCCTCCTCTGTGAAGCTCACTTTAGGAATCAGCCAGGCTTTGTACGTTGTAATGTGTCACAACTCCTATCAAGGGGAAATATGAAACAGATGTCATCAGAATGGGTAGACAGGGAGGCGAGGAAACACAGCCTCGTATCAAAGTACACGACATTACCCCGCTGGATTAGCATCCAGCACAGCTCCCCTTCCAGAGCTCCCGGTTCAGCCGCAGGACGGGAGCGGTGTCAGCCAGCAGCGAGGGCAGGGCTGGGCAGAGGGCACCAGGAATCCTCACTGCTGTGCCACAGGCTCAGGATCCACCTGTGGGCAACCAAAAATCACTGGCAGCCAGTTGGGGACTGGGGAAAACTTGGTGCAGCCTCTGAGGTCCTTGAGGACAAACATCGCCCTGAGTGCCATCCAGTGAAACCAAGGGATTCCTAAGCACAGCTCTGTCCTCTCTCCTTTGTTCCATCTCCCAGGAGAGGCATGTGGGAAAAGGCTCAGTCCTGTCAGCTTTTACAGATAATAAAACTGTGAACACAAATGTTAAAAGGCACAAAAATCCGTGTGTCAGAATCCTGCCTCTTCCTCACTGTACTTGACATCACTTATCTAACCTGGTGCAGCTTCCAGATACATTAGAGAGATTAAATTCCAACAAATTAATAATGATGATGACACCTTCACTGTGTACCCAGTCAAATGAGAACTTGCTGCCTTCGGATGGCAATGAAATGCATTCCAGCCCTAACAGCTGGAATATAACGCTGTTTTCCTACCAGCCATCTGGCATTCCAAAAGAGTATTCCAGCCACTTCTGCCTTCTGACTATTCAGACAGAGCCATCTAAGAGCCTGGAGGTCACCAGGGCATCCTGATGCTCCCCTTGGCAAATGGAGGTAGGAGAGGGAAGGGCAGGGGTGGCAGAGGTGTTATTTTACCCCGATTATGAGACAGCGTTTTTGGAAAAATGTGTCCCAACCACAGCACAAGTGAAGGAAGGATTTGTGACCTACACAACAGCATCCGGCTAATCCTGAGCTGCATTTGTTCCAGATGGCAACCAACCCACTTAATCCAAGTTATTAACAACTGGCAGTGCTCAGTGCTGTCCTCACAAGAATTTATTTGGTGGTGGTTTTCCTCTTTTCTGGATATAATGACATTGACCTCAAACACCTGTACGGGAAAAATCGTGAGTGCTGCTGTAAGACAAGGAGGTGCTGTGTGCCTGAGCCCTGCAATCCCTGTGCTAGGGAATAAGGAATGCTCCTGCTAAGGCCAGTCCCTTTCTGGGATGGCTCTGCTGCCCTGCCAGCTGCCTTCACATCTCCAGAGAACTGAAGCTCTGCCTGTGAGCCAGGTCCTGTCATGTAAGCACAGCTGCTCTATGAGGCTGACCTAGATGGATCCAGATGTTGGCTGTTCTAGACCTGAGCTATTTGCTCCTTGGCATTTCCCATTACTTGGAGTTGCTCTGGACTGACACTGGTGGAGCGGAGCCCAAAGCCAAGCCCTTTTTATAAAACTACTCTCTGTGAAATTAGATTTATGCCATTAAATCTAATCAAAGTCGTACCTTGTTTTGATTTAAGAACATAAAGACAACACAACATGATATCTGAGACAGGATCCTGATCCCTGCCTGGCTTTGCTTGTGGCTATAACAGGGCCTGACCAAGCTTTGCACCAAAGTTAGGATGCTCGAATTAAAACAAAAATACACCACCAGCCAACACTGGGCCATTTTAATGCAGCTTTTAAACTTTTGAGTTGAAACTGCAACTTTAAAAATAGAAAGCTATTAATCTTTCCCTTATTTTCTTGACTCCTATATATCTTCTCTGTCGCAGGCAGGTACCAGCTGCCATATTCCCATTCTTCACGCTCTGCACTCTGCAAAAAAAAAGAGGCCCCTGCTGGCCAATTCTTGTTTAAAATTGTGCATAATTGATAGTGGCAAATCTACCCCAGCTGTGTCTAAAACCTCTCCAGGGGCAAGAAAAACACTCTCTGTGACTGTCATTAACTACTAAATTAGCAAGTGCTCCTGGCAGTTTACAACGTACCACATCAGTCTGCTTTAAAAAAAAAAAAAAAAAAAAAAAAAGAATGTCAAGATCAGATGCCTGTGTGATCTCAAAGTTACAGCAAACTTTGCTGGCAGAACTTTGACAGAACCTCAGCTAAATCAGAGCGAAAGAGAAAAGGGAGGAGAGAGTGAAATAATGAAATAAAGAGAGGGGAAGAGACACAAAGTTCCCTCCTTTTCCAGGCAGACAAATAGAAAACGTCAAATTCAAGGCTAGAAATAACTGTGCTTTTCATAAGGCCAAGAACATCTTACTCCATATGGAGATATCAACAGTGCTAGCTGATGCTATGGCACGATTCCCCATGGAAAACAACTCTCCTGGAGGACTTGATTCTGGCAATGCAATGGCCACAAGTTCTGTAATTGAAATATGAAGCTGAGAAAGAGATGAGGCCATTGAAGTGTAAGGATGCAGTCGCTCCCTAAAAGGCCACCACAGGTAAATCCTTGTGTGATCCCTGGCACAAACACAAGCTCCTCCCTTTGGTTCATAAAGCAGCCAAAGCAGGCGGGGAAGGAAATCACAGAGTTCTCACAAATGCATGGAAAAGCCTTGCGGGGCGTCAGGGACTGAACTGGCAGAGGGACAAAACCATCTCTAGAAACTGTCCTGAACTGGATAAACTGTAAGGCTCTCATTGTTAAAACTGACCACATTATTTGGTTATAAAGTTTCCAAAAATGCACGAAACTGCACAAAATTCTGGATTTTACAAGCCAGACAGGAGTGGGATGGCAGCTTTGGTCAAGGTACAAAAAACACCTGCATTGCAAAAAGGTCTTTTCCTTGGGTAGCGCCATTGAGTGATCACAACAATATGACAAATAAAGTCCAACTTGACAGCGAACCCAGGTGCCTAATCCCTGATAAAACCCTGACCATCTTGTCTTTGTTGACTTTCCAGACAGAGATATTGACTTGGCTCAATCAGTTCCCCCAAAGAATGTCCCCTTTCCTATGCTATAAAGACACCTTGAACCCAAAACCTTGGCTAAGCCTCTCCTCAAGCACTATGGCCCAGACACAGGAACCCAGGCACGTTATATTTCCACAATTACATTCTGCATCCCCAAATTCCCTCTTGAAAAGTAAAAGTGACACAGATCCCATCCAGCTTCTCCCCAGGCTTGTTCAGGGTTCACTGCAGCTCTAAACCGGGTGTTTCACCCAGGGGTACCCAGACTACAAAGGCTCTGACTGGACATGAATCACAGTTTATTCCCTTCCCTAAATACTCCTCCTGAATGTCTCTGCAATGGATAAAATGATCCTTATCTCTTATTTATGCAAGTAGCTGTCAGGAGGTTTTATTCACTGATTTCTTTCAAACTCTGAGTTATCTTCTGATGAAAGATGCTTAATTCTATTTTGGGAAGTAATTTCACCCTCTAGGTTTCCCCCATAAGGGAAAATACACTGCATAAGCTCTAAAACCCAGGTTAACCAGCACAAGCGTTTTGCTCATTGAGCTCTTACAATGATTCACGGCATGACAAGCTATTTCCAGACACCAGCTCTTTTCAAACGGACACATTTCTGTCCAACAACTCCAAAAGGCAGCTAAGTGGGGCACTGTTCCCAGGACGTGGCTTCTGGCCAGGGGACTGAGATGCACAGCATCCTTCGTGGCTGCAGATGTTCCTTCCCCTCGCCAGCAGTGCAGAGTAATGACTCTGTTAGATTTTCTCCACTCCCCAGCTGGATGAGCTGGGCTCCACCACCCCAGACAGCCGAGGTGACAGGGTCCCTGCCGTGTCCCACCCCACCAGCCTGGGGTCTCAGCAGTGTCCCAGAGGGTGCCACAGCAGCTCACACAGGGGAAACAGGCACTGGCTGCCTGTCTGGCAGAACAACGGGCTGGATGTGGAGCTGGGATGAAGCAAAGCAGCTCCATGGAGTCACAGCAGCAGAGCAGCCCTGGCCTTTGGGCAACCAGAGCCCTTGCAGTGGTCTGCAGGACTCAGGGCTGTGTAAACGTTACAGAGCACAGTGAGAGGCACAGAGACAGAGCAAATGTTTCCGTAGGAGTGGCTTGGATGCATTTTTAAAGCTTCTTTCGAGGAGGAAACATTAACTCTTTCTGTGTGCAATAAGTGGCTTGGATGCATTAATACCTCGGTTCAAAACTGCTTTACATTTCTCCCCTCATTTCTATTCTTTGCCTCCTCCTTACTCTCAGCTGTTATTCCAGCATCTTTGCATTCCCCCTGGAGTTCATTCCAGCGGTGCTTTATGAATCACAGAATAAGATGGCAGCCAGCAGTGCTTTAGAGAAGTGTGGCTGGCACGATTTCTGCCCTGCACGAGGTTAATCAAACCCCTTCTCAGATAATCCACAGCCTCTGCAGCCCCCGAGGCCCGAGGTCAGGAACCTGAACCCTCTTCCCCAAATGCAGCCGTGTTTCCTCAGATCCCTGCAACCCTGCCCTGCCATAATTAGATTCTGCAAAGCAAATCTGGAGCGGAGCAACAACTCCAGGGTTAAGCACCAGCAAACTCATCCCAGGACTGATGCCTTTGCTACCTGTCTGTAGCTTTGCTCCTGCAACTCCTGCTCCTAACAAGGAAACCCATACTTTTCCTCCTTATTAAATAAAGGGAATCAAATTTAGAGTAAATGATGTTTAACCCCCCAACATTTAAACACTAACTTTTGTCATTAGTAAGATATTTGGTATGAAAAAATAAATAAAAGGACTGACACCAAAAAAGTGTACGATTTGGGGGCAAGGGGAGGGAATAAAAGAATGGATTATAATGTGTCATTTTATATATGTGTCAAAGGAAACCAATTTCATAATAGGGAATAAAAATTCCCTGTTTAAATACTGTCAAATAAATCCTCAAATGTAATAGGGTTCACTTCTGGGGAAAGGAAAACTAAATCTGATTAAATATTAATGTGGCGTAGTATTAATTAAGAGAGAAAAAAGTCCATCAAGAGAACCCCAATATGTTTACTGTGTCCCCAGGAAGCTGGAAAATTTCACAATCAAGTGTGTAAATGTTCTAAAAAAGGGTCCTGAATATTTTATGAATATTTGTCATAAAACAGAAATAATAACCACTGTGCAGAGCTATTAGAATTAATATTTATGCTGCCCGCCATGAAATATTCATGGGGACAGAGAAAGGGGGGCCCGTAAGACAAGAATTAATTTACATTGGGCTTGGTTTACCCGCTGGCTTGATGTTTAAAGACGGCTTGACAAGGCTCCATATGAATCCGTCAGTCACTTGCAGCGGTAGGTGGGGTGAAGGCAGGGGGAGGCAGGGGGGGAGCGGGTCCAGGCTGCTGACAGCTCACAGATTGAGTTTCTGACAGCCCTTAAAAAATCTAAACGGCCCCCCACCTTTTTTTCCTTCTTCCATTGCCCAAGGCGCTCTGTACTGCCACCGTTCATCCGATCTCCCCTTCCATCTGCTGAAATTAAGGAATTAATGAGCGCTATACACTTTACAGCAGGCCCCAGGAATGTTTACTGGTGATTAAATTATAATGCAGCTGAGCTGTATAATTCATGAACCAATTAAAGGAAGTGTTAGTTGATTTGATGGGATGAGGACGTACAAAAAGCATTTAACTAATAGGGAACCGTGGGCTGCCGGGCGCTTTGGCTTTCTCGGATTACGCGGCTAATTGCTCTGCTTTATAGGGCTGTCACAGATAGCCATACATATTTCATTGTTCTCAAATACTTCAATTGTTTGCTTTCGTGTTGCTGCTGTAATATGTAGAAGCCCAGCCAAACTTCAGTGTAGTTAAAGCACTACTCTGCAAAAGCAGGTTGCTCTGGGAGGAGGGAGGGACGAGAAGGGCACGAGGAGCAGGCTGGCTGAAAAGGAGTAACTTAAAGCCTCAGAGTTAAATGTCACTCAGCAATTACATGATTAAAAGGTGCAACATATGATAGTCTTTTGTTTTACAACTTTTTGGACACTAATATTCTATGCTGACTTCACCGCAGAGAAAATATTGGTGCGCTGAGCTGCTTTTTGTTTTTTCAATACTGAGGAGCAAGTGAAGAAGGTGGAGAGGGAAGAATATTTAAAAAAAAAAACCAGCAAGGAAGAGCTAGATTGCTGCAGTTATCAAGAAGAATACCTCGTGTTTAAACTTCCATGGTTTGATATTCTAAAACACATGAGAGATGAAGGAGGTTGATTTCCCATCTGGGAGAATGCTCAGTGTCTAATTCAGAGAGCTGCTGAGTCGTGCGATCGACTCATCCCAACAACTCCAGTTTGCTGCACAAGGAATGGGGGAGTTTGCCATTCCTGATGTTTCACAAAGCACTCCCCCACAGCTGACAGGACACAGGATTTGATGAAACAGATTTTCTGGATTTGAAGGGGCCTATCAGTCAAGTTACTCCTCAGTCAAAACAGGCTTGTTCTTCCAGCAGTGAAATCCCCAGCCCATAGCCAGCGGTACTGCTGAAGAAATTAGGAACCATCATATAAACATCACACACAGGCACTGTTTTGTGCTCAGACCCTGGGATCCATTGAGTAAACAACAAGCTGGGTGAATATGGGATTTCTGCAGCTCAGACCTCCATGTGTCCCCAAAGTGCACTGTCACCCACCTGAGGGACACTGTGGGAAATCCTGACCTGTCTAATTTGGAGCTTTGCACTTCAAAGTGTTGTACAAACACCAAGTCAGCAACTTCCAAGAGAAGTTATTATGTAAAGTTTATGATCTGGCTCATCCCTTTCCTTGCACCTGCTCCCTCCAGGATTTGGTTTTTGGAAAGCAATCCCTGTGGAGTGCCCTCCACCAGAAAAGCAGGATGTCTTTGCAAGCCAGAGCAGGTGTTCAGCAAGGAGGTGAGAGACCTATATTCAGTGAATACTTTTTTCTAAAAAGCAGTGCAAACCTAAGTGGCTCCAGAAAGAAGGAGATGCACATCCCATTTCCCAGGGCAGCACTGAGATGAGCAGGCTTGGGGCAGTCTGGGTGAAAAAAAAGAGTTCGGGTACTAAAGAAATAGATTTCTCGTAGATTGACCTTGATAAAAAAAAGATAGCATTAAGAAAAAAATTCCCTTTATTCAGAACTACCATATATTGATAGTTTTCCCCCAGATTCTGGGTTAAGTAATGTAAAACTTTGGCTTAAGATATTAGTTTAATAGGTAGGCTCCAAAATAAGGCATAATGACAGCAGTCACACAGCAGGAAAACTTGTCATCAACCCACTGGGAGGCTGAGTAAAATGGAAATTGGATTGCCTGCTCTAGAAAATAGAAAGGTTAAATTGTCTGGGAGATAAAGCTGATCCTAAACTCACTAAAGTGGGCAGTGCCTTGGCTCTGAAATCCGACTTTCCAGATAATGATCGGGACAATTCTACACACAACATGTGATCTTGGGAGGCTTTGAACTACTTATTGTAGGATTAAAGAGCTCTGCAATTTGGTAAAATCCATTCAATTACATTTCTGACGTGCAGCACCTGGGACAGCAACAAAGAGTTTTCGTTAATAGCCAAGGAAAGCGTTTGTGCAGAAAACTGAGCTCAGACTCCATCCCAGGAACAGAGTGGCCATTACACGGAGAAAAGCAGGGGTGAGAGCAGGCTCAGGAATCACTCTGTGCCACTGGCTGCTAACAGGAAACGTCAGAACTTGGCAATGTCAAGGAATCAGAGGCACTGCAGAAAGTATTTTCTTTGTGTCTTTTGAAGTGCCCTGGATACAATCAATCATACAGGAAAAAACTCCTATATTTTGGTTCAATGTGGAAAGGGCTATTTGCATTTCAATATGTTCAACTTATCCTGCCAATAAAAATATGGAATCATGAAGAAGAGATCAGGCCACTGGAGTGAAAAACAAGAGATGACATCCTGCAGACCTTTCAGATAAAACAACTTCTTGTTTGTAACATTTCTGTTGACGTCCCAATATTTCTGAATGATTGGGTTTTCAAATGAGATCAGTCAGCATGCAAATAAGGAAACAGGATCAAGACATCTCCCATATCTGATTGGATAGAGAAATTATCAAAAGACCCTTTTTTCATATCAAATTTCCATCACAAAAGGTCAAACTTTCAACTCCCATTACTTTTGCTAACTGCATTTCACCGTGCCTGCCAGCTCATTGCTGCTGCTGTTTTCAGAGGAAAAACAGAGAAGTAACAAACGATTCCATCTTCCCCCACATCTGTCAGGCAGGATGGACAAACATTTTTTAATCTTACACAATTTTTCTCCACAGCCCTCAAAATCCTTGCAGCCAAAACATCCCTTCTAACCTGATTAGCTATTCCTGGGTTGTTTTTATTTTTTCTTACAGGTTCTCTTCTTATTTTCTAGCTCACAGACTGACAGAGCACCAGCTGTGTTGCCAGAATGTTTTGTCCTACAATTTCGCCATTTAAAACACTTTTTGATGTGTGCTTTCCTAAAATATATGTCCCTGTGTTTTTCTGGCTGGACTGATGCCTAAATACACAAGTAATGGATGTTCCAGAAATGGCCCAAACTCTGAGGTTTTGCTCAAAACACTCAGCTCACATAAACTCAGAGCAGCTCAGCACCCCGAGGTGCCATCCACTGCTTTTCAGGTTTAAAGCTGAATTTTGAACAGCAGGGATAGCAAGTGGGGCAAGCAGAAGAAAAATGAATTTGTTAGTAAATTTGCAGGACTCGATGTATTTGTTGCTACTGGTCCCATAAAAATTTTCCCTCAATATTATTATCATTGCAACATATATAACCCATCAGATCAGTACCTAGAGACTTCTGTGACTCTGATTTTCTCTGTTGTTCGTATTACTCAACAACTAAATGCTTCACAAAGCCATTTCCTACAGAAATATTTATGTTCCCAAATGTTTATTGGCCCCTCTATCATGATCAAGGTTTCATGAGCACTCTATACAGAACTCTGAATTAAATACATAATTCCTGCTCTATCAGGTCTTGGCTCGATGCCGTGTTTATCTATTTTACACAGCCAGCACTGTGCTGAACCACAGAACACCTTACAGAAAATCTAATTTATATGGTAAAGATATTTCTATCCACACTGACTGTGAGCTGATTACAGAAAGCTAATGAGGACGAGGAGGATGGAGGGTTTAAATTCCATTAAAGGCTTTTATTCATTGTGCTGGTTTTCCTGAACAACCTCTTTCAGTGATTTCTACACAACCAGAGGCTCTGAACCATCACAGGCTGCAAGGGGATGGAGGAAATGTTACACAAATGCTTCTCCCTGCCTTGCTCCACCTCACAGAGGTGCCCACAACAGCTCAGCTACACGGAATAATCAGCCCTCAATCCCTTGGAATCTGCTCCTGCTGGCAGCTCTGAGCCAGGACCAGTGAACAGCTCAGACCAGGAGCTGTTTTTCCAGATTACTTCCATCATCTCTGATTTTTCATTTTCTTTCTCTTCTGCTGTTGACCAGAAGTGCCTTTAGTGATTTATCAATGTCTCTATGTAGCCACTAAACGAAAATTCTGGCCTCTCTACCAATATCAGATTATAAAGACAATAACTGAGAAGATAAGAAGAGGAGGGATTGAAAGGAACAAGAGATGATCAATGTTCTCAGCTCCTTGGTGCCCAACAAATGCCAGTCACAGAACACTGGGAGACTTCGTGCATGTGAGTTCTTGGGAATGGCTGGAGCTGTGCCAGGGCAGCTTTAGGCTGGAATTAGGAAAAGGTTCTTCCCCCACAGGGTGGTGGGGCACTGAACTGGCTCCCCAGGGAATGGGCACAGCCCCAGAGCTCCAGGAGCACTGGGACAACAGGGGACATGGTGGCATTATGGGGTGTCTGCAGGGCCAGGAGTTGGACTGGATGATCCTTGTGGGTCCCTTCCAACTCTGATATTCTGTGATTCTGTGAAAATAACAGTGAATATATTTTATATATAAGTCTCTGCTCTACACAAGTCTATTACTATTGAAACTTAATCACCAGGCCACTTAAATGGATAAAAAGTCATTATCTGAAAGGTTAAAATCTGTAGTGTTCTCTTTTTTCCTGAGACAAGTCTGGTCAAAGGTATTTTGAGGATGAACTGAGGATTTTAGTCACTAGGTAAGGTCTGGAGCTCACGGGATTTAATAATGGGCTCTTCAGAGTAGATGAAGAAAATATAAAAGATCTGCTGACTAGAAACTATATTTGACATTCAGATATATTCATAGCTGAGGTGTGGGATTCTAATGATGAGTAACTGCAGAGTAAGTTATTCACTCTTGGATTGATTGCACAGGCAACTTTTAAACAGAGTGATTTTTCCTCCAAAAGATACTCTAGTTCAAACAAGACTCTGTCTGAATCTGTTGTGAATTAGAATGTGTTTGGAATTAATCAGACAGAATCTGACATTTAACAAAAAAGAAGATGGATTTTTCTTCTTAGAACTGTTTTAAATGAAGACTCCTGTTCCTTAAAAGGGCCAACCACTTTACATAACGTTTGTACCCAGAAATAAACTGAAGCTAAGGGCATTCACCTCCACTTGCAGCTTGCACATTTCAGGAAAATGTGAGAAGCTGAATGTTTATATTATTTCCTCCCTAGCACAACACAGAATCCTGCCTAACACCAAAATGAAAAACACTTTTTACAACATCTAATCCTCTGCTTCTTCTGAGGGCAGAACTTCCAGGTTGCCCAACAATTAAGGATTTTCCAAACACACAGTTCAGACAACAGCACAGACTTTGTGCACCTTTTAAGAATGAGGCATATTCACAAATATCAGAATGTTTGTTAAGGGCAGGGAGGAAACCAGAACAGGTTTTTGTGCCGGCTTCCAGGAAAGAGCTTACACTGCCATTACCATAAATCACCCCAGAATATCCACAGTGATAGAGCACCTTTCATTAAAAAAAATACTGCAGCTCCTTTCAGAAGCACTGCCACTTGCCATTTCTTTGAGGTAATCAGATAGCCGTTAATTAATAAACCTGTCAGGTGAATCGTCCTGCTCCGGTCATCATTATCCATTCTGTAACAGAATCCTGCTCTCATCACTGCTATCCACCCCATAGCTTCCAGCTCAATTAACTTAATGCTATGCAAATGAGAGGCTCTCCTCATCATTAGCTTATAGCCCACAAATGTTAATAACATAATTGGGCCTTCAACAGGGTAATTAGACACGATTTCTTCCATTAGTCTTACAAGGCTAATTATTGTTGATAGGAGAGAGGGGATGAGTCCCAGTGCTGCATGCAAAGAGGGGCATCTGGTTAAAGCAAATATAGACAAAACATCAACAAGGTAAAACAACAGTTGAGATCTCGAGCAGGGTCAGCTAGGGGTGGAGGGAAGGAAGACACCACCAGCAGAAACTCAGGAACCACTGGAGAAATTCTCTACAAGACAAGAACTAACCCCAAATATCCAGCCTGATACCGGAGCTTTCCTGCCCTTAGCAGTGAAACAATGCAATGCTCAATAAATCCAAGGATGCTCCTCTCAAGCTTTTGCAGACTGGACAATTGGGAAGCTGCACTGATCAAAATTCCCAGGTTTGAGATGCAAATGTGCAGCCTTAGAGGAGACCTTCAGAACTGAGCTCATTCCTCCATTTCCCAGGTCACATCTAACCTTCTCTCCTGCCACCACTGGCTTGGCTGTGTTTGACTGCAAGATTTTTCTGAGTAACAGCTACTTGCTGTAAGAACTACAGGAAATGGCCTCAAGTTGAGCCAAAGCTTGGACAGATAGTAGGAAAAGAATATGGCAAGTTCTCCATACCCACCACCACTTAGCTTTGACAGTTCAGTGTCTTACTGCAGTGTTTGAAAAAAAGGTCAATGTGAAGAGTTCACAGGACTCAAAGGGTTGAGAAAACACATTATTTCTTTATTTTGTACATTTAACTTTGGGGCATGTTCATGGCCAATACGAATCCTTTGATTTCACTGCAAGTATGTGAGGAGGAACCTCATACCTCAGCTCTTTTCCTATAGACTTGTCCTGAAAATCAGCTTAAATTAAGTTCACTGAAGTAGCAGCTTTTACTAGAAGGTTAAATGAAACCGTTATTCTTTTAACCTACTGTACTTTGACCTTTGCTCAGTGTCTCTAAAGAACAGAATTGTTCACTCGGTGAATATCAGTGGGATATTAATCAGCATTCCTGTCAAAAGAATATTAGGCCACAATTTTTTAAGAATTATTTTTATCAAAGCATGACAGTGTCCTACTGAGCTAAGAGATACAGCACCTGTTAGAAAAGGGTAATGTTTAAAAGCCTCAGTGGAACAGAAAAAAGTCTTTCACAAAATGTGTTTCAAGCCTTAAAGTGGACAGTATTCTGTAATATGGAATTTTGTAAACATCATCAGTTTAGGGAGAGAAAATACGATCCTTGCACAGCATAAAAGCCCTGGGTCACCACTTACACCTGAGCCAAGGGAAGCCAATTGAAGTGATAGTGATTAATACATTTATGTGACTGCAGGTGATCCAAGCCCATAGAATTAGATCCAGTGCATCTGTCAGACATCAGGGATCATTCCTGCATCTTTCCTGCAGAGTAAACTATGGCAGGATTCAGTTCCCCTCTCTTAAATTGCCCTGCACTTACTAAATTTACTTACTAGAAAATTCTGAGCAAATATCTTGTCCCAAGGCAAACAGCAGTAAATCCACTGATGTTTTAATGAAGATTACACTTTCTAATCCTCATGGTAATGACAAACCAGTCTCCATTCAATATGCAATATTACTTGTCAGTTTTAATCACCAAAACTGTATTATATTTGCTACAGACTGATGCACTTGTCTCCCCAGATCTTCAGCCTGGAGAATCCAAGCAAAAACAGCAAAATGCCTGTTCAATGGTTTTCTGGATGGGCCAGTTTTGCCACACCAGCTCTGAGTAAAGCCTAAATCTGGGATTAGTCCCAGATCCAAAGAGATCAATAAATCAGAGCACGGCTGGCACAATCCTGTCCATGTTTTTACCCCAGAAATCCTGAATTCCGTAGTTATGGTGTTCGTAAACTCAGTTTTAACTTGTACAAGGTACAAGGGTGGCCTTACTGCATTTCCTCAGAAGAATATTCAACCAAAATTTGCTGCCACACTACTGAAATAATCAGCAAGATACTGGCATGATGGGAGATGCTGGACAACACTGGCCAGCCCTGTCTTCCCCTCGTGCTTCCTCAGACACTAAATGACTTCATTTACAGTTCTCACACACGCAAAACTCTCTTTAGTTGTGTCTGTATATGTTCTCTTGCCCAGTGCAAAGTAAATGCATTGGTGAATTAAATTAAAATGCTGCCACACCTTTGAATATAAAGCTTTCCTCCCTCGTTTGTTTTTCAAAAGTTTTTCTGGTTCTAGGCAGATCTCAAAACCAGCACCTTCATTACAAAAAGCTCCTAAATGTTACAAAATCAGCCTTGCATGTACATGGTTCTTGTTTGTGTGTGAACTAGTGAGCGAATTAAAGTGAAATTTTGAAAATGACTGCTTTAGACCAGGCAGAAACAGTCAGAATTGACAAAGCACATCATATTTTACCCTGTGAGACCAATCAGCGTTGCACTCCACGAAATGCACTGATGGTGCATGACTGCGGCCACAGCTTTTGCTACATCTCCATCTTGGCAGAATTGCTGGTTCCAAGGGACTCTGCACCAGAGAGCCTCGGGAAGAGCTGCAGGATGAGCCCTCAGGGCGCTGCCCCAGCACTCACAGCACCTCCAGATCCCAGCCCAGAGCCCGTCCTGGAGAGCAAGATGAATGGAGATCAAACTGGGAGACCTGAGGGAACCAGGAGGGTTCAGTGAGCTCTTGGGGATGCTCCAAAATACGTGAATAAAAACTTAAGCAGAGACAGAGCAGAGGGCAAACACGCAGGTTAGACTTGGCTGCTGTTTAAATGACAACACTTTGATTTCCATGGCTGTTTCACTTCATTCCTTAAACAAAAGTCGTGTGTTAGGTGAATACCCCGAACAACCTTGGCTGATTTGCAGAGATTGGTATCACGAAGTTGCCATTGGACTGAGACAGACTGGTTTGCTTTTTCTTGTCTAAAACTTGCTAGCAGCGCCAAAAACATCAAAAGTAGCCCAGACTCTGCTACTTTTACAGATTTTTCCTGCTTCGATTCAGTGTTGAGTTCAGAAAGGCAGCCTTGATGTTGATGGCAACTTCCAGGAAAAATGGTTCCAACATAAGGGCAACTAGGAGAGAAAGTCCTCAGGCTTCCTACTGTTTCCTCATTTGTGAGAGATAGTTACTGCAGAAAATCTCCCTCCTTTCAGCAGCAAAAAGAATGAAAGGGTTGTGCATGTGGTTTTGGGTCCTTAAAAATAACAATAAATATAAAAATACTGACTTAGAAGTAGAAGCTTTTCTTCTTTCTCTTCCTGGAGACTTTGGAAGCTTGCTGAGATCAGAGCGCTCCTTAATTGCTGCATCCAGGATTTCACCACACAAACTCCAGCCATCAAAAGGAGCTTGTATGAGATGAGGTAACTTCTAAAAATAATCCCTGCCTCCCACAACTGAAGCCAAATATACCTCCTATTCTTGTTGGAGCAGAATCAGCTTGTGACAGCAAATGCAGCATCCTACAGAAAGCCCATGGAAGGATTTTAAAACTGCATTTGATGTTTTGCTATTGCTAGCTCAAGATGCATATTAATGCTTTTCCCCAGGAGAGAAAGGCTCTTCTGGGACCAATATAGGTCAGGCAGAATGTGCAGCAGAAGTGACATAATCTTTTTATTGTAATCATCCAATTTTCTGTCTATTGGATTATTTAAGAGCAAGAATTTCTATTCAGATTAGTGTTAGGAGGGAAGAGAGAGCACAGTCTGCTGAGGAGGAGAATGGAGAATAAAGATTCCCCACCAATGCTAAACCTCAGAAATCTGGATAAGGAGCTGCTTCCACTGGGTTTGTGTGGACAGAAGAGTGTGTGGGTGAGTTTTTGCACTACATGCAGCCCCTGGGAGTGCAGAACAGAGGTGCACATGAGGGAATGGGTGATTCCTGGATCTCTTTTGCCCATTATGCCATGCCCAGTGATGCCTCTTGCACTGGAGGCAGAGCAGGAAACAAATCCTGAGTTAATCACAATCTTGTCAATGAGCAGGGTAAGTCTCCAAACACCTGCATCCAGAGTTGACACAATCACTGAACAGGTCCTGTAGTTTGGAAAAGGCTGCAGGAGCAGAAACTGGGGATTAAACTGATCCCGTTCACTGAGTGAAGCAGACGAGTTGTTTGCAAGGTCAGTGAGAGGAAGATTTGCTAATTTTGCCCAGTAAACACTGGGATTTTGGTTGGGGAACAAAATTTGTTATTTTTGGCCCTTAGCCAGGGTGTTGTGGTCCCTCAGAGCACAGCTCTGGGTGCACACTGCACACAGGTAAGAGCCAGAGTGTCTCTGCTGGGGTGGGGACAGATCAGGATTCGTCACCTAAACCACACCTTCCCAACAAGTTTCTGTTTCATGAGCTCATCACAGAGCTCTGGAAGATCCAGCTCCTTTAGCCCCCACAGGTTTTACCAAAAATCTCTTTGGTTTGAACACGTGCTAAGAGCCCAGCTGAGATGGGAGCACAGAGATGCAAAGGGATAATAAACCCCAAAGCAATTAGCATTAGTGCTGACAAGAGTCACCAAACCAGCAGCCATGGAATGGGTCTGGAAAGAGTCAGCTGAGAAAGAAGTGAGAAGGATTGAAGGAGAGAATTGTACTGCCTATTATTTTTACCATTTTACAAATTAAGGCCAATCCTGTATAGTTCACTTGGACTTTTCCTACTGTTTCTCTGTCTCCCTGGTGCAGGCAAATTTTATTGTACTGATTTAGTACCTTGATTACCACCTCATTTTTCTTTTTTTTTTTGCTTTAAAATGAGGAGAAAATAAGATACAATCATAACATTTCTTCTTTGCTACTCATCAGGTTTTTGTATGCCATCAGCTACCACATCTATTATAAATACACAATATCCATCATTCAAATTAGGTCAAAGTTTTAGAAATGCTCTGTAAGATTTTTCCATGTCAGAATAATTCAATCACTATCATGTTTCCTTGATGCAACTATTTTGGGATTTAGCTTGTTCCTTGATAGGGATTTAATTAAGTCATTTACATGTAATTTCCAAATATGTAGCTGTTACAAAAAGCAGCGAAGAAATGAAAAGGCAAAAAGGAACCTGAAGGCAGCCAATCTTTAACAAAAATATTTCTGATATAAAAAATGAATCTGAGGAATACATATTCAGCGATAAGTATTCCAGCCCACGTCTGGTAAACTCTCAGATAATGGCAGCATGGTGGGGTCACTGGGGTTCTATTAGCTCAATTAATGAGGAGTAAGATAAGGCTAACACCCAGCTCTTCAAACGGCTCAAAAATAGAGCTGATAGTAATGGAGTTATTAACCTTCGCCAGCCATTGAATTTTGCTGCTGATTCAAACTCCATTTCCTAGTTCAGGCCTCCATTAATAGGCTGTTTATTATCCCTAATCCACATTGGGATCAGCTGCAGAAATATGAAAGCCCCATGTAAAGACCAAATAGTTAAAAAGAAAAAAAAACTTCTTTTTTTTCCATTCTGATTTCTCCCTTTTCAACATATTCACAGGTTCTACCTTAGAAATTAGGAACTTCATTATCCTAAACTGTTTTAATACATGTTCTCAGCAGCGTGATGGAAAAGAAGCCTTAAATATATTATGTAAAAATATGGGATAATTGGGAACACAGCCACATCATTTTGACGACCAAATAAAACCCTGCTGGAAAACTTGCACTGGAGAAGCTGTTGCTGTTTATTTTCTCTACTGGGAGAGAAACAACTTTAATTTTGGGAAAATGGGTATTAGAAATATATTACAGATGTATTGTTAGGTCAATCCTCTGGCTCATCCCTCCCCTGCCCAGCTTTGTCTGTTCACTTGTATTATTTGTAGGCTGTAATGTAATTAATCAATACTGAACAGTAAAACCATCCTGGATTCAGATCAGAGGGACAAAAAGAAGGAAATAAAGGAGCAGGGGAAGTGGCAATCCCAGGACAGGCAGCAGCAGAGCCCTTTGGCACTGACAGGAGGGTATGAGGAGAACTCCAACACAAACCTGGCGGCAATTTTAATACAGAAATCTTGAGTTAAAGGATTTTTAGACTCTTTGCTGAGTTTGGACTCACTCAACTGAGATTTTTGACACTTTGTAAATTTTTGGTATATTTTCAGTGAAAAAGACAAGGTTTAGTTACCACAGTCTACACACACAAGATGTTCTTCCAAAATCTATCACACTAACATCTGACAGAATATCAGCAATTATGACTAACGGAGTTAAGACCAAAATAAAAATGTTTATGTTATGATATACACCTCCAGTACACAGCGCTGCTCTCAAACCTGGCTGCTGTTCTGGCTGTCCCACCCCAGCAAAAAACCAGCTGGAATGATGGGAGAGAACAGGGAGAAAAGATGACTGAAGGGCAAATCCAAGAGGCTTA
This sequence comes from Pardalotus punctatus, assembly GCA_013400915.1. Taxonomy (NCBI): domain Eukaryota; kingdom Metazoa; phylum Chordata; class Aves; order Passeriformes; family Pardalotidae; genus Pardalotus; species Pardalotus punctatus. The sequence goes on from VZTX01001594.1 coordinate 36,133, forward strand.
GAACATCAGGAGTGTTGGGAGACATGACCAGGGAATGCCTGTAACTGTTTCTCAAGAGAGGAAATGCACCTGGAAAAGAATTATGAAGCGTTTTCAGTAAAATGTGAAACTCCTTTCTGCATGATTTGGTGGTCGAAAGTACAGAATTGAAAAAGAGATTATAAAGCCAAGGAAAAGGGGTGATTAGAAGTGTCCAGAGGATCCTCTGTCTCCTAAAACTTCTGATTGCCTTAAGCTGGCCTGGACCCAGCAGAGGAACGATCCAGAACAGCTGAAGGTGACAGCCAGAGATTCACAACACACGGCACTGCTGCTGCTCAGTCTTGTTTTAACTCTAATTTTGGGACAGAGCAAAAATGATAGAAAATATTTTGGTGGATATCAAATCGAGTTTTCAGTAGAACCAACCGTGGCTATACTATACATTTCTTATTGTTGCTTAAGTATTAATGATTTAAAAAAGTTAAAATGCCCATTTACATTCATTTGGGTGAGGAACTGAAATCAGTCCTTTGTATGAGTCCTTTGGAGCTTCAGAAGGTCTGCCCTAAGTGCTCAATGGTGTCTTTCACTCCCCAGCTGTGAGCCCTTTCACAGATCCAGCTCCTTTTTTGCCCTAAAGGCTGCCCCAGCTCAAGGCCATGAGGATCCTGTCCACTTCAGCAGGAGCTGCTGCACAGGGGGAACACAGAAAGCAGGTTCTGTCCTCTCTGGGCTTGGGAGGAGCAGCTCTTTGGGAAATGGGGTCTGCAGATTTTCCTGGGCCAAACCTCGCCCTACTGCAAATTCTAATTCAAAGAAACCCCCTTACTTTTTCAGTGGGAATTGAATTATTTTCCTTTTTGTTCCAGGGCAGTTCTTTGGATGCAGTAGCTGATGCTGTATGAGGTTTTTTTTATTATTACATTTTAACAAACTTTATAGCCCATTTTGTTTGTTTTCAAATAACTTTATTTTCCTTCTTCTCTACCATCCATTACTAGGTTTGTTTTTCTTTCTATAAGATGGAGGAGTCAGGAGACTGATCCTGCTCAATGCTGTATAATTTAGTATTATGTGTAGTAGCTTTATGAGGTGGGAGTCAGATAAAACATAGTATTTGAACACTAACCATTTATTAGCTCTAAGGAATAGATTTGTGACTTGACAAGCAGACAATAACTCTGTGTTCTGATCAGCCAAAGAGGTCTACTCTGAGTTCAAGAACCAGAGTAACATTCTCTTTCACAAATAATTTTGTTTACTGATGTGACTAGATTTTAATAATAAACTTGATATATATGTAAATTTATTTTAATCTAATTTCATCAACAGAGCCCTCCTAAAAATGAGACTTTGTAGATTGTTCTGTGTCTGATTTATAGATTTCTGCATCCTATTCCCAGATTGATTTCAAGGCTATAATTCTATCAGGTTTTTCTCCTGATGTCAGAAACACCACCTCTGCAGATAGTATTTTATAACTAGCATCACAGCTGAAACTGAATTACTGCCCTGCTATCCTATGCTGCAATACGTCCTTTTGTTTATAATCACCCTCCCTCCCTTACATCCCTACTACTTCAGCTTCATGGAAAACATCAGCCCCAAGATCAATCAAGGAGCTCGATGTCTATTTTTGTCCCTCACTGTATAAAGCAGTAGGGACCAAATTCCTCACTCAAATGTGAATGTGCAGAGCTCTTTAAAGGGAAGGGAGGCTGAGCACATGGATCAGTGCTGAATTTCCACCCATCCAATTTTGTAATGAGCTGCTCTTGCTCCCTTGATGAGGTCTCGGTGCTGTGAAGGAGCACACGGGGCACACTCGAGTATTCACACTGATCTCGGCGACTCAGACGCGCTCAGGGATTCGGCACCTTCCTTCTAAATGCACAACAGGAATAATCTGTGGGAAATGATGTTTAACTGAGTCCAGCACAAGTTTTGGGATTATTCCTCCATTTTTTTTCATGAGATGTATTCCTGTTTAAGATGAGCATTGTTTTACTTTGGTTAAATAAAGTTACTGCTGTTCTTACACACTTCCCTTCACAAACCTTGATGGATGACTGCCAGCTCCCTCCCTTTGCACTCTCCTCGATTCTCCCTCCAACTCAACCTCACCCTTTTCCATCCTTTCCCTACCCCTGTACAGGAGGGGATCCAGGGCAGCCACACAGGAAGAGCAACTTTGCCAACTCAAACCTTGACATGGCTGATTCATCTTTCCTACCAGCACTGTTTAGATAAGAACATCTTCCTTGGAAGCATCAAGACTACAAATTTCCAGTGTATGCCTTTGGGATGGCCACTGTGCCAGCCAGTGGGATGGACAGAACCTGGGAGCCCTGGGAAACGAATGGAAAAGCATCTCAGCTTTGATGAGTGCACCAGCACTTTAAATCCTCACCACCTTTGGACCAGCTGATGAAAAGTAACTCTATTTTATTTGCTTGGCACTCGTAACAGTTCTCTTTGGATGCTGCTGTCTGTCATATTACATTTCTGAACAATTCATTATAGCTCAAATAAAATGTAATTCTCATGTTGTTTTTAATTATTTCACAAAACCCAAAAGTCTCATAATGAGCTCCCTGCAATACCAATATATTTCCACGGTATTATGTCAATGCTGAAGAAAGAAGATGTAGATCCCCCCTCCTGCTGCAAATAAAATACATCTTCTCATATAATCCAAACTTTAATCCATTTCTTATGGTTTGGCTTTAGAGGCAACTCAAAACAAATAACCAGAACAACAAACCTCTTCTCTCTCCCACAGTTTGGCCATCTGGAGCATTTGTCAGGCCAGGGCTCTATTTCCTACTCTCCAGGAGCAAGACCCCTTTCCTCGCAAAGGAAGCAATAAATAAAACGCAACAGCATAAACAGCGTCAATAAAGATCCGTATCTTCCCACAAACAGATTTCTCAGATCTATAATATCATGATGGGTGAATTTCTCTCTCACCTGTTGGGGTTAATCTGTGCTTTCTGCAGCTGCTCTCCCTGTTTGACGTCCCTGGGGAAGCCAGAGAGCACCCAGCCGTTGGTCAGGCAGTCGAGGGCGCCCAGGCGTTCTGTCAGCAGCTTCAGGACAAGGTCATCTGGGACTGCAAAGGAGGAAAAAGGTGATATTTATTTTGTGTGCTGAGGGGAGATGCACACAGGTCCTTCTGGAACTAAACCACACAGTTATTCCCATTTTTGACTGATTTGTAATGGACATTGTTGGCTTCTGCATCTTTACTGTCATGGAATCCCCAAACCCACAAGCAAAGTTTTGGGTAATTGGGACCAAAGCAAAGTATTGGGTAAGACCTGGGGCCTACATAATTTTGCAATGTGCTTTTCCCTCTCAGCCACAGTGGACTGATGTCCCAGGGATGTGTGTGACACAGTCTTATCAAAATGCAAAAACAATGACCTGAGTTGTGGAAAAGAAATCCTAAAATTGGAAGAAAATTTCTGAGCATTCTGGATTGAGCTCAGCAGGTGATAATGGTTCTGCCACAACAGGCTGCATGTGCTACTGCTCCAATTTACCCAAAGGCTTGAAGATTTTATAACTGAAAATAGTTTTCAAAATTAATTTCAACCACTTTAACTACTGAATTACAAATCCCTAATTTTAGAGCCAAAAGCTCTTTTTCCTCTATTATTATTTTTCTTTAGGGAGAGAGAGAGCACAAGCAAGATGCTGACTGGGATTACAACTACTATGGAGCTTTTAAAATTCTGTTTAATGGGACACAGTGGTAAGGAAGTATCCTGCACCCTTTCAAGAGTCTTCAAAAAGTAAAATATTTTAGTCAAGATACTTAGGTAATTTTTTTTTGGGGGGGGGGTTTGGGGTGGTGTTTAGAATTAAATTATTAAGTTCAACAAGAGTGATTATAAATTTTCCAGCAACTGTTGTAGCATCTCAGGCTCAGCGTCAAATAACCCCAAAGAAAGGACAGCAAAAATCACCTGAGGCTGCTTCCCAAAGCTGCAGCCAAAACAATTCCCAAGCAGCAAGGAGAGCCCCTTCCCTTCATCTGTCTAATACACCGGTGCCTCTACTGAAAACAAGCCAGAGAAATTGCTACATAAATCCCCATCATGGCAGGTTGATGTTTTGATGCTCACCCTGCCATCACATCTGCATACAAAAATACAACAAGTGCTTGTAGGAGAGTGTATGTGTCAGATTTCTAACACTGCACTTCTCTTCAGGACAAGCTGACAGGAATCTGCCTGTATTTTAGCAGAGTGAATTATTAGCAGTGCACAGCTCTACCCCCGGAACAAGCAGGTTTTAAACTGCAATAATAGAATGAATTTGCTTCCTGGAATTTAACATTGCACCTCTGTCACGGAATTTATGGCTTCTCCTTTGAATAATCAAATTATTGAGTTTACAGACTGCACTCAGGATTCAGTGTACCAGCAAAAAGGGAGGAAAACTGCAGGGAATTAATTAGAAAACAGATTAGTGTATTAATTGAGGATATCCACTTCACATTATAAAAGAACAAGTTAAACAGAGTAATTTTCTCCATCTGCTGAAGGGAGAAAAAAAAGGAACGGAATAAACCCACACACTTGACAAAGAACAAAATGACAATGCAAAATTGGGTATTCTGTTAAAAATGAGATTCATAAAATTAACTGTACAATAGCACAGCAGCAGGAAGGAATGGTATCAGATGGATGATGCTTCTCTATCCAAGACCTGAGCCACAGGCAGGCATGGGAGGGATAACAGGAGAATTTCAGTGCTCTTTCCAGGGCACTTCTCTCCCCACCATACAGCTTACAAGAACTAATACAAACCCAGTACAACCTAGTAGGAATAAAGAAAAACAAATGAACTCAATTTCTCTTTCCCAAAAAATGTATTCCATACAAAGACCAGTGGAACTTTCCCATACTCCTGAATTTCTGGCCGCAGCACAAAAACTTTCTTCATGTGTGTTATTTTATGACAGTTCCTACTGGAATCATTGACACGGATTTACAGAGATGCCAAATGACTTCTTTTTTTTTTTTCTTTTTTTTTTTTTAAATTTCAGAATGCTCAAAACTGTTTCACAAGGAATTGGAATAAAGCCTACAAACCCCTGATAAAGCTGCAGTAGGATTCTGTCAGAGCTGACATCCCTGTGAAAAGAACTGGGGATCAGGGCAGAGGCTGAAGGGCCCAGGAACGGCACAGAAAGATGGGAATCCTGTGCTGTTGGGCTTCCAGCAGATCCTGGGAGATTCCCCAGTTCCAGAGCTTCCATCCTTCATGTGGGAAGGAGAAACACTGCAGCCTACGAGGGAATTAAAAACCAATTGTGATGGGAACCTGGCAGCATCTCCTGGGTCTGAGCACTTCCCCCAGGCCTTCTGTGAACTCTGCTGATCAAAATCCTCCACTGCGGTCACTAGTTGTGAACAGAACTGGAGCAATCACAAGAGGGCAGAAAAAAAATCGAGATGCAGTGACAATTAATTGTGTGTGCCAGGTTTGGGGTGTTTTGAGGGGTGCTGGGGACACCTGACACCCGTGTCACTTCAGCCAGGAGTGACTGCAAGACATCAGCAACACCCTTCAGACGGTTTGTACACCCATGTACACATACACATCACTGAATAATATAGATGCTTACACATTTTCTGTGCCTCCCTCTAAAGCTTGATGGTGAGAAATAAAACATAAACAAGTCAGACAGCAAGCTCTGCTCTCCTCTTGATTAGCAAACATACCTATCACTTCAACACAATGGGGGAACAGAGCTTGTTGGCTGCTCGGTGGCATTACAAAGTACGTCAGCTGCCCTTGAACAGCAACAGTCACACTTAAAACAGCTGCATTAAAACTGTAAAACATCTTCCACAGACCAGAGGGAAGAGAAAAGAAAAAAAAAAAAAAAAGGAGGGGGGGAAAAAATCGGTATTATTCTTATTTTGTAGTACAGACAGAGTAGGTAATGAAGAACTCTGCAGTACAGAATTCCTTTTCACTCATGTGGAACTGTCTCTGGAATGTAAGGCAAATTAATAACCTGTAATTGGAGGGGCACACAGCCTGTGAGGAACTAGCCAGAGGTCTCCTGGCCTTAAGCACATGACCCAGTGGGCATATAGCAAAGTAAAATATAGAGCTTTCCTGATGAGACAGTCAATCTACATGTTTTAAGGAGATTATGAAGCACAAGAGCTTTGAATAATCAATTCCTTTTCAACATAAGCTTGTGTGAGTTTCCATCTCTGAAAGTTGGGGCAATGAGACTCAAGAGAGATTTTACTTTATCATTAGAGAAGTCCAAAGGCAAGTTTCTTGTAAAAATTACAATGTGCTGCTACGAAGAGATATCCAGACTTGGTAAGGTGGGAGCATGTCTCTATTAGGGTGAGAAATCAAGGGACAGGAGTAAAATTCACCCCTCAGAAATAAAGCTGCAGAGCCACTGAGCTGCAGTGATTCCTGAGAGCATCTTAAACAACTGAGGACCAGGAGCCCGGGGAACCCCAGGCACGGAACAGCAGCAGAATGAGGCCACAACCAGCTCCAGATGGAAATGGAATTTGTTCACACCTAACACCAACCCCACACTCCGTGTCTCCTTTATCTCCCAGCCTGTCTCCAACACATTAATGATCAAGAATACACCCCTGAATTGGCAGCTGTGGACCTAAGAAGTGACCTAATCAGTTCAGGGGTTGGATCAGGTAGGGGACAAGGAACTGAGGCTTAAAGTGCTGCTGTTCCTGCTGGAACTGCTGCGTGGACACCCAGAGATTTTCCATCTCCAGGGCTGTCAATCAGCACCTTCCAGCAGAACATTTAAAAAATAAATTTACTTCTCAGAGCTTCAAAGGCTTTTACAGGTACCAGGTACTTCTCATGAAAAGTACTTCCTCGTGAAGCTCACAGGAGCGTGGCCCATTAGCTCTGCCCCAATCCATGGATCTGCAGGACTAATAGAAACCCGGATCAGGCAATCAGTTACAAAATCAAACCATCTGCTCCAGACAAAAGTAACAGAACATTAAAGGCACAGTCTGAAAGGGAAAAACACCACTTGAGAGATTACAGGGCACTATTCTCCAATAACTTCAATGCTGTCAGTGCTCCAAGCTATGCAATTATCATATTTAAATTGATACCTCCTCCGTATATTTCCCTTTAAAATAGACTTTTGAAGGGTATCGACTCACTTCTCCAAACCTATAAAACCTCTATTCTAAGTACAGCATAAATGCATTTACAGATAAAAATTCTGACAGCTTCGTGCTCTAAAAGGTCCTTTTGACAATACGGTCCATCTATGCTTTATCCTGCTCACACAGATTTTTTTTAGCAAGGTCTGAAGACTTCCACAGTTAATTTAGATGCCTGAGGCTTGATCCCAGTAGTTGACAGTTAACATCTTGTCCTGAGTATAAGCTACTGCCAAAGGCTACTTTCCTGAATTGTCCAGGAAATCCCAAATTTAGCAAAGCTCGAGATTTCCTTATTTTATTACCCTAGAAACTCTGAATGATTCACGATGAGTAATTGGCTTTTTCTATTCTGTCTTCTTGCCCGCATTAAGGTCCTCGGAGATTGTATCGATTGCGATCGTATAAATTGGTTTTTAATGTGTTTGAGAGTGATTTAGCAGTGATTTACCATGGCTGATCGATAATTTAGGCTCATCCTCCGAGCCGCCGGTGGGTGAGGACGGGCAGGTTTGCGTGCAGCCGGTTCGGGTACCGTAAATAAACCCCGAGCCGAGCGCGCTGCGGCAGCACCGGCAGGAAAACACCGGGTTTTGCCTCCGGGGAGGCGGCGGTGGGGATCGGTTCCTCCGGGGGGTCTCCGGGGGGCTCTGGCTCCGCACACCGGGGGGAGCGGATCCCGGAGGGTCCCGCGGAGTCCAAGGGGCCCCGCACCCAGCGGGGTTCCAGGCATGACCCGGGGGGCTTCAGCCCGGTGGTCCCGGAGGGTCCCGCTGTTGTCCCGGGGGCTCCGGCCCTGCGCAGCTCGGAGGTCCCGGAGGGTCCCGCTGTTGTCCCGGGGTCTCCAGCCCCGCGCACCGGGAGGGTCCCGGGGTTGTCCCGGAGGGCTCCAGCTCCGCGCACCCGAGGGGCGCAGGAGTGTCCAGGGGGTCTCCAGCCCCGCAGGATCCCGAGGCTCTCCAGGGGTCTCCAGCCCCACGATCCCGCAGGATCCCGAGGGGTCCCAGGGCTGTCCCGGGGGTCTCCAGCCCCACGGTTCCGCAGGATCCCGCAGGATTCTGGGGGGTCCCGGGGTTCTCCCGGGGGTCTCCAGCCCCACGATCCCGCGGGATCCCGAGGGGTCCCGGGGTTTTCCCGGGGATCTCCAGCCCCACGATCCCGCAGGATCCCGGAGGGTTTTCCCGGGGGTCTCCAGCCCCACGGTCCCGCAGGATCCCGGAGGGTTTTCCCGGGGGTCTCCAGCCCCACGATCCCGCAG
>VZTX01001594.1:44697-78618 GCA_013400915.1 Pardalotus punctatus
CCCCCCGATCCCGCAGGAGCCCGGAGGATCCCGGGGTTTTCTCGGGGGTCTCCAGCCCCACGATCCCGCAGCATCCCGGGGGTCTCCCGGGGGTCTCAGCCCCGCACGGCCCGGCGCGGTTGGGTGTTCTCTGTCGCCACCCCGCGGTCACGGCGGGCACTGCAGCCGGTCCCGCCCCGCGGGCAGCAGCGGCCGCGGCGCCGCCGCCGAAATGTCGGGAATTGATGGAAAACCGGCCCGTTCCTGCGGCTGCCGAGGCCTCCTCCTCATCCCCGACACCGCCGGGCCGGCACGGACACACTGCGAGCATCCCCGGTTGTGCCGGTTTGGAAGAAGGGACAGAGAGGCAGCGCAGCAAACAGCGGCACCGCCGCGGCTTTGCGAACGCGGCGCGGGCGGTGATCCATCAAAGGACCATTCCGACAGAAATCTCGTCTCTGCTCGCTCGTTTTACACACACAGAACTGCTGAGGAGGGCTTCTGTAAGGATCGGAGTAATTATTTTGATACAGTAAAATAAATAATGTGATAAAATATTTCATTTCCACCTTTTAAATATTTTGCTTGTTAGACTATATTAGAATCAGTCTTGGTTTTTTGTTTTGTTTTTTTTTTAAGGTTTCTGGTCATTTAAAATGGGAATGAGCTGTATTAAAGTGGAAATGATACTATTTCTAAAGCAGGTACAATCCCAAATTATCGATCATGCAATCATCATAAATCATATGATACAGGATAAATGAAGACCTTCAGAACTGCTTCCTCACAGGTATCAGAGATTCAGGAATCTGATCACATATAGTGATGAGATAAGATTCCAGCCCTTGACACCCCTTTACCTGTTAACAGAAATGGAAATTTAGGCCAAGCTGAGTATCCAGCATGCAAACAAAACTCTTTTTTTTCCCCTAAAAATGGCCTCTGTGCTGTTTTCCCTGGATTTGCCAAATGGCACTGGCTCCCAGGGAGTCCCAGGATGGTGCAGGGAGCTGACTCCAAGGTCAGGAACTCACACCTGAGTTCCCATCCACGCTCCCCGAGCGTGCAGGGCTCGAGCTGAGCGAGGTTTTCTGCCTCAGTTTACCTGCCTGGGAGACAAAAGCTGCTGGAGCAACCTCACAGGGATGTGTCTAAGCTAAAAGCTTCTAAAACCAGTAACAAAATGTATATTTGTACTTCTTTTTACTCCTTTGGCTTCCACAGAGGGGCTACAGTTGGACAGAGAGAGAAATTACCCTTCAAACCCATCGGATGCATCATTTCCACTATCAACCAAGTTCCCTATTTCTCCTTATTTCTAAAAGTTCAGCTCTACAGAAGAACACACGGCTTGCAACGGTGCAGAATTTGACCTACAAATCCTTTTTGACGATGATAATACTAAAAAAAAGAATAAATTGGTCTGATAAACACGGTGAAAAACATCTTGGTTTTTTACACAAAATCCTGCTCCCCCATGGGAGAAGGGAGGATGCTCAGGGGTTCCTCATCCCTACCAGGGATGCCTGGTGCCAGCACATGATCCAGGGCCCCAACATTGGGATGGATCCTGCCCAGACCTGTGTCCCCCCCTCTCCTGACACCTCCCAGCCACGTTAAAGGGATATTTAAAAATGTAAAGGGATGCTCAAGAGCTGTTAAATCATTTGCTTGTCATTAAAACACTCTGTTTCATACAGCAGCCTGGTTCTGTTTGTATAACACCCCCTGAAATAGAGCCAAACCAAGAATTTTATGTTAAACTGGAAAAAAAAAAAAGGGGGGGGGATGCTGGCAACATGCAATGTGCTTTTCCTTCTGTTTTTTGTATAAAAACTCCCATGATATCCCCATCCCAAAGAGAAAACCACCCAGAATTCAAGTCAGCAGCCCTTTGCTGAGGAGACAGTGCTGCAAGGAAAGGAAAGGAACCCCCACTTTCCTCAGTTTTAAAGAATGACTGTCAGCAGTGAAGATCGATATAAATATAAAAGATTAATACTTCACATTTATATTGTACTTTGCTGTTTAAAAGCCCCTGACAACTACAAGGCCCCAAATGGCCAAGGACCACATCTTCACTCAAATCCATGAGGGTTTGTGGCACTAATACTGAAATATTGATCCTCCAACAACAGTAGGAAGGGTGAATACCACTGCAAAACCAGTTTATATAGGCAGGACCATACCCATTAACTGAGTGATTATCACAATTGCTCCAGAAAACAACTGCACTCCTCTCTTGAATCAAATCACATTTATTTTGCCTGGTCTGGCTTCCAGGGTTGGCTTTATTGGGTGTATTTTTTTTTGTTGTTTTCACCCCTAAGCAGGGCAGCCTTTAAAAATGTCTTTGTAGACCAAGGCTCCCTCCAGCTCTGAGTATCTACTAGACAGATACACCAATTGGGATTGTGGAATAAAGAAAAATACATCGTAGATTTTCAAATAAAGGAAAAGGGAATTCTAATTTATCCTCTTGCCGTGATTCAACACATTAAAAAGTAAAAGCCAGGAAAGAAAATTACAACCTACTGCCTATATTTCTGCATTTAAAGCTATCTATTCTGCAAACTTGCATCTCTTATAAAAATATGGCCACCTAAAACAGAAAATAAAAAAATAAAATTTTATTTTGTTCTCTTGACCACCAATTTTCTCCTAGTAGGAAAAAAGACTGCTACCTATTTTCCATAAAAAAACCTTTGTAGCAGTCCCAGAGGAAAAGTCAAAAGTTTGACTTGAAAAACGGAGCTACTTCAAAAGCATTGTCAAACAGAGGTGAAGGTTTCTTAAAAATGCATAAATTAAAGTGTGGTGTATTCATAAATATCCCTGTAACTTTACACAGTGTATTTGTGAGCGAGGCGCACATTTAGGGGAGGCAGAGAATCGCTGTAAAACTAACTTAAATAAAGTAGAAAATCGATTTGTTTATTAGCTCCTGTTTGGGCTCTGTGTGTGTGTGTGCGTGTGTGTGTGTGCATGTGTGTGAAAAATGAAAGAAAAATGGAGAGTTTTTTTCAATAATAAAAAGGGAGTTGCACTGCAGGGCCCCTAAAGCTTGTGAAAAATTAAACTCGACGGATTCAAACTGTCCTATTTCCACTTCAAAAGAGAAGAGGCACTGAGCTCTTCCCAACTTATCTTCAAACGCCCAGCACCCTAGAAAGTTTCTTTAAAAAAAATAAAGTCTCTAGTTCCCCCAAGCACTGTACCCGTTACTGTAGCTGCTGTCTCTCCCTCTTCTAATTATACCCATGTGAGTCTATTAATCAACTTGTAAATTATTTAGAGAGCCATGCGCTGTCTTCAGCCAGTACAAACACACTGCATGCAAAGACTTGCTGAAAACCAATGGAGCTCCCAAAGGGTCTGTGCAATGTTCAGACAGCTTGCAGCTCGCCAGTACAGCACTCTTAAAAACAAGAAATAACACTAAGCTTACCCCCTCAGATATAAAGATTTACTCAGCCTTTCAACTCTGAAACTCTTGGCGAGTTTTTAACAAAGAGGAAGCCGGTCTATTGTCAAATCTGTGTTTCACGCTCAGTGATGAGAATATTAATTTGATGTCAAAAAATAAAATATAAAAAAACCCCAAACCCACCCCGAAGCAAGCAAAGTGTTTTCAGTGAGACTGTGATCACAATCATCAGGGGACCCCAACTTTCAGAGGCTGCACCAAAAACACCCCTTTAAAACCACTGCAATTTATAATAAGGGGAAAAGAAATCTGTATTTGTACAAGTAATGGTTTTCATCAGAAAACAGGAGAAATTAGGGAATTCCAGATTTTACCCCCTACATGCAGACTGCCATTGGGGACAGCTTCAGATATTACAACTTAAAAAAAAAATAGAAAAAGGAAGAGGAAAAAACCCACACAGATTGTGTGTGTTCAACTCTAACAGGCTGCAAACAGTGCACTGTTATCTGTCTGCCATGAATCAGTTCTCTTACCACCTGAATCTTCATTTTGGTGGGAAAAAACCCAATTACCCAAACTAATAGCAATTCTCCCAGCTGAAAAGCAGAATCTTACTGGTTTGGGTTTTTTCTTCATGCTGCTTTCCTATCATCTCACTTTTCTTGACTCCATTTGTTACAGCCTCACAAACAGATATATTAATTAGCAGTGATCACTCTATGCTATTTTGCCACAAAAACCGGACAGAATTACATGCAAATTTCAGCTGACTGATGACCTTCCCTATTTTTGTGATGCCCCCAAAGCCAAAATGCTTCTGCTTCTCTTTTCATTAAAAAAATGCAAACAACTCAAGGGGCAAACACCAGGGGCATTTGGGGGGAAAAGCAAAAATGCTTTCTGCAGTTTGTTTTTTTTTTTTTTTCCTCCCAGGGTATCAAATTCTGACCTTTAGGATGATGAACAAAGGTCCTGTAGATGGAACTTTAAATTAATGTGTGCCCATGTTTTCAGTGAGACGTTCCAGCAGGCAGCGTAGCCCTCCTCAGAATTAAAGCAACCTGGGGACAGGAATTCTGTTTAAAGGTCTCCTTCAAGCCTGTGGGGTCTATGAAAGCTCTTTCTACTCAGGCATCATCTGTTCAGGGGAGGACCAGTCTATGGAACAGCTTCCTCAGAAAATTTCAGAAGGAATCAAACAAAATAAATTAATTTTGGGAGTTATCTTACTTCCTGTGGGAGGGTTCTGGCCACTGCACTCACCTCTTACTCTGTTTCTTCCCAGGCTGTCCAAGCAAATGGTGTGTCCTAAATTCAGCATTATTGACCAAGGTTTAATCTGACCGGAGTTAGTGACTGGAAGATTGGTCTCAGACTCCAATATTGGTAATTTTCTGCCCAGAATATAGTTTGTAATAATTGCCCAGTACTCAGTGCAAACACAGTATCCTAAAGGAACAGTCTCTGCATTTCAGACTGGTTGTCCAAAGCACAACTCTATGTTTATGATAGGCAGAAAGCTGTCAAGTTGCTGAACTTATCACCAAAAATGCATTTTTCAATATCTAGTGTGCACCTACTGTAGACTAGAATGTCCTGGGAATTAAAAAATTAATGGGCTCAAAAACATCTATGCTGCCTTCATTATGCAAAATAAACCAACATATACAAAACAGAGGATTTTGACATAAAGCAGGTCTTTATGAGACAGCAAACACCAGAAAATACAGAAAATGGGATATTGGGTTGCCTTTTGGGGTGAATAAAAGAATTGTGTGGGCTGTTTCTGAAATACATGATGTATACATGAAGCAGCAGTACAGGAAAAACAGCACAAAGAACGTTCATGAATCCTAAAGCCATGAAGAGATCCGGGTTAGTGAAGCAGAACTAGAACAGAGCAGCCTCAATAACTCATTATTGAGTTAGCTTTGAACAGGCTGGGCTTTGAGCCTTGTTACAGCACCACAACACGCCCTGTTGGCATATCTGAAATGACTAATTGTGTGCAATCACTGGTGTCCACAAGCAGGGAAACACACTGAGATCAGTCCCCCGGGTGAGCATTTTAAGAATATATGAGGCATGTCCTCAAGATTTTATGGCACTGGTTTTGTTTTGACAGCTAATGATTTGAGAACAACATTTTTCCTGGCCGGCCTTTGGTTCCACTGTTCTGTGCCAATATCACTTGCACGATTCCTCACCCAAAGGAACAGCTCAGGCTCCTTGCAACCAGAAATGTAATGAGAAGGTTGAAGTTCTAATTGCTTTTCCACTTACAACACTGTCTGCTATTGACTACACTGAGTCTTTTCAAGTGAGATTTTCCATCAACTGAATGAAGTCAATAATAGCAGAAGAATCTTTCCCCTGTTTTAACCTGGTCTGCAGCAAGAGAGCAAAGTTGCAAAGATTCTTTGCCCACCTTTCCTCTCCAGTACCCTGTGTTATTCCATTTTCTCCAAGCCTCTTGTGAGGGCAGTAATGAATTCTTGTTAGTGTTTACTAATGTAAATTCATTCTTTGTTATCCCTGGGAGAGAAGGATTAGCAAAATGACAGAACTTATTATTTCTGGGTTTGCTAGATGATGTTTATCTTTATTCAGCCCTTAATTTTGTGCTGTGTCCCACCAAATAAAATATATATGTGCATACCAGCAAATCTAAGGGAGAATTTTTAGCATAATGCACAGAAATATAGTTATGATCCCTATTAACATTCAGAAGCATTGTACAGCTTTATCCATGCATGCTGTATTAAAAAAATTAATCTAAATCTGAAATAATTTCTAATTTGGAGGAAGAAAGGAATTACAACTTCAATTTCATTTTCCTGAAATGAAAGCAGCTCCCTTGGACTAAGGATGTGCATATTTTTAGGACTGGCTGAAAATTATGATCTGTGCAATTACTTCACTCTACTGGGAATGCATCTCCTTTAAGGAACTTTAATGGTTAAGATGAAGTTTATAAAACACACAAAGAACATTTTAGTAAAGGAAGCTCTTAAAGGACCTCTCTTTGAATAAACAGATCATCCAAACTCCCATCTCAGCCACAAGTGAAATTTAGAGAGTGAGGTATTTACAGTCTTCCTCTGCACAGAGATGAGGAGACAGTGAAATTACAGTGTGCACGTAAGAATCTGAAATTAATGGACACCATGCAAGACACAGGCCCAGAGCTTTAAAGGATCTCCATGTGTGAGTGAGGTGCACACAAAACCAGCCCCATCCAGCATCCAGATCACACAGGAAGGAATTATTCCCAGACAGGGAAACCTCAGATCCACTGCATGACAGACTCTGAGATCTCTTGCCTTTGAGTGAAATGGCCACTCTGAGTAGCTCTAAATCAGAAAATCCTCTCCTAGATCTCTGTGCCTGTTCTGGAAGACCCAAATTCTCTCTTCCGTGCTGCAGAGATTCCTGCTTTCCATTCCCGTGGTTCCCACATCAGATCCTACTCCCAGAAATGTGGTGGCTGCCACAGGAAATTAATGCAATGAACTGTGCTAGGAACAAATGCAATCCATTCACTGGAGGTGAAGTTCAGAGTTAAAATGCATTATCTTGTGCCTTGCTCGAGTGCCTGGCAGAGGGATGGCACCCCCAAAACTGCAGGCTGCCCATCGGAAAGGCCTGGGAAAAATCCTGAATTTCGTGGGCTGGTATCAAGGGAACCTCAGTTAATTTTATAGGCTTATGTTGCAGAACTGTGTAATTCAGCCTCAGAATTAAGCTATTGTGCAAAAAACAAGATTTTCAAGCTTTCCACCTTACCAAACAGACTTCTTTGCTAAAAGTAAAGGACAATGAAGATTTCTCTTTGCTCAGGAGGGCTTTGCTGAAAATTCCATTAATAGTGAAGCTTAACTGAGATTTCCTCATCTCCAGCACAATTGTCTCCTTGTGTTTGTACCACTGGAAACCATTTGGGCTGTTGCCAGAAGCAGGACTGAAAGTTCTTCTCCCAGGCCACTGTAATTTGGCAAAATAAACACTCTTCCACTCTACTGAAATACAACTTATCTTCTGTAACTACAGATCCTCTCTGATTTCCAGCACCCACCGCTCACAGACAGCAGGACAACTGTAACAGGCCAGGTTTAAGCTGCTGCCCTAAGGAGCTAACAGTATTTCTGATTTATCTGAAATCACTGCAGAGCCTTCCAAAAGCAAAGTGTGCTCAACATTCCCCTCCCACAACCAAAAATGCTGATAGAAAGGAAGTACAAAGAAACTTTAAATTTAAAATATTTGCGTGAAAAGAGGGGAAACTACGGTAGCATTCTAGAAGTCGACATCCAAATATAAAATGAAACACAATACTGAGCTATGAAACCAGTTTAACAAAATAGTGCGCTTTAAATGTTTAAAAAGAGTTTAAACATTTTAAACTGATATAAGAATTCTTATTTTGATTTAGAAATAAAAGCATGGAATTCAAACTTCAAAATGTGCATAAGAAATCTGAATTTCCCTGGAACAGTGAATATTTGCTTTGAAGATATAAAAACCCCTTAGAAATCTCATGTCTGTTATGCTGTGCTACAAATGCCACGGAATGAGCAGAATTAATCAACTTTCAGGTCACTCTGATTAGAATCTGACCAACAAAAATTCGCTCACAATTTGGTTTTTGCCACAAATTCGTGACTATGGTGTAATGAGACAAGAATGTGCCCTACCTGGGCGTCCATTGTCAATGTAAGGCTTAATGAGTTCTCCAAGTTTTGTGTTGTCTGCAACAGCTTCCTTTAGCAGTTGCCCACAGCAAACTAACAGGAAGAAGGAAGAACAAAAAAGACACAAGGTTAAATTTTAAAAAGGAGGCAACAAAGAAAAGGAAAAGAAACAACCCAGAAGCTGCATACTGGAATAAGGTCACTGAATAAAATAAAAGTTGTATGTTTTTTGAGTTTTGAGTTTGTTGATAGGATTTTTTATTGTTTTTTGACCAAGCAGAGTGAAAAGCAAGGAGACTGAGGATATGGAATAAAAAAGACAAAAGAATACATTTGGCAAAGAACATATTAAAAATAGAATGATATTAATCAAATATATTTCTGAAATAACAACTTGAGGGATTGCTAGTGGCTTTCCCTTTTTATAAACTTGTAATTACTGAATAAAGTTATACCTGAACAGCACCTGAACCACGCTGCTGGTGGTGATGATAATGCACAGTCTGGGGAAGGGACTCCCTGCACCATTTATTGGTCATGTAAGAAAATTGCATTTAAAAAACTGCACTAATGGAATATTATCCGTGATTTCAAACACACAGAACACCAGGAGATGCAGATTTCAAGTGTGAGCTGGGACAGCTGTACATGAAATATTGGTGCTTTGGGCTTGCAGAGCACTGGCTGCCCCGAGTGATTGAATTTACAGAGAGGGAACCAAGACGTGGAGACAACACAGCAGCACAAGTCCAAATTTGCAACTCAAATTTGGTAAATATTAGGTAAAGATGCCCCTGTAAATTATTCAATTAATAATCCTGAATTGATTCCTCTTTTCCTGAAATCAATAGCACCAACAGGCACTGACTTTATTGGAAAAAGATGGAGCCCTTTCATCTGTTTATTGCTGTTAATCTGCATTAAAAGTTTAATGTTTCAGTGACAATTTTAACAGTGACCAGTGGTCCTGGAGAAGCAAATTCATCTTCACAATAAATAGTGGAAAAACAGAATACAAACTCAGTGCACAGACCCCAATTTAAGACACCTAATGTGTACACACCTAAATTCAATCCAATTCATGAGACTATTTAAACATAGATTTAAATTTTTGAGCCTGTGCTTCAAGCCCAATGGCCTAAGAGAAATGAAGTATATGCTGAATATTATTCTGAAAAATTATGGACTTCCAACTCTGTATTAAATACTTAATTCTTCTAACATTTGGGTTACAGAATATTAAAATAAAATTCAACATATGGGTAAAGCAGTGGTAATGATTTTTAATAAAAAGAGCTGCAACTCTCTCATATAGTAGTTACTTTTAAAAAAAAAATGCAAATTTTGACCTAGATGGAACACCATGAAACTTGCAGTTTTAGAAAGAAAGTTAAAAAAATATTCAAAAGGACAAGAACAAAATAATTTTTAATACATTGAAGTATGTTTTGTTTTTCTTTAAACCAATTACACAATTAATAAAAATATGGCTTTGAATTAATCTACAAATCTTTGTTTTTTATGATATTTTTAAATACAGCAATGGCACACTAACTGACAGTAGAAATATTCTATCAAACCTGCCTTTTGCTTAACTAAGAGGATGTGACTAATCAGCAAATTTAACAGCTACCAGACATTTGTTTAAAATAATTTATGGCTACTCCACTGTTAGAAGACATTACAGACCATGGAAAATATTGCACTGATCCTATCACCAAGCTGCACTTGCATTTTACAGAACTTTTTAACATTTAAATGCTAACCATGAACGAGTCTCATGCAGAATTTTTGACCGCCTTTACAAAAGAGAAATGATGCACTTTTAACTAATTCCTTCATTTTCTCACACATTACTTCAGCTGTGCAGAGCCTGAGTCTTCACTAAAATTCAGAGTAAATTCTGTTTTAAAAGTGCCCCAATTTTGGTCAGACAGCTGAAACTGCAGACATTACTCATGATCCACTGATCCACAGAAGAATTCAGAGCACCACAGGAGTCTAACAATAGAAAAATACAGATGTAAAGGGTATAAAAACCGATGAAATGATGACTAAAAAAATGTTATAGCTGGTTTGTCACGGCATATACACTTGGTTTACACTTCTTCATTCAAATAGTTTTCACTTCCCTCAAAAATGTGGCATCCACAGCAATGGACAGAGAGAGACATTTTATAAGCAAGTAAGAAAGATAGACAGCAAAAGATAAATGATCAAAAAGAGAGGAAGGGGGAATTGAGCAAAGTGCATATTTACTGAGAACTTACTGTTGACAACATCATATTTCTGAGCTATTAGTGCTGCCTGCAGGCTCTTCCCACTGCCTGGGGGGCCACAAAAGAGAATCCGTGGTGTAAAGGGGGCAGCAGATCGGTGCCGGGTTTGGACAAAGGTAAGAACTAGAACACAAGGGAAAGACAAAAAACAGGGGTTTTAACCTATTTATTAAAAAAAATAAAATTAAATATAAATATTGATTAACTTCTCTCTATAAAAAAACAAACAAACAAACAAAAAAACATTGTCATGTTGATCATGGTTCATTTTATCACTGAAACATCGAGACTCTGCAACCAAAATCAGGACTCTGAGAAAACTGTCCTGTCAGCAATTTACTCTGAGAGGCATTTTAGAAATCTTACTATCATTACACTCCTCTTTCTTTCATCAGTCTCTGTCAAACCATTTTAAAGAGCAGATTCAATTAATAATTGCTCTTTTACCGGGTTGTTTTTAGCAGAAGTAATTTTTGCTTGATAGCTACAATTTTACCATGCAAATTATAGAGGGCTGTAATTACATTTAATACTTTCTGCAGTTTCTGAACAAATATTTAAGTGTAAAAACTCAGGATGTTAAATTAATGACATTTATCCAGCTGTGTGTGATTAAGACTCCTAATTACAATATTACAGACTTACAGCATAGTGTGTCATGACACTGCTCAGCACTGACAACACAGAACTGAGCGTGGATGTTTTATTATTTTATCCATCATTTTTGTGTGACTTGTACAGAATATTTGAGCTTCTCTGCCTGATTCCACTAATTTGCTGGACATCATCCTCTAAAATTTTGCATCAAGCAGGAAATAGCACTTGCAGGTCAATCTGCATCTTATGAAGCTTTGGAAAGACCACAGGATGTGTGATGCATCATCAGCATCGCCACATTATAGAGATCTAGACGTTGTTACAATCTCAAAAGCTGAGAAATCACCAAGAAGCCAAAAGATGTCACAGCTTTGGCAGTGAGGACGAATTGGGATTGTGTGGGGACCCAGCTGCGCCCATTTGATGGCTAAGAACAGCAGTGAAGGGAGCAGCCCAAGCCGTGCAAGTTTTCCAGGGATCAGAGAGTCAAATGCCAAGGCTAAACTTTATGGCACAGATCCCACCTGCCATGGCTGGCCACGGTTAAACAGCAAGGACACATCATCACAGGCTTTGGTTCCTCTGGGATTGCTGTGGATACAACTAAAGGTGAGCCCAGATGAGCTGCAGCCTCTCCCAGTTTTTGTGAGGACTTCAATTCCAATAAAAGACTCTCTAAAGAGTCCTTGTAATAAAAAAAATGTATTTTAGTTTAAGGACTAGCACAAGCTTAAACGTCAGTGTTTGTATGAATCATAAGCTATATTAAAAAAGCACGGAAGGATTGGTGGAGAACATCCTGAGGATCAGTATTTTAAGTGCCATTGTCAACACATTGCTCTGTACCAACGTTTTTTCAGAGAACCCTCCCTTAGACACTTTGGTATCACTATAAAATCTTTTCTAATAAAGAAACATCTCCAGCAAACTCCAATTTCTACACGGCAGACCTGAAGTATTGAGAAACTAAACGTGCAGCCCCGTGGGATTGTATCCATCTCTTTCTGCAGTGCCCCGAGCTGAGCCAGAATCCTGCACTGGCCAGCGGAATTGGGCGTCACACATCCCAGAGCAGGGCAGCAGCAACTGCATTCCAGTCCACAGAATTTTAGAATTGTGTGGAACAACCCACAATACTCCTCATATTTAGGAGAGATCTGCTCTTTCTTTTTTAACTCTAGCTGGGGTAATAAAAGTACTTAACAAAAATGGAAAATCCTAACAGAAAATAGCGTGTTTGCTGCATGACTTCCTAAACCCCGAGTATCAGCTACCGAGCAATGCTCTAGTTATTCTGAACATTTTCCATAACCCAGTGTATTGAAAAGCACAAACATTACAGGCAAAGCACCCTGCTTACAAATGATGCTTAATTTGCAGTAAATAACCAAGTTAATTAGGAGTAATGATCCCCTAGACAGTCTCCACATCTAATTATTCTTTTAAAAAAATCTGGCTGCTTGATGCACTGCAGAAAAAAGATCTTGAGAGGATTTTTTCATTCCAGTTTTCAATTTATCTCACTACATTATTAATTAATAATAATTAATATTCAGGCACTCACATTTTTATTTACAATTCAAGGCATGAATTCTTTATGAATGATGATATGAACTTTTAAATTTAATTAAGTAATTTAGAGGTAATTAATGTGTAAATTCAGAATATAAACTTCCTACTTGTTTATCTTAAAAGTGCAGCACTTGTTATTAAAAAAAAAAGACCTTTTTGAGATGCAAAATTACTGGGATATAACAGATCATCTGCAGACTGACAGCTACAAAGTACATCATCAATTGGTCTTTCTGGCAGTTTCCTTATTCTCTCCTAGAAGGATCAACATTAAAAGTCAGATTGCTTTACAGTCAAGCAAAGGCAAACAAGAATTGTTGAAGAGGAAAGCTCCCAGCACAAACAGCTTTTAAACAATGAAATGTTTTGGGCTTTGAACTACTCCTACTTGCTGTTCTCAGCCCTTGGAAGGTACTGGCCCTTTGGGAGATGCACAATCGAGCCACAGGGCTCCCTTTTAGAACAGACACTCTCAGAAATGATGGCGACATTTGCTCTACTGAGTCAGCTGCTCCTTGGCAGGACTGTGAGCTAAGAGTTTCCAGTTACCTGCACTTACTCCAGTAAAATAATTACCAGCAACAGCCCAAATGCTGTACTGGAGAGAGCAGAACTCAGCTGGGAGCCATCTGTGTTGCCTGATCCCACAAACCGACTCCAACAGCCAGGAACTACCTCTCAAACAGGGCTTTCTCAACTGTCAGGCTTGCCATAAAGCACATATTTACCCTGGGAGAGCACATCCACGGAAGGCTGGTCTGCATTGATCGATTTCAGAACTTTCTGGTAGATGTGGAAAAGCTCTGGGAAGTTTCTGTGATATTCCAGCAGCTTCTTGGACACCTCCTGTTCAGAGAGATCTTCTGGTTTCACCAGCCGCTCCTGCACCTGGGGGTCACTTGGCCAGTGAAAGGTTGTGTGGAAAACCTCTACAAGGAAAACGTGGTTAGGAACTAAAAGGATGATTTAACTGGTCTCTAATTAAGAATGCTCCTCCTAATTTCACTCATAAAAACGTCCAAGCAGAATTTTTTTATTGAGAAATGTCAGGATTTTATCTCGTGATGGATGATTGATGATAAAACCTGACAATGCAGAGTTGAATCTATTGGACAGTTTATTTTATTTAATGGAAGATATCTAAAAGCAGCCCTGCACCTCAGAAACAAACCAGGAACTAGGAGAGATGCTCAGAAAAACTGTAAGCACAGATCTAACCTTCAAATATTCTGTACTGCCACAGTTCACTGTTTGCAGGCTCAATACTGAGCTTTACATATCCTTGTATTTTATTGGCACTGAAAATAATGCAACATCAACAAATACCATTTCCAAACAGCTGAAATTTATAATTTCCTACTATTTCTTAAAGGGCTCCCATTTAAATTTTAGCACCATCAGTACTACAGTGTTTCTGAGACCAAGCAAGACCCCAGTTTGCAGTGGAGGTCAGGAACAATACTGCACCTTGTGTGAGGGGATCCAGCCTTTTCCCACCGCTCCTCTCAATCAGCACAGTGTCTGAGGCATAAAGCATAACTAGGCAACAAAGAGGGGGAAAAAGAAAAAAGAAAAAAGTGTAGCTCTTGTTAATTACTTGCTTTATTCCTGTTTCTAACTGTTTAGATGTTTCCTAATATTAGAGGTGGCTGAATGTATTTCAAGCACATTTGCCTCGTTCTCATTTCCCAGCATTCTCCCTGTAAATATTTTACTTCGATTCTAATCAGAATTTTGCTTCACCTGGATAAAACATCCATAAATCCAGCACCCATGGCACTAACTGTCCCCACCATCCAAAGAACACCACCACCAATAAACAATTGGCTCTGGAGCCTCAGACAGAAGTTCCCACTGAGCACTCGAGACTGATTCTTTTCTACACCACAAACCGTTACTTTTCACCCTGGTACTTTGGTGGTGAGACCAGTGAAAATAATAGTTTAAATAATCTCACAGAAAAGTGTTCAAGCTTGATTAGAAAGCATCAAAAGATAGAGAACCTGTCAGATCCCTGGGTTGCTTTTGGCTAATCACGCTCGCAGTTAAACACTGTAATTTAATTACTATTTTCAGTGCATTTGATTACAGGTTTCAAACAAGTTCTTTTTATGACTTTCTCCTCTGTATCAAATAGCTTTTTCAGGCACTTTCTCCCTATTAAGGTACTCACACACTGTAAATCTCATCTCCTCTCAACCTTCTTTTTGATTAACTAGACAGACTGAGCTTTAAGATTCTCATTCAGGTCTTGGTGGCACAGATATAATTGTGAGCAAAACTCAACTTCAGATGTTATTAGGTATATTAAAAATACATGCAAGTACTAGACATTAAACATTTTTGCCTAACTCTACTGCGGAGATTCTGAATTCTTCATTAACAGTTGAATATCATCCAAATCAAATCCAAAGTGACAATTCATCAAGTTGGATAACACTGTGCACTGTGCACTGGCAAGCATGTTATTTATCATTTCACACTGCATTCCACACAATTGCAGTCATTTCTTACATTCTGAGTAGGTCCTTTAACGATAATTTGGGACATTTGGCTTCTCCTGTATGGCAAGGGCAGCTGTCAAGGTCTTGTCTATCAGCCCTTTGCCAGTAAACAAACATCCCATCCAAATCCAGCCAGAACCTACCCACACTCTGAAAGGTCAAGCTTAAAATCGTGATGTTTCCACTTCACTTGGTGAAGTTTGCATTTCCTAATTCAACAGAAGCATCAATTTGTATTTAGTACACGAGGAACTGATTTAGTCAGAGGATAAAAGCTGATTTTTGGAGATGGAAGTCAGAAGTAAAGCTGCTTGTAGCTGCTCAGAGACGCTTGGTGCAGGGTCTGGAATTTACAGAGCTCTGACATGGAAGGAGAAAAGGGTGTGAAAGACAGGGCTGAAGTCTCCCAGTTACCTCAGACTTTCAGGTGACTCTGAACCCTACTGAAATATTCTGCTGGCTGGTGACTTTGTCTCCAGCATTGGTATTGAATTTATTGAGGATTTTTGGGACAAACCCTTCTAGTCTTCCCTGCTGGATGCAATCACACACAAACCTTGCACTGCTTACCAACATGCCTAGGAAAAATGCCAGATGATTGCAGCATCCATGCCTGTTCCTGATTTTCAGGGAAGCCTTCCAAAATCCATCCCTATTGAACAAAAACATGAAACAGCTATTGATCCTGGAAGAGAAAAAACCCCAAAATTAACACTAAATAACAGTGCTATTTACACAAAAATTACCTCGTTCTGATCCCTCCACAGCACAGAATTTCTCATGGATGCTTGTGAGAGAAGAAAGCAAACATGGAGCACTGATATTTTTGTGAAATGCATGCACTGATTCCACTGCCACAGAGCAATGGGAACTTATGGATTGTAGCAATGATTTTTTTCATGTTTCAATCTTTTAAAAAAAAAACCAAAAAAACCCCAACTTCTATCTCGAATAAAAACAACCCAAAACAATTTCTACAGTTTTGAAATATTCAAAAGGATACCAGCCCACACTGTGTATATAAAAAAAAAAAAGAAGCTAAACAAATCTAAAGACAGATTTAATGCCAAGAATGCTGAGGAAAATATGCACGCTTTCATTATTTTCTTAAATTATACAGGAAAACTCACAGTAATGGAACCAGCGTTCCCAGAGCTAATGAAGCAACAGAGCAAAAGAAAGAAAAAAGAAAAAAGAGCCTTTTGCTCCCTTAAGTCCTTGTTATAGCCAGCTAAGTGTTGGATTGAGCATCTTTAAAAAAACATTTACAGATCTGTGAAATACCGTAGGAGAGCTGCAGCCTCACTCAGTTTTTGTCTGATGCAGTTTTTGAAATCTAATCCACTTCCCAGTCTCAAGCCTGAATCTTCTGAACTTTCCCTAATTTATCTGTTAGTTGCCTGGCCACACATGTCCGTGCTGTTCTATCCCATCCCTCAAAATAACTTTGTGATACTGCAGTAAATCTGGGAGCCATCTTTGCACTGAAATAAAGGAGATATTTTAATATTGCATTAGCTGGCAATCATTATCATCTCCCACATAAATCTGGTGCTCTGTCAGTATGGGGTCCAAAGGTTTTCCAAGTATTTCAGGGAAACCTATCTCCAGGACTTCTGTAGGAGGGAATGGGCCATTCCAATTACACAAGAAAATAGAGCAGACTATTTAAAATTCCTTAATGAGCCTGGTTTCAGGAACATGTCATCCTGCTGATAGCTATAGAAAATACGAGACTCAAGGAGCTGCAAGCCATTTTTGCCACTCCCAGTGTTTGCTCTGCCAAATTAGAATGAACCACTGGCTAAGGTCACACAGGTGCTGAGAAATCAATTTATCCCTTGGGACTCTCAGGAGGCAAAGCTGCACAATGTTTGTAGTGCTATGCCAGGAACTTCAGCACTAGTTCGGAATATATTGTGTACAAAATATAGATATATAGGCCCAGACCTTCTTCTAGGGAGAAATGGCATCTGAGGTCTGAAGCAAATAAATCGATGCCAATTTACACGGGCTGCAAATCTGGCTTATTTTCTCTAGTCCAACAACACTTTCGGAAACTAAAACAAAACAAATTTTAAAAAAACCCCAAAAGCCACCCCACAAAACCTGATGTCACTGCTGCTTATGGCTCAAATCACATAACGTGCAACAGGCAGCAAACACAATATTGTATTTTAACAATCCACAGCAAACTTCAAGAGGTTTGCATACAAATTTCAAAGGTCCTTAAAAGAAAAAAGAAGCAATTTCATAGTGAAAAGTTTTGGCTATTTAGGAAAACATAGCTCAATAAATAGCTTCCTGCAGCAAATATGTCTTAAAGCATTAAACAAACACAAAATAAACACACAGTACAAAAATCGTGAGCGTTTTGGAGCTGATTTCCAAAGGTCTCTGAGTTGCAGGGTATCAGTCAGTCCCTAATTAGAATACATTATCCATCTACTTGACACTTCAGTGAAATGTCTATTCCACCACAGAGCTGCAGCTTTGTTCAGAACAGGTTTATTGATATTCTGCTGCATTCCCTCTCCATACCCCCAGTGGCTCGGTTCTGTTTTATCACACATCAAAAAGGCCGTATGCTCAGGGCACCCCATGCACAGCTCAGAGCTGGAGGTCTGAACAGCTGCAAGTAGTGTGGTATCACAGGAGGGACAAGCTCCAAGCAGATGTCACAGATAAAAAAAAAAGGGGGGGAAAAAAAGGGAGTGAAAAGGGAGTGTGGCTTGGGAATGGAGCAAGAGGAAGCGAGACACAGCAGAGCAAGACCTGACTTAAAATATGCCCATCATGCTTTATGCAAACACTGGTCTTTTTTTGCCCTCCTGACTGTCATTAAAGTGTAATTAGTCACTTCACATGGTAAATTTGTTTCTTTAAGAGGCCATCTATTTTTGGTTCTTGATAGCAGTGACCTTCTATCCGTGCATGGATTGCACCTTATCACACCGAGGGTGGAACAAAGGCTAAAAGTGAGAAATTCCACGGTGCCTGCACTCTGTGGTCACTGTTCTCTCTCTTCCAGCTGGGAGCCTCCCTCCTTTCCCCCATGAACCCTGTAAATAGAGATTCTGCTGCTGCCTGAATGCCAGGTGAGCTGCTCCTTGGAGACCCAGGCCATGCTGAAAAATCAGCAGCAAGGAAGCACTTTCAAAGCCATCACTTTCCTCTCCAGACTTCAGGAATCTGGAGAAAAAGAAATGCTCAAGGTCATTCCCAAATGTAAATCTCCCTGCTTTGCTGGCATAGCTCTCTGCTATGATACCAAGCCTACATAGTTTCACACTTTCCACCACCATAATAATGACTTGCTATTCAAGTTCCCTCCTGTTATTTGACCTGTACATCCTCTCTATATTTCTTTAATTACAAAATCGAAAACTGACCCTGCCTTTGAATAAAGGAAAGGGGTAGCATAAAGAAATAATGCTGAGTTACGTGGCATATCAGAAAAAAATCTCAGCCAGAGCATAAAGGTCATGAATACACCTGCCTTTAGGAAAACAAGTGATCACAACAGTTTTTCCACATTATTCTTCAGTGGTTTTGAGTAAGTACTACATGGTTTTCACTCCCAAATGAAGAAAGGGGTCAGACAATAACATACAAAAAATAATATCAGTAATAACTTTGCCGGTATGGACCTAAAATTCTGGAGATTCTCAGACCACAGCAGACTGAGGAGTGCAGTAGAAATATTGACAACCCAGCTCCTGCAGTCCATCAACATTAGCTGTATGGATGCTGGAAGAAGCCCAAACCTTGCCAAATTTCCCATTAGAAAGGATCCTTTTATGCTCCACATTAGTTTTGTCAATTGAGTAAGGTCCAAAGCTGTTTTTAAAAGTCCTATTGTTCTCAGAAACCAGAAGATCTGGTGAATGGGCAGGTTCTCTCCCCAGATAAACCTAGGTAATGTCACTTTTCTTTGCAGGGAGCTTCACAGAGACAACAGGATGATCTTCAGCTACCAAGGGAAAACCAAAAGGAACCAATCAAGGTAAAATCAAACAGAACCATTGCTCTCCTCACCTTCCCTTTCAAGGGCAGCCACTGCCCTTCTGGGCTGTTTAATACCAATCTCAAGCCATTCTGTGTCTTGCTGTGTGAATCACTGGCCTAAGCTTCGTTTCTAAGCACCCTAAGTGGTCAGGAAAGTGGCTCAGCTCTCTCTCTCTCAAACACATCCTGTGAGTTTCCCCAGTTCCATGAACTCCCTCCACAGCCCCAAGGGTCAGAGGGGCTGCAGCCAACCTGTGCCAATCCTGCAAGATGAAAAGTCTCTGTATCAGCTTCACAAGTCCCAGGCTCGGACACAATGTTTGCAATAAGTTTTCTGTGTGTGCTGCAAGACCTCCCCATCTGATCCCTCGCAGTCCTAACTACATTTGTGTTAGAAGAACACATAACACAGAGCCTCAGCAGAGCTGTTGATCAATAAAAATGTTCTCCTTAGAGACTGCCAGTGACATCTATAAACCTGTGAGTGTCAAAACAATGGCACAAAAAATTCTGTATTCCTACTGTCAGTGGGATGAAAGCTGTACAGTGAATGCCAAGCCAATGACACCACAAGGAGAAATAAAACAAACAGCTGGTGGTAGTGTGGTCCAACATACTGCTCCTAATCTATGAACATTTTCAGTGAAAACATGCTGACTCATGGTTTGAAAGAAGCGACATAAATCTGTTCAATGGTGTAAAAACCCCACGGTGTTAATTCTATGTTGAATCACAGAAGGAAAATATTACACTTAAAATGCATAGATCACCTTTCAAAAGAGAAAACAACTTGTGGTCACTTTGTGTATGTCTATCTGTTAACGTAAGGATTTTTAATAACCATCACACCTTTGAAAAACAAGTTATGGGTTTTTTCTAAAGCCAGCTGAACCCTGAACTAGGTTGATAACATCCACTCCATTCTTGCTGAATGTCAGGGAAGCTTTATAAACGGCTTTTCCCCCCTAGTTCTGTAAGACATCCAGCACTGCTTCAGTGCTGCGGGTGACAACAGGAACATAAAATGCAGGCAGGACTCTGTGCAGCTGCTGGCATTGTAACCATCTTGTCACCTTACTCATACATGACCTAACACTTGAAATAACTCCCTGAGAGATCCTTCCCTCATTATTGACAGCAGAACTAAAGCCATGCCAACAATTACGGAAAGCACAGGGAAAAAAAGGTGGAAAATAAGGTGGATGCAGCCTGTGGAGAGCAATGGATTTTGTTTGTACAGTGACAGAAGAACTCACTTTAACAGTGGAAAAGTAACTGTTGAAAACAGATGTTCTTTTAATCAGACAAAGAGATTTAGGTGAAAAAATGAGCATACTGGAGGTTTTAGAGCTCCTGTTTTAAAAGAACTAAAAACACTGCAAAAATGGACAAGACACTGCATCACATGTGTGGTTTTGAACAGGTTCTCCTGCCACCTGAAGGGCCTAGGTCCTGTGTGAATTTATTACAGATAAACAAATGCATTAAGTGCTACCAGATATTTGATCTGCAGTGCTAAGTAACTATAATAGTTAAAATGAAGTAAAACAGCTCAGCTAAAAAGACCTTCAAGGAAAACCAGACAGACCCATATAATTCAAGCACAGTGAAGAGCAATGCAAAAGTTTAATTCTACATTGCAAACAACAGTAATAGGTAAATTATAAAGTATGCAGTATTTTGTAAGGGAAAGTTGATACCACTTAGGATTTCTGCCAATCCCTTTACTCCTTCCTTTCTAAGGATCAAAAAAATCATTTTTTCTCTCTCCCAGATGATGAAGCATGGAGCAAGAAACATGGGATCCCACACATCTGAATGCCCTAAACCTATTCAGTTGCCTATTTGTGTAAGCTAAGAGTGAACATATTAATTATTACCTAGAAGAGAATATATTCAAGTGCAGTTTTTCCTAACACAGGGACAAAAAAGAGACACAATGAGAAACAAATAAAATTGAAATTAGGGATGATAAGACTCTTTTCCTCCCCTTTCCTCAATACGAGCTAAAACCTTAACATATTGATTTTTATATATTTTCTGTTTATCTGTTTTGTCCACTCCATCTCTGCCAGTTGCCCCAGGCAATCAACAAAGCTCTGCTTGTTCAGCCTTTGATCATCTCTGTGCTGGAAGATTAGCATATGCATACTCTCATCCTCCCCTTTATCCTGTTAATAAAGCTCCAAACTCCCTCCGCTGATGTTCAAGAAAGCAACGGGCTCCGGAGCCCCCGATGATTTGCCCCCATTCCCTGCTCTGCTCAGGACTAGGAATGCTAACTACCATGCACGAGTTGTGTAAGTGCTTATCCACCGGCCCTCTGAGGAGCAATTCTTACTTGTTTGATGCAGTCCACGTTTGACAGACGTTCCTGGATCAGATTGGCCCAAAGCGCGTTGGGAATTTTCTAAAGAAAGAACAAAAAAAAAGGCTGAATATTCACAATTGAGTTCAAAAGGAATTTTACCATGCAGGCACATTGTGGTTAAAGGTGAAGTGAGATGTCTTCTGGAAAATAAAGAAATAAATAATTCTGTGCGAGTCCCAGGTCATTAACATGAGTTAATGACAAAGAGTTAATAAGGGCACAAAAATCAGTGTTAAAGGGAAGCTGAGCACAGAGCATGAATATCCATGGGGTTTTCCACACTGACACAGAAGCAGTGCCAAGTTTTGCACACTGACACACACATTGGACACCAGACCTGCAAAGAGATCCATAAGAACATCACACACACAAAGAGATCCTTTTTACCACAAGTGTCTGACCCTGGACTGCTCCATGTGTGAGAGGGCTCAGCTTTAGGGATCTTGCCAGCTCTCAGCGAGACAAACAGAACCTCAGACACTGAGCAAACACCACAGAGTCTGATTTGCAGTAGGTTTGTTTCATAGCTTCAAGTTACTCTCACCATCCAAAAAGTTTATTTAGAATGTATTTTGTAGTTAAACTTGGTTTATTTTAAGCTTAGGGCTGTGAAATGGATTGCAAACTGCATCTGCCAATATTTTCTTAAGTGTTATTTAGTTCTGTGACTACTACTTTGTCCATCTCTAGAGATGTTTTTTAAGAAGGTATTTGCTATGTGACAATAGAACAAAGGTCCTATACAGATTTAACACCTCTCAACATTTCTTCCATTGTATTAGATTTCCTGACAAGAAATTAGCAATACTCTCCTTTCCTTCTAGTAAGAATTTGCTTCATTATTTTGTTAATTTAGGTTTACATTCAATGCTGAACTTGGTTAAACTCTGTGTTAGCCAGCTTAAGTCAAAGTCTAAACTTTTGTCCATGCAACTCATGCCAGTCATTAATCATTTCACTAAATGCCTTGTCTTATTCATTCTGTCATTATTGGTAAAATGGATACTCAGAAAAAAAAAAATCTGCACTCAGATTCTCTGCCTCCCAATTAAAATCAATCATCTTTCACTCAGCAATGTGAGCTGGACTCTCTGTTCCCTGTAGTTCCATATATTGTGGGTTCCCATGTCTTTTCCCTAACCCATCTGAAGGGTATAAACCTAAAAAGGAATATTTCTGTAGGCTTGTGGAGCTAGATAGATACAATGAAAATGTGGCTGAATATAGTGCCTCTCCTCCTCCAATCTTCATGATTAGATCATGAAACAATTTCGGCAGGAGCGGTGGGAACGCTCCCACGGAAGCTCCTTTGAAGGAGGGTGCGGAAAGCGCTCCAGAACACACAGAAGAGCCCGGTGTGGCACAGCCCGGGTGGCCCAGCCAGGCAGGGTGTGCTTGCCTTGTTTATCTCCATGGTCCCTGCCTCTCAGTGCCTCTCCTCCTCCCATCAGCACACAGCCTGGCAGCACTCGGGCAGGTAAAAGAGAAGAAGGGAAGGAAATTGCTGTGTTTGTTGAAAGTCAGCAGGTCCCAGAGGGGGCTTTGTCAGAGCCTCCTGCAGCCCCTCGCTGCCAGAGCCTGCTCCGTGCCTTTGAGCCTGTCACCTTCCAAAGGGGCACCACGCTGCTCCCAGGAACAGCCAGGGTCTTGCTGCTTCTTTCATCTGTCATGTCAAGACAGGCTGGAGACTGCTGGGGGCCTGCTCTGCTAAGCCTTGCCAAACCAATTTAAACCAAATTTATCCTAACTTCTCTCCGTGCAGCGGTGATTCTTAGTCCTGTCTTTTGAGCAGGGCTTATTGCACAAAAACAATCAAGGGCACACATTCAGGTATTTCAGTGGTTTAGATCCTTCTGCTCTCCGTGGCTCAATTCCAGTCTCATTTCCTGGGCAGTTTTCCTCCTACTGAGCAGTGGCCTACAAAATTATTTTCAATAGGCTGCTTGCAGAATGCCTAATTATTCAACTAGAAATCGTGATATCTGATACGTATCAGGTAGTGCTTTTGTAATTTATCTCTCATAAACACATAAATATATTGTGAGCCTGGTAGATGGGACTGCACCTCCCAGAAATCCGCAATAATGGACAGTGACACACATTTGGTAACAGCCAAACCACACTTTACCCTACAGAGCTGTCCCAACATTCAGGGCACTTAGGAAACACCTAATGCTGCTGTGGGATTTTGGTCATGTTCAGACCACTGGTTTAATCCACACTGGTTTAATCACTATTTCCATATTGGCTGAAAGACTGCACCCACTCATATTTTAAATATCCCGTGTTATTTCAGGGATATCATACTTCAATTTCCAGGCCTGATCTACTCAGAGTTATATTTGAATGATCTTTTAATTAAATTCCCACACTTTTTGTGTAGGGGAGCACTTCCACTAGACATTTTTCTTGGAAGGTTTGGATGTATTTGCTCTGAAATCAGCACAGCTCAAAACTTCTGGCTTCTCCAAGTTGGCACCTTGAAGAGAAGAGCAATCAAGTTTAAAGAAATTTGAACGTTTAGATTCAGCCTGGTCAGATAAATATCTTTTATGGATACACAAAACTGGAACAGCTCCTGTTTGTTCCCTCACAGTGGCTTACCCTGGAATGCTGACCATGCATAGTTTGGGCTTTTCTCTCCTCTGTTTTATTTCTTCTTAAAAAGCACAGGGACGTGACACAACTCTGGAGCAGTTTTAAGTTATTAAGTATTATGCAAACACCTTAACTGCAATTTAGTGTAGCATTAAGAGCACACCCATCCCACAAACCCACAATTACCACAGTTGTTTCAACTTCTTATTTTATCCAGTTAACAAGAAAAGTGAAACATGCAATAGCTCATCATTAGACTTCACTATAGGAAAACCTGAAGATGCTTCCTATTAACATTATAATAACTAGAGATGAGGGAATAATTTGCAATGATTTATCCAAAAATGTAGCTTCTTTTTCTGTTCATGGAATATTTATTGGTAGCTCGTGGTTCTTCAATTTACTGAATATTCAAAAATATTTGACTTCTTTTTGGAGTATTTTTACATGCAGAATGATCACATTTTGCTTTGAACACTCAATATTTAAAATTCACTACCTGAGCTGCGCTCATTAGTAAGTGGCCAGGTATGTGTGGGTGAATGATTGCTTGTCCAACTTGAAAAACTGAGCTTCAGAGAATAATCATGGATTTTAAATATGCCTTCCATGGATTCCTTTGCCAGGAAAACTCAAATGCTTTAATGAGCGAACATAAAGGAGATGAAGGCTTGGCTAAAGATGAGTAAGTAAAATACATGAACAAACATTTGCAGAGCTTTTTGCAGCATTTGCCCAGGTCTAGTGACATTGGCCTGGTGACCTCAAACTGCCCGACCTCTGGCTTTGGGTTAATGCAGCCACAGTAACCTCAGATGTGAGAAACAACATTAAATTTTGTTCTATGATCTTCACACCAGACTCTCCAAAAACACAGCCTCAGCCACTGCTTTTCCTCTTCTCCAGTTATTAAATTGCTTTGGCCAGGACTACAACTTTTTAATGGCCTGGTTATATCAAAACTCATGGAAACAGCTCTGGTTCTGCTCCTGAACAGACATTCCAACCTAGAAGAACCAAGGAGTTCCCCCCTAGTTCTAGGAGTTACATTCGAAGAAACAAACTCACATAAAAGAACAGAATTAGTTTGTGAAATGCTCCTTCTAGGGTTTAAAAATCAAACCCAAAGGCAAACTGCACAGTGCTGAACCACCACCAGCCTCTGCTCTGCGGGCCCTCCTCACTACCTGATTAGCCTTGACATTTTTGACTTTCATCTTCCACACCATCCATCTTTTTAAATCAAATAAGCCCAAAAGGACACCCTTGAAAGTGCATCTGTATAGTATGAAATATGTTAATAATTACAGTAATTAAACCAAAGGGAATTTTTGTTTTAAATTCTCCCCCTCCAAGTATAAATTTATGAACCTATCAAAACAATCTTTAATAATTAGAACTAAGATTTCAAAGTACATATTCTCAGTAAGAATAATTCTATATCACCCCAGCAAAATGCAAACATTTTTGCCAGTGAGTTCAGGGAGTTCAGTGAACTCTTTCCTCTCAGATCTTGAAGCATGGTCCTTGAGGCATCTCCAAACTTCATTCACCAATTCAGTGTAATGAACACTAGCCTATTTTAGCCTAATTTTCTAAAGGAAAAAACCCTAATCTGTGCATCACACTGTCTGCCATCTCAGTAAATTACAAATCTGTTGGTCAATTCCAATTCTAAATTTGATTTAGCAGGGGTATAGAATTCTCAGAGATAAGAAATTGCTTCAATTTTTATGAAAATAGGTGATAAAAGACAAAATATAAACTCAAACTACTGGACTTGCTCGAGAGAGTCACAAAAACTCAGACTGCTTCCATTCTATTTCTCATGGAATGCCTTGACATTGGAGAAGGGAATCAGCCAAAAGGGCAGGAATCAGATGCTTCTCTGTATTCAAGATAACCTTTCAACATATTTTTCCAATCTGTCACTGATTTTTAATAATAAAACAATTAATTACATTACTGATCAACTAATCCTGGAAAAAATATTCTCCTTTGAACATCAATTAGGATGCCCGCAATAAGGCATGAATGGATTAAAAAATCTGACAGGAGAAACTCGGGTACCCAGAACTGGGTAAAACTGAACAATCTGAGTCAGCTGCTCCTGCCTCAGCTTGAGAGCTTCCAGGGCTGTCAGGAGCTGACTGGATTGTCATCCTCCTTTCGAGTTAATGCACCAAGTAAGTTATTTGTGTCATGCTACAGAGAAATCAAGCACGCACAACTAAGTAGCACTGTCAGATCAAAAAAAGTTCTTTGTGTACATATTTTCCAGAGCATTTTGTACCAAAGGAGACCTCAGAGATTAATGCTTATTTTATCGAGATTATCAAACACGCCCAGATAGAAGATGCTGTGTTTAATAATATAATAATCCATTCTTCAAAGTGGATTTGTGCATTTCTGGACTTTCCCCAATTCTGTTTTCAAGACCTCCATTACTTGGCATTGTCTCCCTCTCCTGCCCCTGTTCTGTGTCCTGACACACCAACGAACAGCAGAGTCTTTACTCTCATCTGCTCAACTCAGCATGGAAATCATGGGAATGCCACACAATTCCTGTTCTGTGACACGAGAACAACTGTTGTTATATTCTCTTACACACCTGATTTCTTGCTTTATGTGCCTTTGCTTCCTCTGTCCGCGTTAATACTTCCTTGAATAACAAAGTCTCCTGAGAGACATGTATGGCATTGAAATGTTTACAAAGCCACATTGCCTGAGGGGAGAAAAAGAAAATACAGGTTGAAATATTTGGAAAGAAAATGAAGCACTTTTTTTTTTTTTCAGAAGGCTGCAGAAAGACAGGCATTTCCTAGCCATACATTAAAGCATACAGACTATATGTGAAACTTTAAGTCGTTTCTTATAAGGATGTTCAAGAGTCTAAAGGTTTGAATAATGGCTTTTTCATCTCCTGTAGCATAACACAGAATTTAAAGAAGAAAACCTCCTTCCTACCATGCCCTCACCACCATCACCTGCAGTTTCTGAGGCTCAAATACAACTTTAGCCCTTGCATTTAAGCAGTGCCAGTGGACATGAGACAACTGACCATGCAAACAGAGCAATTCACAACAAGGGAGCCCCAAAAATGTGTCATTACCTTACTTCCCCCAGGTTAATTAGTCCTGCTAAAAGGCTGGGAAAACAAGGCAGGCAGAATTCTGTTGCATTCCAGCAGTATCACTACCTGAGTGAGTTTTCACAGACCTCACTTGGAAATATCTATTTAACCCGTTGTGTAATACACAGATGTACCCCTCAGGAATGCCACCCTTCAATTTGTCCCGTGCTCATCTATCACTTGGATAAATCTGAAGATTATTTTCCCAGGATAAAAATTTCCCAAATGCTGAGCTCAGTAGAAAGTAAGAAGGTGAGTGGGCAGTGTTACAACACTGAGGGTAAGGTACTTACAATTGTAGTTTTCCCAGAAGCAGGTGGACCAAGGACACAAATTCTTGGAGCTACGAAACAAGGATATGCAAATGTCAAGATGCAGAACAGCAAAATTCCCAACCAGCTTCCCACTCTTGTATTGCATAATATCAATGTAGCCACCATGAAACAATTATTTCAGCTGGAAAGCTGCCTGAGTAGAGACTTCGGGATTGGGCTCCACTGGGAAAAAAAAGGGGGAACAGTAAATCAGTGCCAGCTGGGTCTTCCTTTAATCCCCATGGTCAATGAGATTAACACCCTGACCAACTATGCCACTTGGAGAGATATATGAGATATTTATCTCTCAATCCATTTAAACACATCCATAGTTTAGTGGGTGAACCATATGATACAAATATTTCCTTATCTGAGTTTGACTTCTATTCCCAAAACATTGATTTAGAACTAATATATTTTGTGATGAAAAATTATTTCACTTTTTGGTTTCACCTAAATAGGTTGTGTCAGGGTTCAGAGAAGATTCAGATACTGCAAAATGAGGCACTTTCTCACTACAGTTTTTGACAGCTGCCTTCAATTTTTCTAGTCACCATTAAAAATAATTTTCCTCATTTCTGTTTCTTGTATTTCTCTGCTGCACATCCCTCTCCTTCCTCTGAGGGGGCAAGGTGCAAAAAATGCATCCTAGTTCTGAGGAATTCTTAATCCAGTGCATGCAGACAACACAGCAGGCATTAGTGCCATAAGCTTCGTTGGGAGTGAATTAGAGGCAAGACAAACAAGAGAAAATGGAGTCGCTCTTAGGAAAGTATTTGGAACTTTTTCCATAAATACACCTGGGGTTACAATCCCTTGAACTGTCATTTTATATCAACAGCTTTGATGTTTTTCCCCCCTACACCACAAGGAAAAAAAAACCCCAAACCACAGCAGGCTGTGTGCAGGAGGGACTGGTTAGTCTTTACTGGGAGTAACGTAGGTCAAAGCAGAGGAGGGATCCACTCACCCAAAAACCTCTTCAGCTCTCCATAACCAAGGGAGATCGTGTCTGATGCTAACAGACAGGCAAGGATGTGAAATGTATTTTTATGAGGCCTTCCATGCACTTAACAGTTATTGGGCTGGTGCAATTTTTAAACATACATGAAACCCAAATTACGGATTCATCTTTACAAAGTTATCTGACTTGGAAGGTTTAAGAACAACTCCCCCCTTATTGGTTCTTGCAAGTGCAACAGAACTAGTACACAATGTAGAAAAATACTTTAAAAGGATACATCAGCTGTTTTTATCACCTAATTTCTTTCAAATGTAATGTGATTAAATTCTAGGGTTTTTTTAAAATCTAACACCTTGAAACTCCAGCCCGGTACTTAGGAATTATTTATAAACAGCGTCATAAAAGAGTGCTTGGGTGCCAACACTAATCAACTTCTTCAAACCACTTCAAAGAAAATCAAAAAACCTTTCCATCCACAGATCCTTTTGAGGTTTAACTAGGAGCATGATTTAAAATTCACAAGAAAGCCCTTAGGTATTGAAGCTTTAATACACAGCTTTCTTGGACAAACGTTTGATAAAAAACGAAACATACCATTATATACACCATCTCATGCTTTAATATTGCCCAGGGCTACTGTAAATGCTCACTTTGTACTAAATCTGGTTTTCTCTCTGCTTAGTGGCTGGCAGCAGATGGGGCAGTGTAATTCACTGATTTACTCATTTGCACACTTGTAAGACTCCTCTAAAGCATTCTCCCCAAACATATGACACAGGGGCACAACCAGGACACCACTGGATGTAATGTTTAACCCCTCCAGTCAACAAACAGTCACTATTTAATACTGCAGCTCTGAACCAGCAGCTACATGAAGTCAGGAGATTCTGGGAAATGCCTTTTTCTTCAGGAACAAGTCATATTTAATTCTGTATTTAGTCTTGACGAGACGTTACAGGATTTACTCTTCCAAGTAAAGCAAGTTTTAACATTCAACAATGATTTTAGCAATAAGAAAATTAATCCTGGAATAACACAAAAGAACAGCCGGACTCACTGAGTTCCACTTAAATCCAAAACATTCTATGATTAATATTAATACAACAAAATTTGCTTAGCTTGTAGGAGAAATCCTTTGTCAAAGATTTGCAACATGAAGCATGAGGAGCACATGGTACTTGCTGAACATTCTTGCAGAACTTTTTTACATTCCTTCAGAGGTTTGAGTGTAAAGGAGGAACTCACAGGAATGCCACTTGGATGTTGAAAGCTTTTTTCATTAGCACAAACCAAGATGCCATGTAGAAAACTTGCATCTTTGAATATGAAAGAATTATCAGTCTTCATGTGGTCCTTTAAGGTTTTTAGAAGGAGCACATGAAAGAACAATAGTACAGAGCCCTAAGCACAAACACTTTGCCACACATTTGACCTACGAGATTTTCAAGGCAGTTGTAAGCTATAATCATCATTAGATTTGTTTATATTTTTAAAGTACTTTAGATCCTGTTATTAATTAAAAAGGTTTTCTAACTTCACACCTGGGATAGATGCAATGCTTCTTTTCCACACATCTCTGTTTGAAATTTTCTCTAGGGCTAAAACTGTCTAGCAAGGCAAGATCATGAAAATTCATCACTTTACTGATGGCTCTAATAAGGTTTTTTTTCTTCTAAATAGTCAGCACCTTCCGCCATGATCAAAAAGTAAAATCAACTCTGCTACACATTTCTGTTACGTTATTTTCCATATAATTTATTCCTAAAACAACATTTAGGCTTTAATTTTAATTGGAGTTCCTCTTCTTCCTTAACAGGGTTTTCCAGACCAAAAGCAGACAGCATTTTCCACTTAACAAACAACTGCTGTGGTTCTACCTTTAGCCTCTATGTACTGAAGTCATGAGATGGAAACCTGCCTAATTTTGTTAGAATAATACTGTGGGGCTTCAGGACAAATGTTAGCCCAACGAGAAGAAATTTTATCAACATTCTATCAAACTGCAGGAGATTCCTCCACATAGTTTCCAAGGGTCTATAAATCAGACTGATTATTCATGCTGCCCGCATCAGAAAAGGCTGGACACAATTTGCAGGATTTGATTTTTTTTCTTTAACATATTTAGCAGCATTTCAATCAACATCCATCTGATCAGCACCACTAAGAGCTTGCAGCACCTCCAGTGATAATGATTTCATTGATGCTGCAGCAGAACTTTCATAATGGTTTACTCTGGTTTTAAAGAAACATCAAAGCTCCATGACACCAGCTCTCCCTGACAGCTCATGCAGAACAAAAATTACAGTTCAGTTGTGCATATCCAAATATAATCTGCCTAAGGGTGAACAGTTTGTAAATCAAATAATTTGATTGAGGGTACATGCTTTTATTGTGCAGGATACAGACTTCCTATTCAATTTACCAGGTTTTGTTACACAGAGGAGCAGACACACTCAGCTGTTCCTTCAGCTGAGATGCCACTGAGCAGTGGAACTCATTAACAGCAGCGAGTAACAAACTAATCAAAAAGCAGAGAATCTGCCAGCCCAGGTAGAATAGGAACCCAAATTTACACCTGACAAAAGGAGTAATTAGCGAGCTTAAAGACAACAGGAAATATCAGATGGGGCACAGAACGCATTAATAATTGATACACCAGAACTCTTTGTTATTCCCTTAGAGGGTTTCATTGTTATAACTGTTAAAGTGCATTTTTTATTAGATTACCCACTAAAAAAAAGAAATTAAGAGCATCTTGCCTATAACTATTCCAAAATGCTCACCATTTTTTTTGTTTCCCCCCTCCCCAAGACGCAATCTGAAAAGTTTGATCCATCACCTGCCAACTGCAGCACAGTTCCCAACAGCTGTTTACGAATCAGGAATTGAACTATTTACGGTGTCTCAATTTTCACCTACCATCATCGTTGTTTTGCTTTAAATGGTTTATCATGAACTCAATGGGATCATCTGGCTTATGAATTAATAGCTCTTCAAGCATGCTCTGGAAATAAATAGGACAAAGTCAGAGGAAAATTTAACACAGCTCTGTAGTTGTGATATCTTGCATTTTTACAGCAATGTTACAATGAGGATCCTAAACAGCTTATAAATGCTCATTTATTTTCTTTCACAGAGAAAATCGAGACTCCAGAACCTATTTTAGATGCTGAAAAACTGAAGCTGGTCAGAGAATTGCCAATAGACCCCCCCAACCTATTTCCTTTGGCTGATTTATGGTATATACGGACACCAGAAAGGTTTGGCTCAAGCAGCCTGGGGTTGAGTCAGCACTGACATAAAAACCACACAAAGAGTTTTGAAACCAGATTTAACTTGAATTTGTGTCTCTGCAGGGCAAGATGAACCTTCCCACAAGTTTCTGATGGGCTCAGAGGAATGCAAAAAGGACAAGAGCTGTGGAAAACACAAGCCACCAGCCAAACCCAGAGAAACAGCTCATTTCACCTGTGCCAGTCTTGCCTCCTGCATGAAAGAAGTGGGGAGAGGGGGGAAAAAATGAAAAAGAATGCTTAAAGCATTGCCTTGACTGCCTCTTCTGGAGCCCATTTTCCTGTTAAATCTCTGAGGTTATGCAGGGCCTTGTTCCAGCTCCCACCCATAGCAGTGGGGATCTTGCACCGGTTTCAGGGAGGATTTTGGCTTTACAGGCAGAAAAAGGAACAGCCCTGAGAAATCCATAGATTTCCTAGGAAGATGTTTCAGCACAGCCATGAGTTCTGTAATTGGAACGAAACATCAAATAGAACTAATGTTCTAATTGAGATAAGCTGCAGAAATGCTCGCACTGAAAGAGGCATCTATTTCT
Source organism: Pardalotus punctatus (assembly GCA_013400915.1). NCBI lineage: Eukaryota > Metazoa > Chordata > Aves > Passeriformes > Pardalotidae > Pardalotus > Pardalotus punctatus. Next base: position 76,967 of record VZTX01001594.1, read on the forward strand.
AAAAAGCAGTCATAACACTTTCATATTTGCAAGTAAATTCCATAAAGTCTGCATAGTCCATAAAATTTTATATCCTCACCAACTGATTGTCTTTTATTAGAGTGGCCTATTTTCCTTTTCTACTTCATCCACTTCATTAGAATAATTAAAACACTCTATTTTGTTTATAAATGGCAAAGATCATAAACTATAAAATTTGTATTTTTATTGGAAGTCCATTTAAAAATTATTACTTTCCAGCAACATTTATTTAAACTAAGAAATCTAGAATTGGCACTACACTTATCAGCTTTAAAAATAACAAACCAAAGAAAATCTGGGTTTATTATGATTCAAAAATGTTCAGACAGTGATTGACACTGTCACTGTTTCTTGCCCAAATCCTACCTTCAAACCCTGAATTTTATTCAGTTCTGCTAAACTCGGTTTAATTTCGCATGAGTAGTTCTGTTAATCTCTGGGGGAGGTTCATGTTTTGGGTCTCACATAGTTTTTACATTTTGTGTTTTGTAAACGTTTTCGTAAATTTCCAGCTGTGTTTGTGTCATTATGTTGCTGCCACAACACAACTGAAGCACAAAAAGAAAACAAGACCCTAAGTTCCACAAACATTTCATGTAATATGAGTTCCTGCAGCTGCATCCATTGTCTCATGGCTTGCAAAACACAATATAGCATTTAAAAAAAAATCATAAATATTATGTCACACTAGTCATAATAAACAGAGAAAAAAAAATGAAAGCACAAAAAAAATAGGAAAAGAAATAAGCATGTGTGTATATTTCAGTGAGATCTGAACAAGTGAAAATGACTTTATAAACAGAGTTAAGAGTTAGCAGCACACAGGGGAAAGCTCTCCAGCAAGTTCTCCTATCAGAACAGCACGAGAATATTTAGTCCTTCACACAAACCTCCCCATGCACCACACAAGGGCTTTTTCCGAACCTGCAGAACAAAACACATCCTTCTCTAAAGCGGGGAAACCAACCTTGCTGTGTACTGAAATCACAACGACCCTAAAAGTGCACTTTTCTCCCTTTATTTTTGACACACTCATCTCCCCGAGCAGCCACAGGAGAGGAGAGAAGGCAGGGAGGAAAGGTTTTAACCGGGTGATGATCGGCAGGCGGTGATGGAGGAAGGGTTTTAACCGGGTGATGATCGGCAGGCGGTGATGGAGGAACGGTTTTAACCGGGTGATGATCGGCAGGCGGTGATGATCGACCCGCGATGGCAAAACCTTCCCCGCGTTCTTCCCGCACTCAATTTGTCACTGTCCCCGCTTCCTCCCCGTTCTCCTCCTCTCCTCATCCTGCCTTGCCTTTCACCGACTCCTTCCTTCCTTGGGCTGCCACTTTCTTCCGCAAATGACACGGATGAACCGCAGCAACTACCAGTTAAAACAATTAACTGAGCGAGCCCGCGGCCGCTTCCCGCACACGGACAGGCGCCCGTCGGTTTCCAGAGGAGCCCGCACCGGGCGCTCTCCCGTGCCCGTCCCCGCCTCCCCCGTGCCCGCCTGGCCACCCCCGCACTGCGGAGGGGCGGGCGCGGGGCCGCCGTTCACCTGCAGGAGCTGGAGGAGCCCCCGCTCCTCCGCGTAGGCGCCCGCGGGCGGCGGCCACGGCCGGGCCGCGTCCTCCGCGTCCGCC
>VZTX01001596.1:0-21498 GCA_013400915.1 Pardalotus punctatus
GTCACTAGCAAAATGGATCAAGGTTCTATAGCCAGAATACTCAAACAGGTGTGTCAAAGATCCCATGCCAGTTGAATTGAGATGTATCTATTTAAAAACCTAAACATTTTAAAGATGTGTGAAAAACTGGCATTGTGGGGAATGAGTTTTCATTGTTGTTCAGATTTCTGAATCAAATATACTCAATTTATAAGTATCACATTTGTTAATTCATGTCTTTCTCACACCATCTTCTTAGTGATCATTTTAAGTGGTTAATTAAAATGGTAAAACAAATTTTCTGGTGACAATATAGATGAAATAATGGAGTGACAGTTGGATTATATCTTAAGAGGCCTTAAAATATATGTGTGTGTATGCATGTATGTGCATTTGCTATTGCAAAATGGTAATTGAGCTTATGGCACTCATATACAGACTTGAGAGTTAAACTGTTAGGCCTGTAAGGTTAGTTTTTATGTGATGGAACTGGTATTTGTTGTGTGTGTAGGGGGGGTTGTTATTTTTGTGGGGTTTTTTTTTTACTGGAATTGCATATATATTTCATTAGAGAATACATATTTGCATTTCTGTTAATGCTCCTTATCAAAATGTCTCCAAATCTGCAAGGGTAGTAGCAATTAACAAAGCAGTATATGCATTTGGGCCCTCTATAGGATATTAAGAAAACCTTGAGCCTTATGTGTCCTTTTAAAAATGTGAGCTTTCACATTTCTTATGGATGCAATACTTTTCTTTCTGAACTACTAATTGTTCTCAGCCTGCTGAGATCTAAAGTTGAGTAGTCATATAAAGTTCGTTTCTCTGAAAAGACTCCAGATCTATTATATGTATTTTATGATGACTGTTACAGACTTCTTTTGAAGGTGAAACTTGTGCAATTTACAGGCCTTCAGATAAAGAATCAAAATTCATCTACTCCTTCATGAGGCTGATACTTCCCATAACTTTTGTCAGTTAGAATATTGTGCTATGTATAGTGTCAAATCTTTATGTTCATGGCTTATTATAATTTATATTTCTATGTGCTAAGGGGTTGTAATTCTCCATTTGCAGTGATTTTGACAATTGTACATTAGACTTCATAGGGAAATATTTTAGAAGAATCCTTTTCGCTTTCCTTATCTCCAGAAGTTATATAATAGTATTGAAAGATATTCTAAAAAGATACATACCTGAGTGGTGACCTGAATTTTTCTATTTGTTTTGAGTTTTTTATAGGATCAGGCAGTAACTAGGCATTGGCATCTGCAGAAAATAAAATAGCTGTGAGCAACTGAGTGCTAAAAGCTTTTTTTCAGTTACTCAGGAAGCTTAACATCAATGATGGCATTGTGAAAAGTGTATACTATACAGTACAATCACTCAGGGTAGACTGTTATTTATAAATTATTTGTAACATAAGAACAAATAACTACTTGAAAATGTGTGCATGACACTTAAGCTTCACTTTGTTGCTCAAATGGCAAGAAAATAAGATCCATTGGTAAACATATTAAGTGTTAGTCATTAGAAATATCTTAAATTATTTTTTTCATTCAGAAATGAACTTATATCTCTACTGATTTTTCTTTCCTGCTGAATTGAATACTTAGACTCTGTTGGATATTTCCTTCTACCCTCTGATATAATTACCAGGATATTCCCCAATGGTCGATGAATGCTCATAACTCTATTAGATTTAGGAGAAAATCTGTTCTGTTTTGACATTTTTAAACAGTAGATTTTTTTCATAGAAACCTGTCATTGATTGTCAAGTAGAGCACTTGTACATGCTTTTCATTAATTTATCTCTTTATATGCTGATCTTCTGGACTTGTAATTGTACCTTTTTCCACTTGCTGTTGTTTGCAGGCTATATTATGTGCCACATTTGTGACAAGATTCTCAATCTATGCTGTTCATACAGAAGTTGATGGTTATAAGTTACAGGTTTTATTGTTGAAGAAGAAAAATGTTTTGTAGCTGAAGAAGTTTAAGCCAGAAATTATTCTTCTACTTTTATTATCAATATTGAATATGATTTGTTGTGGGCTTCACAGTTTCTTTTTATTTGTTCTGGGTTTTTTACTTTTTAAAATAGTTAGGCAGTTAAGGTTCATCAAGCAACTTTTTCAGCCTTTTTATCCACAGAATTTAACATTGGTTGAAGGCCAGACTTTCAAATCACAATTTGCACATGTCATAGGGTGCCAAATATATATTAATAAACCTATATTAGTATTATGTCTACTGTAGATGTGTTTTGAATTCTTGAACTCATTAATTTGAGGGAGAAAAGTGCCCTTTTTTCTGCTGTAGCATTGGCAATTGCAAGGACCTGCACATTTCAGTATAATACTAAGGAAAAAAAGGTGTTTTATGGTTTTGGATTTATGCTGTCTTGTAGGTGTTGAGAAAGTTAGTTTCTGATTCATTAACAAGTTAATTGATACTGATTTGATTTCTAACCCCTATATGGGGAAAAGTACATTGTCTGATGGTCATATACAAAATCATTGTCCAATTTTCATAGGCTAGAACTATTTAAGAGATCAGGATATACATATTTCCTATTAAATAGCCTCTTGTAAAAAAATATTCTGGTTTTAACATTCATACAGTTTAGATATTTACAAATCTGATGCATAGTTCTCAGAATAATATTTAATATGTAATCCTTTTTGTGCATCTTAAAAGTGCTTCACAGGAAAATTAATATTACCTTATTCTGTAGATAGACTTTATGCACTAGGTGGAATTTTTATAAAATGTATGTTTGTTATCAAGGTTTTTGACTGATAGAAACTCAATTGAGTCTCAGAGTATGATTCTTTAGTGCTAGAACTCAGGGGTGTTTGGGAATAACCTCTAAATTCTTTGCTAGATGGATTGAACATCCTTCCTGCACTTTCTCTGTATCGAAGCTTTAAACCTGAAAACAGTTATACCAAATATTTTGCAGAGGGATAAGTTATTTTTATTTCTTTGATGTTTCCCATATGTTTTTACTGTTGTCTGTGGTTCATATCTATGTTCATTTCACTTTTTTGCCTTTTATCCCTTGTTCACCTGAGAAGTCATTGTTTCTGTATTTTATATTGTTGAGAGAGCTAATGATACCTTTTATAGGTTAAATCTTTTGTCAGTCTACTATGTGTGATTTCAGCCCTTTGTTTTTCCTTGGGAACAGAGGGTCTTCACACAAGATCATAGAATGAAAATTAATCAAATCACTCAGTCTGTTTTAAAACAAGTCTTATTCTGCTGTTAATCTTTTTTAGACTTTGGAGCCACAGTCTAATTTGGTTTAGTCTCTAAAGTTTAGAAGTAATCAATTAAAAAATGTTAGTTGTATTGATAATTGCAGAACATTAACTTCAGTGTATTTTATATGTAGGCATGCAGATTTTCAGATGATAATCAACACTGTGCAATATTCTATTTTAAAATAATCTTTCTATTTCCGATAGGTTTCAGGAGGAGAAGATGAAATTCAACAGCTGCAAAAGGCTTTGCTAGATTATCTGGATGAGAACACAGAAACTGATGCATCATTAGTGGTAAATTTCAGCTATCTGATGTCAAGTTTATATAAAAATAATTTTAGTAACATGTACTGAATAAAATGATTTTTGGTCATGCATATTAGAAAGTCAGTTAAATTGTCACCCTAACGTATACTGTTGATTGTGTTTTCTGAAATATGGTTGATGCATTAGGCTCACTTAATCTCATATATCTGTTAATTTCACTCTTCTACGTCTGTTGTTTTTGTTTTCTATGTATCCTGCTGTATTTCTCCAGTTTTCTCGGAAGTTTTATATAGCTCAGTGGTTCCGTGATACAACTATGGAGACAGAAAAAGCAATTAAATCTCAGAAGGATGAGGATTCATCTGAAGGAACCCATCATGCAAAAGATGTTGAGACTACAGGACAGATCATGCATAGAGCAGAAAGTCGCAAAAAGTTTCTTCGCAGCATCATTAAAACTGCTCCATCTCAGTTCAGTACATTAAAGTACGTTTGAGCACCACTGTTTTATTAACCATGCATTTGACATTTTTAATCATTTTTGATAAATGTGTCCTAATTAAAACATTGAATTTGTTGCAGGATGAATTCTGATACTGTGGACTATGAAGATGCATGTTTGATTGTTCGCTACTTGGCCTCTATGAGGCCGTTTGCCCAGAGCTTCGATATTTATTTGACACAGGTAAACTGCTGGAAGTCTTAGTACAGTGAAATGCAATTGGTTTCTGATTCCAAACACTTTTGTGGTAGTGTGCCATATCTGTTCGTTGTTGAGCACAGGTATTTAACAGGTCATTATAACACCATGTGCTTTCTGTATTAATAAGTGCTTATATTTCTTTTTCTTGCATGCATTTTATATGCCATATTGTACATGCATTATTTTAGTTATCCATGGATGTAGATGGCAAAATCAATATCTTAGATGTACACAGTAAAAAAATAATTGCAAAATGTTGAAATCTTTTTTACAGTTTCTGTAAGATGCATGCTCATTTGGTGATATTAACTCATTAAACTGGTCTTAATTTGAAAATACAAGCCAGCTTAGCTACTTGCTTGCAGTGCATGTTACTGTCACTTTGGAAGCTGTTGTTTAACCAGTGTGATTTCTTTCCTTTTTCTGGGAGAAGAGCACTAACATGTTGTCATGGCAACATGTTTGAACCCAGTACTGGTTTGGTTTAGTTTAGTTTAGATTGTGTTACTTATAGTGACCTGCATAGAGTCATCTTAAAATGATAGTGCCCAAATCCACATCTTCCATTGAAAAGAACCATGATGAAAGCCACAACCGAATGGCAAAAGTAGAGTTTAAAATGAAGGGACCTCTTATTTTAGTTATTTCATTTGCATGTTATTCTGCTGCATTGTTGACTGTTAAACAGTTTGCTACCTTCCCAAAGCAAATGAATCTTTGTTTTTGTTCTCTTATTAGATTCTGCGTGTACTTGGTGAAAATGCAATTGCTGTTCGAACAAAAGCCATGAAGTGTCTGTCTGAGGTTGTTGCTGTAGACCCCAGTATTCTAGCCAGGGTAAAAAATCTGAAATATCCATCATGTATATGCATTCTTCTGTCACGCTTAAAAGAAATATTTAATTCTTATTTTGGATTTGTGTTTTATTTGTTCCTTTTTAGCTGGATATGCAACGAGGAGTTCATGGGCGGCTGATGGATAACTCCACTAGTGTACGAGAAGCAGCTGTGGAGCTGCTTGGCCGATTTGTGCTCTGTCGTCCTCAGCTTGCTGAGCAGTATTATGATATGCTGATTGAAAGAATATTGGTATGGTGACTTATGATATTTCTGATAAGTGTCATTGGGAAATTTGTTTTCAACTGAGTTTATATGTTTAATAATATGGAATGATGATTCCAAGAGTAAATGATATCTTATTATTTTAATGGGGAGCATCATGCTTTTAAAACCAACCTTCTAAAATGCATTGCTTGTTTTCAATGAGGCTTTGTTACATTGTCATGGTTTCACCCCAGCCAGCAGCCAAGCCCCACGCAGCCACTTGTTCACACCCCCACCAGCAGGATCAGGGAGAGAATCGGAAGAGTACAAGACAGAAAACTCCTGGGTTGAGATAAAGACAGTTTAACAAGGAAAGCAAAAGCTGTGCACACACAAGCAAAGCAAAACAAGGAATTCAATCAGCCCTTCCCAAGGGCAGGCAGGTGTTCAGCCACCTCCAGGAGAGCAGGGCCCCATCCCATGGAACAGTGACCTGGGAAGACAAACACCATCACTCCAAATGTCCCCCCCTTCCTCCTTCTTCCCCCACTTTATATACTGAGCATGATGTCACATGGTCTGGAATATCCCTTTGGTCAGTTGGGGTCACCTGTCCTGCCTGTGTCCCCTCCCAACCTCCTACACACCCCCAGCTCCCTCCCCAGTGTGGCTGTATGAGGAGCAGAAAAGGCCTTGGCTCAGTGAAAGCTCAGCAATATGAAAAACATCTCTATTATCAACCCTGTGTTCAACACAAACCCAAAACACAGCCCCATACCAGCCACTGGGTAGGAAATTAACTCTACCCCAGCCAGAACCAGCATATATACATCAATAAGTTAATATACATAGAAAGTTGTACTGCAACAGAACCAGGACTATATTCCTTTTGGTTCCTTTATTAATGCACAAATTAGATTAAATGAGGAATTTTGCCACATCTCTGAAGTCTCAGATATGGATTATTGAGGGCAGTTCAGTAGTGTGGGTGATGAAAAAAGTCTACAACACAGTAATTTAAAGTTGTCATTTGTAATCCAAAAGAAAAAAAAAAGATAAAACTATTTTGGTTTTCTATGCTTTGTTTTAGTGCTTTAAAAGGCATTTTATTAGAGTTTTTGTATAAAAAGTGGGTTTTGGCTGGATGTTCAGATAAAATACAGTGTTAATTTAACTGTAAGGTAACACTAGCTTTTAGCATTTATGTTAGGTTTTTAGTCAAATACTACTCATTTGCTATAGTTACATGATAAAACATGTTTGTAAAGTATTTTGGAGATGTCCATATGAGCATGCATAAAGGCGCTCATCCTGGCCATTTAGATGAAACATATTTTGAATTAAGTCATATGAAATGAAGCTCCTCATACTTCTCCTTAGATGAAGCCTAGGAAAATGGAAAATATTTGCTGCACATATCATCCATAAGCTTTATCCAAAGGCCTTTGAAGTATTACAGTCCAGATTTACAAAGTGTCTTCTCTGTTCCAAAAAAGTAGCTAAAGCATCATTGCATCTAGCTTGTAAGCTCTTGAATTAAAAAGTGGAATTGTACATTTGCAAAATCATGAGTTCTTAAATGGGACTATATAAATGGAGGAAGTGTTTCAATGTTTTGAGGACTCAGCCAAAACCTTTAGAATTGTTGCAAATAAAGTTATGCTGACCTTTTGTATAAATATACTCCAGAATGTTTTATTTGCCTTTTCTGAATACATTTTTCAGGTCAGATTGTGTGATCTTCAAATATTAATTTATATAATACATTAATTAATATGTCTGATTTCTTTTCAAGAGTATAATGTTTTTCTCCTCACAGGATACTGGTATCAGTGTCAGAAAAAGAGTCATAAAGATACTTAGGGATATCTGCATTGAACAACCAACATTTCCCAAAATTACTGAGATGTGTGTGAAAATGATTCGGAGAGTCAATGATGAAGAAGGCATTAAGGTAGAATGAAACATATCCTTCAGGATTTAAATTATCATAATTGGTTTCTATATTTTGATGCAAAAATAATCCAAAAAGTATTTCATTGCTCCTTTGTAATTTTTATTATTTTTATTAATTTTTAATTTTTAAGAGAAAATAGCTTTCTACATTGCTGTCTGACTTGGTTTTCTTTTCTTTCTTCTATTTTCTTCAAGTTCTTGCTGACAATCAAAGGATTTAAAAAAGTTGTTGTCTAGAGTTTTGCGTTTTTTTCTCTTTGCAAGTATTGTCTCTGATACTTCTCTTTTCTAACAAGTAAAATTAGTATATAAAATTCCTTTCTGAAAACAAAATAAACTTTAAGTCAAAATTAAGTACTTGATGTTAGTAGATGTTAGTATATGCCAGATTTATAAATTCTGCATATAAAAAGTATAAAGTATTCATCTGAAAATTTTGCATTAATTCTGAATGTTTAATGAATCGGTTATTCCCTCCTGAAATGTTACTTATGTGATCATATTCTAATCTTTGTGTGACATATATGCAGAAGGGCAAAAGCCTAAGATTATGTCTTGAATCATAAACCTGACACTGTTTTTTGTTTGATTTGGCAAAAATAATTAAAAAATTGCTGAGTAATTAAGAGTACGCCTGTAATAATTTTGTATCACACTTTCAGTGGTATTTGAAATCTGCAACTTTAAAGCTGCAACATATAATTTTACCACTTGAGATGTTAATGCCAAGTGGCTTTCAGAGAAGACTGTTAATCAAGAAGTAGATGAACAGCTGGATCTAAGGTGCTGCTAGGATGACCTTTCCCTTGCCTTTCCAACAACCTCATAAAGATGAGGCAGTATCTGCAATTTATTTTTTTAAGTCTCCATGGATGAGGAACACTTCCTACAAGCATATGCTTTATCAGTAATTTGGGAATAGTTTCATTCTATTCCATCTTTTCCTCCATACAAAAACATTGTAAGGGAACCAACTTCCTATGTGTGGCTAGAGAGACTTGACTTCTCTCTCTTCCTTGCCTTGTCACAGCTGTTCTGAAAATGCCAAAGTAATCTACAATTGCTGCTAATTCTGCTGTAGAAATTGTAGTCTTGTGTTCAGTTGTCAGCTTCTCAGGATACTGTACTTTCCTGAAGATGCACATTAGTGCAGGAAAGTGGTAACTCTTTTCTGTAGCATCACTTCCCAGTGAGCATTTTAGTGAAGCTTGCTTAGAGACCAGTATAACTGCTGTAATAGAATCTGGGTCTATCTCAGATAACATTCTCTACAATGGTATCACATAGGTTGAATAATTCCTTACAAAAGTGCACATATTGTCAAAAAATTTATTGTATGGATGTATTAGTAATAATACCTACATGCCAAGATAAAATTATTTATTTTTGCTAATATTTTTTTCCTTCAGAAATTAGTAAATGAGACATTCCAGAAGCTCTGGTTTACTCCAACTCCACACCATGACAAAGAAGCAATGACAAGGAAAATACTAAACATCACTGATGTGGTATGTTAAACAAATTTTAATTAAGTTGCATGTAAAATTTCATTATGTTTTCAGTATCTTTGAAATATTGTGTGTAGTCTTTTAGAATAGGAAAAATACACAAGTAATTTAATTATCAGATTAATTTCTTTATATGTCTCGACATTGAATACATGCTAGAATTATTAATCTGATGGAATAGGCTATAGGAAACTCTAAAATGCTCACTAATCTACTGGCAGTGATAACTGAGACCACATTATATTCAGGTTGTGTAAAATACTTGTTCAGTTAAAATACCACAAATTTCTGTTATATTTAACATTTTCCAGGAAATGATAGTAACAGCACATAATTAAGCCTAACTAAGAAGTTGCCTCTTAAAAGAAAATTTCCTCAATTGATAACATTTATTTTGAAAGGTTATCAAGCTGTTTCAACAAATGCAAGGTCATGTTCTCACCCAAGGTAAACTTGTATCTGCATAATGTTATCTACTTTTTAGGAGCAGCAAATTAAATTGTATGTCTCAAAAATCTTTCAAGTAAAATGCTTTTACATTTGTAGTGAAAATGTATTGTATAAAGCCACTGTATTGAAAAGGTATTTTAATATCAGTTACACCAAGATGTAAATATCCAATAAAAGTACTCTCCTCGTGTCTTAAAAATATGAGTTTAAACTGACTGCTTTTTAATATTTTTACTAAATGGTAGTGTATTGTGCATTTTTGCAGAATGATCAGTCAGTTTATTTGACTTCAGCTTAATTCTCAGTTCTCCTGCCAATTTTATTTTGGAGCACCTGTGAGCTGTTCCTGACTCATAATACCAGTGAAGGCTTAGTTTGTTTATATAAAAATATGTACATGCATATATATATATATATACACACATGTTAATTTTTACTATGTCATACTTGTATTTGTGCTTTAAGCTGTACAAAATGTTGTTCTAAGAACCCAAAATACAGGTTTCTTTAGTGGTAGCAATCTCCAGTAAAATGTGTAGGGCTTTTGTTGTATGGGATACAAATTCTGAGATCGCTTCAATGGTGAGAACTCTTTTTCAAATGCAGGAAACAGTTTCTGGTCTCCAAAGATATTGTACCGAATATTTACAAAAATATATCTATGCATGTTTACTGATCTTTTAAGATGACATCTGTATTGAAGTAATTTTTCTCCAGATGCCTTTTTTAACCAGTTTATTCTCAAAACTAATTTTAGGTTGCAGCTTGTAGAGATACAGGATATGATTGGTTTGAACAGCTTCTTCAAAATGTAAGTAATGAATTTTGAATGTATGGCACAATCATTGTAAGAAGTTTAAAATTTATTTTGGTACTAAAACATATTGAAGGGAGACTGCAAGACCAGTCCTTTACAGTAAACAAATTCAATCCTTCAATCCATGCCCTTTAAACATTTGACCTTTCTTTAATTCTCCATTGGTGTAACTTTGTCTCCAACATTAGTTTCTTTCTTTCCATATACTTGTTTTAAAAATACTTCCCTTTTCATTTTGGGGAGGCTTTTTGTTTATTTGTTTGTTTGTTTGTTTGTTAATTTCATAGTCTCTTCAATAATGAGTGACATAACATGAAGTGCACAGCTATGATACCTAATTCTGAAATGAGGCTTCTAGTGCAATGTAGATTTTTTTTAATGGTACATAAGTGTATTTTCACATGCAATGTATTTGTTACAGTTTATAGAAGCAGTGAATCTTCAGGCCATAGCTTACTTCTGCATTATATTTCATTCTGATTTTTTTAAGACATGATCTTGATTTGTTTATGTCTTCGCCTGTGTTATCTTTCTCCTCTACAACTCATATGCGCTTGTTAATTTTCAAGTAAAATTAAGAACAGCATGCATGGGAGAATTAGAGGTCTCCTAAGAATTTGCTTTAGCCTCAAGTGCCATGAAAATAGGTAGCGAAGTAAATCAAAATGCCTCTTAATGCCTGCACTGAATAAAAAGCTATAGTACAGGCTCAATTAAATTAACTGATTAAAATGTTCATAGAACTATGTTTCACCTTAGTTAGATTTTTTTTTTAGTGTCAAAAAACAACATTCCTTTTGTATTTTTTTTCCCAAGTGTTTTTAAAAGCCTTCTAACTCCTATTAGTTACTGTTGGCAATTGTGACTACATTATTGTTTTCTGCATTATTTCATTAAGCACAAAGTTAGCTTTCATCCCAATGCAAAAATCAGTAGAACTCTGTCTTTTTGTCACAGTTAATTTTTCTTCTTTTGCATTTTGGTTTGATTTTTTCTTACTTCCCTTAATTTTTTCTTCACCATGTAACTTTTATGAGGAAGTTAAATGCTTTTATAGTGCAAAATTCTTGTGTATCTGTAGTAATTGTTATAAAACCAGTACATATCCAATGTAAATCAATGCACCGTGAATACTAAATAATTTTCTGTTTCATATGCTATAGCTGTTGAAGTCAGAAGAGGATGCCTCATATAAACCTGTGAAGAAAGCCTGTACTCAACTTGTTGACAATTTGGTTGAGCACATTCTTAAATATGAGGAATCCTTGTCAGGTAATAGTGTTTACAACCCAGTAGCTTCTTTGAATTTTATGATACTGTAGCAGTGGTGGTTCAAATGACTATTGTGAAAAGTTAGTTACAGAATTTCTATTACAAAACTGACAGTAATGAGTTATTGCATTTAAGTTCATTATGAACCTTTGAGCACTGTGTAATAATAAAGCTTCCCTAATTTTCTCTAGCTAATCACAATAACAGAGCTAATTTTAAAATAACTTGTTCAAACTTTTAGATCACTAACAACAAAACAAATGTGTCAAGCTTTATTTGTATTAATACATTCTACAGTTGTAATAGAAATCATTGGCTGGGCCAGTGTTCTGTGTACAGTAATTAGATTAAAAACTAGTGATAGCATCTTTGAAGCATCTTTGCTTCTTATTTTATCTATGTTGTGATCTCATACAAATGTTAACACATTATGTTCTCATCTCGAATCTAATAAGAATATTCTGTATTGATCTTGAAAGATATGTTATGAAAGAGATATTAATATGATATTTTGGCCATATGTTTTTCATTGCTCAAACATTACTTTGTGTATTTTCTAATTTTTTTGCAGATTCTGACAACAAAGGTGTGAATTCTGGTCGCTTGGTTGCTTGCATAACCACTTTGTTTTTNATTTTATAGTCATAGTCTTAAAAGTAGTTGAGATTTAACATATGAATCTTAAGACTAAAGGTATGGTTCCATAAGATAGAGTGATCTAACATATAGCAAAAATATTAGAAGGAAAATGTCCTGCTCTATCCTCTTCAGCAGTTCACCTCTCCCTACCCTAGCTCTGGTGTTTTTGTATTCCTCTGAAAGACCATTTAGCTCACAAAAATCATAGAGAGCTACAATGCTGAATCCCCCCAGTCCAGTAAAATGGCCCTCTCCTCTGAAACACTGCATTGCTTTCTGCCATTTTGATTAGCACAGTTGGCTCAGTGAAGGTTGTGATGAACCAACCCCTCATCTGGCAGGAGCAAAGCAGGATCATGCAGCCATGACTCAAGGAAGAGCTTGACTGAGTGGGGGGCAGCAATCCATTACATTAGGTCAGCTGTCCAGGGAAGACCAGGCTTGAGAATGCTTGTTATCAGATTATCTTGCAGGTATAGCCTAGGATTTTAGTTTCAGCTCTGGAGCATTCTCTAGGCATATCTACAACAGACTTAGAGGTGCTTCTGATCAAACAGTATAGAAAAAGGTTGCCTGATTATTTACTTGCTGCCAATACCTGTTGCCAGGTGTTGTGCATTCTTTAGTGTGCATGTGTCAGGACGAGTTCCTAAATTTGTTTTAGGACTCAAAAAAATTTTCATGACCAAAAGTTTTCAGGTCTTTCACAACCTTGATGACAGGTGAATTCTGCTTCTACTGATGTATTTTTTTTTTACAAAATTTCTGCAGAAAGCAACTTGCTTTCAAAATAATATGTAACTTAAAAGCAGATGTAAACTATTTATTCTTTTAAATCTCTATCAAATAACTTGCATAAGATACATAATTGTATCATACTATTGCATAATTCTATTATATTAATATGTATTATATATGTATTGCATAATACATATTAATAATACTTAGCTCATAGGTAACACATTCAGAAATGTTAAATGCTATAAATGCTGTTGTTTCAGACCCAGAATGATTTCATGGTGATCTGCAATGTTGCAAAAATCTTAGAGCTTGTAGTGCCACTAATGGAGCACCCAAGTGAGACCTTTCTTGCCACTATTGAGGAGGACCTCATGAAACTCATCATCAAATATGGCATGACAGTAAGCTTTTAATTGCTACTATTCAGTTAATTACATTTCACATTGTGAAATAAATAGTTTTGGTTTAAAGAAAGTCTGTCTTCATTATGAAGTTAACTTTTGAGCCATGAAAAATCAATGTTTTTGGTTTACTTAGGTGTTTGTATGTGTTTTTGCTATATTTTAACAATTATAAGTTTGGGCATGTTTTCAGAGCAGTCTAGGAGATGGACATTGCATCTGTTAGATTGTTACTTTTAGTTCTACATACCTTTTTCCTACATAACATCACAAAAGTCTCAGGTTTAAATTCTAAATATATTAACTCATTTGTTCTTTCTTGCACCTAGGTTGTTCAGCATTGTGTGAGCTGTCTTGGGGCTGTTGTGAACAAGGTTACCCAGAACTATAAATTTGTGTGGGCCTGTTTTAATAGATACTATGGTAAGTAAAATCACATGTAATTGTCACTCTTCAGTTTTGCCTACAAGTCATATTAGGGATACACCATGATTGAATACTGTGATCAAAACTTTTATTTTACTGTAGGTGCACTTTCAAAATTAAAAAGTCAACACCAAGAAGACCCAAACAGTACAATACTTACTGCCAATAAACCAGCACTCCTTAGATCACTTTTCACTGTTGGAGCACTGTGTCGGCATTTTGATTTTGATCAGGAAGATTTTAAGGGCAACAGTAAGGTAAAATAACTTGAATTTACTCTTCATGTCTTGTGTATATTGAATGCTCCACTTCAATTTGAGAACACAGTATTCCTAGGCCCTCAAAGCTATGCATTTCTTCATAATACATACAATATAGTTTTTTGGGTTGTAAATACATGGTTTTGCAAAGACAATGCAGTAAGATTGTGTTTCTCCATTTTGATATATATGCTTTTTATAAGAGATTAAAAATATCTGTTTCATCTTCAAATAGCTATTATTTTTGTTTTAATTTCCTCAGGTTAACATTAAGGATAAAGTACTTGAACTGCTGATGTATTTTACAAAGCATTCAGATGAAGAAGTACAGACGAAAGCCATTATTGGCCTTGGTAAGAAATATTAATAGTTTTTATTATTCTGCTGTAGTAGAAATCCATGCATTTGTGTAGTGGCAGGGGAGTTCGTTTAAAATCAAAGTTCACCACGTGTTTTATTTGAGACCTGACTATAGAAATGTAGTCAAAGGGATACTTTGAAGTTGCATACTTCTGCAGCAGAGTGGATGCTTTTGACAGTGAATGCCTTTTTGATATATGACCAAGTCTTAAAAAGCATCAAGTTTCCAAAGTAAATGGAGATGTTTTGTCCCCACATGCAAGTATGTTGTAACTCTAACCATACCTTGAGGACTGAAAAACAATATTTGAAGAATAACTAGAAAAAATTATGGAAAAACTTTGAGAATTTTAAGTGTAGGGGCAGAAATTTCACTGGAGTCAAGGGAACTCTGGCAGTTTATACCAACTGGGGGATGCTCTGTGAAATTTCACAAAGCATTGAAATGATGTCATAGTCTAAATATTACAGTTTATTTTGGGTCTTTGGCAGTATTTCAATTTTAAATAGATTATTTATCTGAAGGCATTAGTATGGTATCTCAGTGACTTGCAGTAATGCATGAACTGCTATTGAGTGGTTTGTATCATGTTCATCCTCTGCTCAAGGACCAAAACTATACATGTAAGAGCATCTTGTTTGGGCAGATAGGCCTTGGTTTCTGGAAGAGTTCAGTTCATGGTTATGGCTTAGTCTAAAGAAAGTTGTCTCCTATGTATGTGAGCTTGCATTGTATGGTTTAACTGTGTATAAGAATTTTCCTCCTTATGCTGCTGTTTAGGTGGCTTTTTAGATATTCTGGTTCAGTTCAGGCTAGGGAGGACTCTGAGGATAAGGACTGAGACTGAATCTTGATTTGATATTCTGTGAGGAAACCATTGCAGACAGCTGAATGGGATTAATGGCTTTAGAGTTGCCTCTGTTGCAGGAACAGTGCTATGGTGTTAACGACTAGCTGGAGGTTTTTCTAGGCATTGTATCAAGATGCACAACACTTACTGTAGTCCATTCTAATTTAATTGTTCTATACAAAATATTGTACATGGGATAGGGGCTGTCTTCCTAACCATAGACATGATTGCTTTACTCATGGAGGCTGAGTGTTGCATTCATCAAAAATGTTCCTGAATTACAGACTGAACTATGATCAGTTTGGGGAAGAGGACAAAATAGGAGTGGCTATCAGTAGGCATTCTTCATATTTTTTTATTCTTTTTTCTCTGCCTGTAAACATGTCAGTCTTTATTTTAATTAAACCTCAGACAACTGTTTTCAGTGATATATTAGTCTCATCTAAGTACTGGTTCCACTTTGAAGGTAGCTGCTTGGATGTACAGAGATGTAGTAGGCAGTGCAAAACTCTATCTTACAGGCTGGTAGAGTCAAGTTGTCAAATCCATTCAACATTTATGTGCAGCAATAAGGTGAAAATTACTAACAAGCTAATTCAACATTTATACCCAGTGAAAGCATCAAATGAAGAGTGTGTGCTTTCCTATTGGTAATTATTAGTGTGTCCTTAAAGTAAGGACACTCAACAGTTTTAACCTTTGCTTTGGGATATGTCACTGCTGTGAGAGATTGAGTTTAACCATAAGATTAATGGTTATGGTTATGCTTCTCTTCCAGATGTGTACTTGCAAGGCAGATTGAGGGTAAAAAATTTTGTTAGTATCTAACAGGTAATGTCTTACTCAGCCAAGTTCAGTGCTTAACCTTAACAGAGTGAAAACAAAAGTATGAAGAGAAGTGGTGTGAGAACAGCCCCAAGATGTGAACTCAGTCCTTAAAGAACACAGCAGTTACCTTTTTTCATCCCCTATGACAAATCCTTATGCCAAGTAAAATTTCTTCCCTGCTTACAGGGGATGGAAAAATAAGGATTTCCCTAAGAGTACTGGTGGTTTTAGATTCTTTTAAATAAGTGAATGAAAGAAAGAAAGAAAAAGTTATGGATTGTTACACATGCATGCAAGTGCTTTCCATTTTCAAAATTAAACTTAAGAAATGGGTTGGACTTTCTCAGAGGTGGTCAAGTTATACACATCAATATACACCTGTATAGAGTGGACAATTATGCTACCTACTTCAAAGAGGAGCATCATTCCTTTTTCTTTCACCTCTTTCCCCTCCATCTCCCCTGCCTTCTTTCCTCTTCCTGTTTTGAAATTGAAATGAGATCTTAAATGCACTGAGGGTCTTGCCCTAGACTTAGCCTTTACCTACCCTGTCTTTTCTGTGTGCACAGAGCCACTTTTAAAAACCTGACTCAGTCTTCCCTTTGTTTTACCCACTTTTATACATTGCTTTCACATAATTTTATTTGCTTTCATTTTCCCCCCATTCTTCTTTTATATTTATGTTTTCTGTGTGTTCATTCAGAATCTTAGTTTCCTATGGTCATGAAAAATACACTTAATGTTTGCTTTTCTCACAGTCTTAAAAAATTAATCAAATAGTTAAACATAGTTTAAATTGGGAAGTTATGATCCCATTACTGGTTTTTATGATACTCTGTAAGAATCTGTTGGCAACACTCCTAAATCTACATATGTGATCTAAAATTATATATGCTGTTACTTATTTAGATCAAACTTTTTATGAAATAAAGACTTCCCTGACTAAGAATAGCCAGTTCTTTGTCAAGGGTAAGGCTGCAGCTAAAAGCAGTTCTATAGTGTGTATCTTCCAACAGATGTAGTCTTGGGAATGCTTCAGATAATTTTTAAGACATGACCTTAATAGGTGTATGAATAATAAGAGTGAGAAGTCTAAATTTTATTTTATTGTGTTCACTCTATTTTTTCTTTTAAGATTTTATTGTTTAAATACTCATGATATTTAGCAATTTTTCCACATTTTCTCTGTCTCCATATTAATAATTCTTCATAGTTTCAGCACAATGTTTTTCTCCAAATGTATTAGAAAAACAATGAGTAATTTTTTAGCAATGTTCCTCCCTTGCTCTTGGGAGACCTCCTAGTCGTTGAGATGCAGACTAGTACATTGGACATGCTTCCAGACCTATATAACTCTTCTTAGTTCAACTGCCCTGGGTCAACACCCCATCTTTATCTATCAGACAGATAATAAAACTCCTTATAAACTTAGAATGGTGTCCATATGAAAAAGCAATACTGTTTGTTAGTACTACACTTGGGAGGTGATAAATTTCATACCTCTATTTTGAAGAAAGACTTAAGAAGCAGAAATACAATTTCTAGTTAATAGCATGGAATATTTCCTCTTTTCTTCCACCCTTAGGATTTGCATTTATACAACACCCAAGTTTAATGTTTGAACAGGAAGTGAAGACTCTGTACAACAGCATTCTTTCAGATAAGAACTGTTCAGTAAACTTAAAAATCCAGGTGTTAAAAAACCTCCAGACCTACTTGCAGGAGGAGGATACACGTATGCAGCAGGCGGACAGAGACTGTAAGTGTTGAGTTCTTCTGTGCTGAGGCAGGCAAAATCTAACTTTCTTGCATGCAATTACTATATACATGAACTGAGTCATTTAAAATTGTTATCTAATTAGTAATATTGTACACAAGATATCTTAGAATAATTTTTAAAAATTCATTATGTGCATAGGTATATTGAGAAGTGTAACTTATTATTTACTTTCAGCATGTATAAATCCTGAAAGCAATCCAGAATGCATAATTGCTGTAATGATGGTCATAATACTTTTAATCAAAATATTCTCTAAGGTTAATTAGCAGATACAAAATAAGAAATTGTAAAAATTAAAACTTTTATCGAGGAACAAGACTTTAAATTTGTGTGACTTTAGTTTTTATAAGTATATTTACTATCAGACTGTTTTATGTTTCATGAGAACATAAACCTATTCTAAGATGGCTGAAATGTCTTTGTATTTTAAAGCTTAAAGATCAGTATGCATCAAGTAATAGCAAAGTAAATGATTATACTGTGGTGAGTGTGCTATTGCTTTTGTCCTTTTTACAGGGAAAAAAGTAGCAAAGCAGGAAGACCTGAAAGAAATGGGTGATATTTCCTCAGGGATGAGTAGTTCCATCATGCAGCTATATCTCAAACAGGTCCTTGAGGCTTTCTTTCATACCCAGTCCAGTGTACGCCACTTTGCTCTAAATGTCATTGCACTGACATTAAACCAGGGTCTCATCCATCCTGTTCAGGTACAGTAAGCTTTTATGATGTTTTTTGGTTGGTTTTTTTTTTCAGGTTTCAGAGCTTTTTACATTTGCTAGATACATTTCTAGTTTTTCTCTTGCAGCTATGTTACAGTAATCTCTTATTGTAACAAGGGGCCTTTGCAGAAAACATATTTTGAAATTTAGATTCCAAATGCTGTATTTTCTTGTCTTTGGATCAAGATCTAAAAGCCCAGCCAGTGCCTAAAGTGCACTTGGAAATGTACATTAGAGCATATTTCTGTTATGAATTTCAGGTGTATGCCAAACTCTTTTCTTTAATTCTTTATCCTGAAAACTGTGTCAGCTTGCCTCCACCTCAATTCCCATGTCCTCCAAACACTATGGAATTCCAGAATCAATGTCAGAACTTCAGTTATCATCTCCATTATTCTTTGCTTACATAATATTTTTGTAATTATTTGTTTATAGCACATCCATTGTGCATGTTCAGTCATAACTGGTGGTGTGTGGTTTGGGTTTTTTTAAATGGCTTTTTTTGTAGTGTAAATTGACTTTAGAGTTTGAGAAAACTGGAAATACTACCTGAAACCTCACACAACTTTTATAATTTATAATGCTTCTGAGTCTCAATGGACATCAGTGACCAGTGGTGTCCCTCAAGGGTCCATATTGGGACCAGTGTTATTTAATATCTTCATTAATGACACAGACAAAGGGATCAAGGGCACCCTCAGCAGGTTTGCAGATGACACCAAACTCAGTGGTGCAGGTGACACACCTGAAGGATGGGGCCATCCAGAGGGACCTGGACAAGCTCAAGAAGTGGCCCATGAGAATCTCATGAGGTTTAACAAGACCAAGTGCTGGTGCTACACCTTGGTCGGGACAATCCCTGGGATCAATCCAGGCTGGGGGATGAACAGATTGAGAGCAGCCCTGGGGAGAAGGACCTGGGGGTGCTGGTTAGTGAGAGGCTGGATATGCCCTGTCTGTGTGTACTGGGTTGATCCCACAGTATGGGCAGCAGGGGAGGAGGGGATTCTGCCCCTCTGCTCTGGTGAGACCCCACCTGCAGTGCTGCCTCCAGCTCTGGGGTCCCCAGCACAGAAAGGACATTGACCTGTTGGAGCGAGTCCAGAGGAGGCACCAAGATGATCAGAGGGCAGGAGCACCTCTGCTATGAGGAAAGACTGAGAGAATTTGGATTATTCAACCTGGAGAAGAGAAGCTTCAGGGTGGCCTAATTGTGACCTTCTAGGACCTGAAAGGAGCCAACAAGAAAGATGGAGAGGGACTTTTTACAAGAGCGTGGAGTGAAAGGATGAGGGGAAATGGCTTCAAACTGACAGGGAGTAGGATTAGATTAGATATTAGGAAGAAATTCTTCCCTGTAAGGATGGTGAGGCACTGGCACAGGTTGCCCAGAGAAGCTGTGACTGCCCCATCCCTGGAAGTGTTCAAGGCCAGGTTGGATGGGGCTTGAAGCAACCTGGTCTAGTAGAAGGTGTCCTTGCCCATAGCAGGGGGTTGGAACTAGATGATCTTTAAGGTCCTTTCCAATCCAAACTGTTCTATGATTCTATGATAATGCTGGTCTTTTGTGTATTTTGTACTATTTGCTTGAAAAAAGTAGTCAGATAGTAACTTGCATAAAACTTCTTATTCTCGTTTCTGCAGTAGTCAGAATATAACGTAAACAACACTGTAGTAGAAGAGCAAAGAGTGAGAAAGAAGAGGTACAATGACTGAATAATAATTTCACTTTTTTTTTCAAGTGTGTGCCGTACTTAATTGCTATGGGCACAGATCCAGAGCCCTCTATGCGTAACAAAGCTGACCAGCAATTGGTGGAAATAGACAAAAAATATGCTGGATTCATTCATGTAAGTAATTCTAATTTATCATTTTACAAAATACTGTTACATTCTTTGGTGACTTAACACTGAACAGGCCTCAGCTGCAGAAAAATAATATAAATAACAAATAAACAATAGCAATAACTATAAGCAGTTGTAAAGAAGATCCCAACTCTTTCCCCTGTTTGGAGATTTCTGTTTTTAGAAATAGAAAGGATATAATCATTTGAAGCATCTCTTCCAGTCTAAAAATTCCTTTAATTTGTAATCCACAGCAGTGTTTTCCTCACTAAATAGTATGTTAAGAGCATTTATTTGATAAGAGGTAAGGACAGCTGTTTCATAATGTTTAGCAATGATTTTCCTATATTAATAGAGAGCACTTTGTAAAAGTAGAGGTCATTATATATGTATTAGAACGTTAAGACATCAATGCTTTATAAATTGTAATCTAAGCAGAAGGAACATAGGAAGGTTTTAAGAACTGAGGGATCTTGCTGAAAGGAAAATCTGTGGCCTAAGTGAAGACTTGTGGAGTTGTGGCATAGTGACAATAGTTCTGCTAAAGAACTGAAATTGAGCTGCAGCACCCCTTTCCTTATTTCAGAAGGCCTCAGTCTTAGTTCAGTGTGTGTACTACATTGTGGGACTTTCCAAATCTAATTGTATTCCACTGAAATTTGAGCATGGCATTTTTCATGGCATCCAAAGAGATACCTAACTGAGATCAGACCTCATTGCAGTCTACAACTCCCTTGTGAGGGGAAGAGGAGGAGCAGACACTGATCTCTTTGTGACCAGTGACAGGACTCGAGAGAACAGCTGGAGCTGTGTCAGGGGAGGCTTAAGTTGGATATCAGGAAAAGGTTCTTCACACAGAGGGTGGTCAGGCTCCTCTGGGAACTTGCCACAGCACCACGCCTGACAAGAGTTCAAGAAGCATTTGGACAACACTCTTGGGCACGTGGTGTGATTCTTGGGGATGGTGCTGTGCATGGCCAGGAGTTGGACTCAATGATCCTTGTGAGTCCCTTCCAACTCAGGATATGCTATGAATCTATGATTCTTGAAAATTGTTTAAATTTGGGTACCTGGCTGTAGTTGGTAAACAGATCATCTATATGTTTCTAACATAGAAGTTATTTTGAAAGCAGTTCACAATACATTTTGATCTCTGCCACAACTTCTGTTTTAATCTGTATGCTTACTCAAAAGGCAGTAGTGCACCTCCGTGCATGTTTAAAAGTTAAACTTCAGATGAGGAACCACTTAAAGGGAAAAAAGATTAAAAAATAGCTAGAAGTTTCTGTTGATAGGCATTTGTTTAATTTCTACTTTCAGTGTTACTGCTTGAAAGTAATGATTTAAATAAAAATAAGTACTTTTCCATTTCAGATGAAAGCAGT
>VZTX01001607.1:0-102113 GCA_013400915.1 Pardalotus punctatus
GGACACGGGCTGTCCCCGCGGGTCCCCGCGCTGCTCCCGGTGCTGCTCCGGGCCCTCGCTGGTGCTCGGAGCGGGCGGGATCGCCCCGCTCGGGGCGGGGGCACGCCTGGCTGCGAGGGGGCTGTTTGTAAATTTAATGGGAAGTTTTCCCGTGGAGGGTGGGCGGCCGCAGGTGTGGGGACGCGGAAAGGTTGTTCTCTGCGCGGTAGCCCCGGAAAGACTCCAAAGGGCAAGGGCCGGAGGAAGCTCATAGAGTTGGCGCTGGTCACTGCGAGGGGTGGCCTCTGGAGGCCCCTGAATCACCCTGTGGTTTCAGCACAGCGTGGTAAAGTTCTTTTTATTGCCAAGAATAAGAATACAGGCCTCCATTTGTGGAGAGCATGAGCAGTCCGAGACTAATACTTCAGGCCGAAATGTTTAATATGTGTTCTTCTGAACATCACACTAAAAAATAAAGTGTTCCCCACCCCCCCTTTTTTCTTTTCCAGTGTGCTTTTTTTTTTTTTTTGTGCAGTTAGTGCTGCATCCTCTTGTAGAGGAGACTTGTAGTGGTGGAACACGGGTAACGGCTTCAAAGTGAAAGAGAGTAAGTTTAGATCGGATATTAGGAAAAAATTCTTTACTGTGTGAAAACTGGAACAGATTTCCCAGAAAATCTGTGTCTGCTCCGGATCTCTGGAAGTGTCCAAGGCCAGGTTGGATGAGGCTTGGAGCAACCATGGCAGGGGGTTGGAACAGGAAGGTCTTTAATGTCCTTTTCAACCCAAACGTTTCTGTGATTCTGTGAGATCAGTGTGTGTATGCCCAGGCACAAGAGCAGTAACTTGGAATTTAAACAGAGGAGTTAGTGTATTAATTCGGTTCTTGCAGCTGAAAATGAATGAACAAACTTAAACCTACCTCATTTCACTGCACATTAAACGTTTTTATCTCGGTGGGGTGCTGACTTGCAGGTCTGGTAACATGATCTCTCAACCGTGAGCTGGTCTGAGTAGTTCTGTGGCGCACCTGCTGTCCAGGTGGGTATCCATTCCTGCCCCTTGTTCTCCATGAGCAGGACCAAAAAACTATATGCTGTTAATTTCTGCCACTTCAGCTTTTTGAATTGGCTCCCCTGGGCCCAATGAGAATTGGTTCTGATGGAGGGAAACAGATGGGAACGTAGCACCTTCCAATTTAGCTTAATTTATATTCCCAGCAAAGCTACTCTTGGGTGCAGTTTTACGCGTTAAAAGTCCACATTGTTCCCTTTACAAATAGCAGTAAGAGATTCAGGGAATACTTCTTAAAATTATTTTGAGGTGTAGAAGGGAGGAAGAGATCTAAGTGGCTCAAGAAATGTCTTTTTGCAGCTGTTCATGAAATCTTTAACAGAAACTCCTGCAAGATGTAGTAGTCCTTCGTTGGAAATCTTTGGTTTGATACTCTTTACCCTTTAAAGACTGTTGGAACCTTAAATTTGGACTTTGTACATACATTTTCACTAACAATTAACATTTACTTCTCTTAGTGATTTGAAATAATGAGTTTCCAGTGTGTTCTGTTGCAAAAGAGATGCAAACTGTTTTTGTTGGTGCGCTGCTGAAGGAAACAATGTGGGGTGTGTGTCCCTAAGGTTGAAATCATGAAGCTGTGGAAATGGAGTATGAAATATGTCAATGAGTGGAAAGTGCTGCTCAAAGGTCAGCTCAGAGCACTGCTGGTGTATGGACAGAGTCAGGAGTGACCTGTACTTGTCTATACCCTGCCTTGAAGAGTTTTTGTTGGCATCTGAACTGATTGGAGAGTCAGGATTAGGGATCCCATGTCCTGGATGTGTTAGAAGGCTTTGGAGAGCTCTTAGATTAAAAGATTACAGTAATTATGTGAGTAACCTTGGCAAAGGATTGCTGCAGAAATAACAATCCAACAATTGAATTGTTTCCAGTTATGAAGAATTCCTTAATTGTTTTTATGTCAACAGTGCAGAGGGAGGAAAGCTCACAAACCTTTACCTGCACATATTCTTAGTGGAGGATACATGGGGAAAAGCAGCTCGTTGGTTTACAAGAAGTAAATTATTTGTATTGTGGAGACACTTTTTGATTAGTTGAAAGCACTGAAAATTTTCTGAATGTCATTTCCCACTAGTTCTAGATTTGTTTTAATGTGATGGGTGTAGTGTAGGCATCACATCTGCTCTTTGCAGCTTGATTAATTTAATTAATTCCTCAACTCCTATTTCATGGTCACAGATCAGGGTTTCCATAATTAACAGGAATTTGGCAAGGGAAGGGTGAGAGAAGAGAGCCTGGGGACTGATAAACAGGAATCCTCTGAATGCATAATCCTGTTAAACAAAGGAAAAGGAGTAAGGTATTTTGAACAATCCCTCGATAGCGTGAAGACTTCTTTGTCAGTAAGGATCATCTTCTGCTAATGTAACTGATAACTTCAGGGGTGAGTTCTGGAGATGGATTTATGCTCCTCTGTACTGTCAGGAGCTCTGCAGAGCTGTTCCTGTTGTGTCCTCCTAAGGCCCTGCATTTGTTGGCAGAGGAAGGAGAAAAGAGATGGTCAAAAAATGTAAATTAAACATGTAGAAAATATTGAAAGGAATTCCCAGAAGCAAGCTGAAGATCCATAACTGATGGATGATAAAGAGGTAGGGTTGGGATGTGTGGGTGGAAAAAAAGACAGAGCATTTTAAGTAGGGCTCCTTGTACCTCAGTCCTTTTTGGAGTTTCCCCTGCAGTGGCCTCCATTTTGCCCACTTGTGTTGGAGCTCCTATGATTTCTAAGGCTTTCTTCTTTCCTTACTTAGGTAATAGAAAAGGAATATCTTCCTTCATCTCCAAATTCTGTGGCTATTTCAAGGAGCAATAGAGGAGGAATTTCACTTACAACTTAGACTTCTGGCAATGTAGGTGTCTACTCGGGTCCTTTTGGAGAGGAATCTGGTGTTTCACCTTGCTGTTACATTGGGCTTGTTTTGTGAGCACCCTCAGATACTACCTCAGCTTTGAAATTTTTTTTTTTTTTTGGTCTGGGGTAGATATGGGTAAAAAGGAGGCAATATGATTGGATTTGTGTCCATAGGAAATTTTACAAGTCCTGAAAATAACAAGTTTTGAGCTTTGAACAGTTTGAGCGAAGAATAGATTTAGCCCTTAGTGTCTCTGCTGTCACCTGGTTTGCACAACCTAAATAAGAAAGGGGTTGGACAGGATGACCTTTAAAGGTCCCTTCCAACCCAAACCATTCTATGGTTCTATGAAATGTAGCTTGAGTTGCATTGTTTTAAATGAGATTTGTGCTTGTGAAGTGTTGCTGCTCAAGGAGTGCCTGAAAACTCAGCGTAAACGTTACTTAAATTCCATGTGTGCTTTAAAATACCTTGTAGATGGGTCAGTTTTCTTTTTAACATGTAAATTCATTTGGACTTCATGATAAATGATAGGGTATTTTTCTAGAAAGGCTTGTTCATTGTAATACACAAGTGAGCTTAAAGCCCTGCTTGAACCTATGGATTGTGAAGTTTTTCTCTAAGAGGTAAATAAGGTGGATTTTCCTGTTATTTGTACTGCAGGGAGTTCTGCTCTTGGCTGGGGCCTTGTTCCCTGGAAATGCTAGAGTAAATACCAGCAGTATATGATATTGGAGTAATTCTGTCCCCTAGTTTCTAATAAGGTTTCTTGACTGTAAAACAGCTGGTGTTTCATATACAGGCGTATACCCTATTGCTAAATTTAGATCTTGCTTTTCAAATCTCCCCTGAGACAGCAGGGGTTGGGTGCTTGAGCACTTTTCGTGGCTGCTTGGTTGTCCTGTACAAAGGGACCAAAGTAGGCTCTTGCCACAGTATATCTCACTTTTTAGCTATGCAGCAGGTAAAGTACTGGAAAGCCAAAACAAATGCATCTTTATTATTTGTATAACTTTATTTTTAAACCACCAGTTGAACAGGGGTGAGGCAGAAATGAACGGTGGTGCCTGGGAAAGATTGTCCAGTCTCTTCTGTTATTTTTAATACACTTTCCTAAAGGTCTGTTACAGGCCTTTGTTGGACATGGTAATGTTATCTTAGAACTCTCACCTGACAAAATATAACGTTTCCTCTCTGCTTTTGGGAAGAGTTGGATTTGATAAGTCTCGGCCTTATGCTCTGGGACTTCATCTGGAGCCTTCACCTTTGTAACTTGGCCTGTTATTTAGATGTGAGCATTAAAATAGCATCACCAATATGTTTGGCGTTTGCTGGTTCACAGCTGAAGAGCAAACTTTTTTTTCCCTCCAGTCTTCATGAAGCAGCATGCATGTACACATAAGCACCCAAATTTGTTCTAGTAAAATCAATTGTCTGAACGCGTTTGGAAGTTGTGAAGCAAGTCTTGGGTGGAAGTTGAGACTTGGCTTCTATTTCTGACTCATACCTGCTGTGAACTTAGGCAGGCCATTTCCACTTTCCACCTGTTTCCTTCTCATCTTGTATCTGTCCTAACTAAATTGCAGCTGCTTGCACCTAGGACTGGCTGTTTGTGCCACGTGGAGCAGAATCCCATCCTGACCCATGCCCCTGCTGCTCCCACTGTGCTGTTAACTGGGGCAAACGTTCCTGCTGCAGGCAGGGCCAGGAACAGAAGTACAGAACTGTATTGAGCCACTTAAAAAACCCCCAAAACTCAGACTCATCCAGCCCAGAGACTGCAAGGTGATTTTTAGTTCTTTTTTAATATGTTGCTTCAAAAATATATTGCTCTCCAGACATTTGCCCATGATAAGCTGCCTCTCTCTGGAGGCAGCAAATTGCTCAAATCTGTAGCCAGGCTTTTTTGAACCAGCTGTATTTTCTCTGAAGCAGGGCCATACAATAATGTAAGAGGCACATATGGTTTACAAGAGTAAATCCACACAAAGCTTAAATTCTAAGCTGCCTTTTAGATATCAGTGCCTAATTTTTTTTTTTGATACGTTAGAAAATGCTCAAAAGCTTTTTATCCTTGAAAAATATATTTATACAGTTTTCTGAAAATGGAGAATTGACAAACTTAAGCTTTCAAAAACTTTTTTGTGCAATGTTATAAATGTCTGAAAATAGATCTGGAATGAACAGTTGAAATGGGAGTATAGAATTGCTGTAAGGTGTAGAGAAGTGTGACTATTTGTCAGTTTGTCAACAACTAAGAGACTGCGGAGTCTCCCTCACTGGAGGTACTCAGGAACCATCTGGACACAGTCCTGTGCAATGTGCTGTAGGATGACCCTGCTTGAGCAGGGAGGTTGGACCAGGTGACCACTGTGATCCCTTCCAGCCTGACCCATTCTGTGATTTTTATTTTCATTTTTTTCAAAGTACTGAAATTGCTCAGTGATAGATATGTGGCTAGCAAGGATCCCTCTTACTTTGCAGCTGGATTTGTCAGTGGTGTAGCACAGACTCTGTAAAACAGATCTGAATAGTTTAGTGTTCCTGTTTGTTCTTTCCCCTTGCAGGCCCATTTTCAAGCAGTCGTTCCCTGGAGTGTTCTCTGCAGGGCGGTGCTGGTGACAGCCCTGTTCATTCCTGTAACAGCTCCTTCCCAGTGGGACCATCCTCTGCTGTTCTCTGGGTTGGGTTTCACCCAGGCACATCCCATGACCATGAGGGATTGCCTGAGTGGCTGGGCTCAGGTAGATCTATTCCCTGCTCTCCTGACCAGCATTCCAGCTGTTCCTGTTTTTATTTTGCCTCTCCTTTGCTGGAGGCAAGCTGCTCTTCACCAGATGTGCCTTTGAGGTGATGCAGGTGCTGGGGCTTGCAGCCCTGCCTAGGAAGGCCAAGTCCTCAGCCGAGGACAAAGATCATCCTGTGCTGTCGTCTGTAGCTGTGGCTTCTCTCTCCCCTCCCACAGCCAGCCTGGTAGCACTGTTCATTAAATGTCAGCCTTAGACATATTTTCATGGAATCATAAAATCACAAAATGGTTTAGGTTGGAAGGGGACATTAAAGATCATCTCCTTCCACCCTCCTGCCATGGGCAGGGGCACCTTCCACTAGACCAGGATGTTCAGAGCTCCATCCAACCTGGCCTGGAACACTTCCAGGGATGGGGCAGACACAGCTTCTCTGGGCAACCTGTGCCAGTGCCTCACTACCCTTATAGTAAAGATTTCTTCCTAATATCCAATTTGAATGTGTTCTCTTTCACATTGAAGCCATTCTGCCTTGTCCTGTCAATACATGCCCTTGTCAATAGTCCTGCCCCATCTTTCCTGTAAGTTCCCTTCAGGTACTGAAGGGAATAAGATCACCCCAAAGCTTTTGCTTTTCTAGGCTGAACATTTCTAATTCTCTAAGCCTTTCCACATGGGAGAGGTGCTCCATCCCTCTGATCACCTTGGTGCTTACTGTGGAGCTGCCTCCCAGCAGCTCCAGGCCTTCCTGTGCTGGGACCCCAGAGCTGGAGGCAGCTCTGCAGGTGGGGTCTCACCTGAGCAGGGCGGGGGGGCGGAATCCCCTCCCTCGACCTGCCCACCCTACTTTGGATGCAGATCAAGATACAATTGGATTTTTTGTGGCTTTTCCTAAGGATTTCACATGGATTTTGTCCATTAGTGCTTTGTATTTCCTGGCATAATGAGTTCTGCAACAGTATTTGTTGTAATTTAGGTTAAAACACTGCAGGTCACTAAGCTGAAGTGCACTTTTGCCACTCTTCTTACAAGTTTACTACATCTTAATCTGTACCTTTGTGGAGTTTTACTTTGTGTCTGTGTGAAGCAGAGGATTTGCTGCAGCTCCTTAGAGACCAGCAGAATGTGGCTGGAGTCAAATCCTGGGTTTGCCAGCACTTTCTAAAAAGAGTAAGGACTTTACAATTAGCAATAGCACTGATGTTTGTATTTTTTTCAATACAACTGAAGCATAAAAGCAGTGTAGCCCTAAACTTTAGTTGGCAAAAGAGAACCATGTAGCTATGTGATGGAAATGTGTACGTACATGGATCTTACAATTTTTTTTGCACTCTTACTAACTCTAAGAAATTGTGTTATTATAAGAATTTAATAATGCATCTTAACAAATTCTGTGCTGTATCAGTTTATAAGAATACTTTTTTCCTTTTTTTCTTAAAAGCTTCTACTTCCTTCCTAAAAAGAGAAAAAGAAAATATTCTCTTCCCTTGTCCACACATGCTCGAGTATGTATCTGGAGTAGTCTAGGGACCATGACTCAGGATCTGTTATTTTGATTTCAGCTTCACTATTTACTTCCTTAAGTCTTCATTGCTAAAGTTTTGAAAGAGCTAAAGGGGTAAATAGTAACATATTGATGTATATATTTGGGATCCTGTATTAGGGTTGTGCCTTCCCAGGTTCACTCTATGTGTAAATTAAGGTTTTTATGTTAAACACTTGCAGGGAGTAAATTGGTTCTGATCCCCTCAAAACTATAGTGTTTGAAAAAGCATACAGCAGTAAATGTAGGTGTGCATTGTATTTATATCAGAAGACCTCTCCCTCCTCCTCATCTCAAGCTTTCTTCTGTGGTAACATTTTGTGCATTTGATGTCAGGATTCCTTTCCCTTCAGCACAGATGCACTCATTCCCTGTGGCTTTTTGTTGCCAGCATGCACTGTGCTCTTTTTCTACAATTGAAGTTGTTTTCTTCTTTCAGCATCAGCGTTGTGAGAACTAAATTGAAAATCACTCTAGTGGAGTATCTGGAGAGCCGGGTTTACTCATGAGCCCAAGTGTGTGTCCAGCAGTGATGCCATAGCCAGGAATCTGTTGGAAAAGGATCTCTTGCTGTCTGTCTTACTTGGCATTAGGTTTTACCTGGGCTGAGGGATTCTCGGGCTCCTCAGTATCTCTTGTTTTCTAGTCTGGACTGTGCTCTCTTCATATGGGGTATAACATAATAGCAGTGTTGTAACAGCCTCTGGATATTGGGATTTTTGTTCTGCTTTGTCACTTTGCAGAATTTCTGAGAAGATAAAAACATTTGCAAATGAAAATAGTGCTTAAGAAGTTGTTTCTGTCTTTGTTGTGAGGAATCCTAACATTAAGTACTTTATGTGAGAAATACCTCCCCTAGTTTCTAGCAAAGTGAGAAATCATGATAGGGTGAACTACAGTTATTTAATATCTTAGAATGACAAGCACTAAATGAGGCTTCTGAGCTGCTTTTGAAAACATGAGCTGCCCATGATTTTTTGATATAAGCATTAATTGACATGCACTTACTTGGTAGGACATTTTTGGACTCAGAGTCTACCAAAGGAGTCGATTAATGGTTTGTGCTCTCTTTTCTCTCCAGTTCAACAGAATGGAGTCCGACACTGCTCCTACACGGCATCCAGGAAAAACCTGTACGTTAACAAAAACACAAAGGTTATCTGTCAGGGTTTTACAGGCAAACAGGTATGTTTATAAATTATTTCTTCTATCACACTTTCAGTCAGAAAGTTAATGCTAAAAGACCATAATAATATATAAAATGGATTATATACTGCCTTTGTGTTGATAGGAAGCTGGACTTGCTTCAGCATCAGGAAGGTCCCTTCAGCACTGTAGTTTACTTTATTTGGCCCAAAAGCTTGTGCACATGCTTGAAAGTTAGTTTTGAATAATCTCAATTATAGTACTTTTCATTTTTGTTTTTAATTTTGATCTATAAGAACTTTTATTGTATACAGCTGAAGGGGTTTCTTTGTAAAAGGATATTTGCAAAAAACCTGCCAAAACCTGACCATTTTAGAAGTGCCTCTTTCACAGATGAATTTCAGTATCAATGCCTATGAACTAAATTTCTGGTTTTATTTCAGTTAATAATTTTCTCAGATTCACTCATTGTACATTTGCAGGGGGAGAAGGTTGCTTTTGTGAAACGATCAGCTAGTCATGGATGAGCATGCGAATTTCTATTTCACTGTAGTGTCTGTCATCTGCCAGATTTGATGTGGAAAAGAAAATGTGGCTGCTGTGTCTGCAGGTGTATTAGCAGCAGACACCAAAATATCCTTTATCGTGCAACCATGGCGCTCCGATTTAAAAAAAAAAAAAAGCAGAGCATGTTAGCATATTCCCAATGCATTAAATGCATTTAAAGCATGTGGATGCACTCTTTAAAATATCTGATTATATGTGTGTTATAAAACTTCCCTTCTTACTGTAAATTTAAGTGCCATAAATTGCCTTCAGAATTATAGATAACATCAAGCTTTTTGATTAATTTTATTTGCTATTACATGCATTCTAACTTTACTTCTTTTCTCTCTCTTAGGGCACCTTTCACAGCCAGCAGGCATTGGACTATGGCACCAATCTAGTTGGAGGAATTTCTCCAGGGAAAGGGGGAAAAACTCATCTAGGTCTGCCTGTGTTTAATTCTGTGAAGGAGGTAATTTGCAGCAGTGACTGGAGGGCACAGAATTTAAAGCTGCTGAAGGGCTCCTTATTTCATTGCTCACACTGGAGAGACAAATGTTTGAGCTGTGGATGTCACTGGGCAAAGAGTGAAATAGAAGCCTTTCAAAAGAGGGAGCATTCAGGGTGGTCAGGCACAAGTTTGGCTTCCCCTGTGCAGTTCACAGAGTCTGGGTACACTTGCTTTCTGAATGCAGCTGGTTTCTGATTGATTCTGGTGTGCATGATGAATTTTTAGCAAACTGTTATGTAAGAGTATTTATGATGGTGATCATGGGGCAGATCCCTTCCAGACAGTGGTCAGTTCTCAGTTCCCTGGTTGTGTCCCCTCTTCAGGGAATTTAACACCGGCTTAGATTATAGTAAATTAATACATAGCCGTAATTCATGCCTGAGAATGGATGTATTTTAAATGGTTTGTTGTAAAACATTCTCTTCAGCCCCACTAAACACACGGTGTGTTCTTTATTGTGTCTGTTGCAGGCCAAAGAACAAACGGGTGCTTCAGCCACTGTTATCTATGTCCCTCCCCCGTTTGCTGCTGCTGCCATCAACGAGGCCATCGATGCAGAAATGCCCCTGGTGGTGTGCATCACTGAAGGTATCCCCCAGCAGGACATGGTGCGGGTCAAACACAAGCTGCTGCGGCAGAACAAAACCCGGCTGGTGGGCCCCAACTGCCCCGGAGTCATCAATGTAAGTGACCTCTGGGTTTAGTCCAAGGCTGAACTGTTCCTAGTGGTGGTTTGAATGTTCCATCTGACTTCTCCCACTCTTTCCTTAGCCTGGAGAATGTAAAATTGGTATCATGCCTGGTCACATTCACAAGAAAGGAAGAATTGGTGAGTTTTTGAATATTTATGCATCATCTAAAACACAAGTTTGGTGCTCTAGTGTACTTCCTTGTGAGGCAAGGCACATACTGCCCTGAAGAGAGTTGGTAACGCTGTGGGACAGTTTGCCTGTCCTCAGCTTGTACATAAATTTTGGCATTATCAATCCTGAAGGCCAAAATCAGGAAGTCTTCCTTAGTGGACACAGGGTACTGATGGTGGAGACAAAACAACTGGGAATTTCCTTAGGTAATGGGATTGACTTGGTATCCTCAAAGGAGGGTCTTGAGGAAACTTCCATTTTTCTTAGGATTTGAGAGCACTAAGTTCTCCAACACTATTCCTTCCAACAGCTTGGCTGCTTAGGACTGGGATCCTACACCTGTAGTGATCTCAGCTTTACAGCAAAGAGAAGAGACTACAGGCAAGTAGTTATAACTTGATAATTTAGACAACTATGAAACCATCACAAGTGGAAGTGACAAATATGCCAAATTTTCAGGCAGTGTGGTTAAGGGCAGAAAGGCAGTGATTTGTTCATCATAATTTGTGAGTGTTACACACCCCCTGTGTGTAACGAGTTACATACCCTGTTACATGCCAGTCCCTTGTCCTGACTTCTGTCAGCTTCTTGTTGTAAACTACAGAAATAACAACTTGATTTTCTTTTTCAAATAATGCAGTTCAGGAGCTGTAGAGAAAATTCTTCCAAAATACACATTTGTACTCAAGTAGAACTTCAGAAATATTGTTGTAGACAGCATATGCTGCTGTTGCCTATCAGCAAGGTACCCAGCTTCACTTGAGCACAGTAATACCCTTTACAACATTACCAGTTTTCTTGATGGAAAGTGTGTTTATTGTGGGAAATCTTTTTCAATGCTGTTGAACTGCAGGGACTCCATGCAGTTTTTCTAGCGTGAGGAACTATCTCTGCTACTTAACCACTTCTGACTTGAGAATAGACTGCACCTAGGGAATGCTGGAAGATGTGTTAGCACTCATGTTCCACCGCCACCTTTCACAAGTACCTATAAAGCTGGAATTGAAAAATCAAATGGCTGCAATTATGCCCTTTATAAAATCCACTGAGACATTGCTCTGTGACTGTAAAAGATAACATCAGCCAGTGTTGCCCTGAGCTCCTTCTGAATCAAACTTCTGTTCAGATTTTCTAAATATATACAAAAAATGTGTTGCAGTCACAAGTTTCTAGAATCTGAATGCAAGTCACATCAGGTGCAAAAAAAAGTTAAAATCTTGAATCCAGTAGCTCTGCCATTGCTGGAAATGTTTTCAGTGGTGATCCAAGGATCAAGGAATAAAAATACAGCTTTGCTACCCTCCCAGTTTCATCTAACACTATGACCTTTGGTGATGTGCTCCCCAGCTTTCTATTGCTGTGAGACATCCAAGAATCATCTGAATATACTGTGATGCAAGGTATAAAAATAGCCACGGTCTTTGGACTTTCATCTGTAGCTTCTCTGAGGCAATCTGATCTTAATGGTAAACAGGGAGGCCTTTTCAAACACAGCAAGAAGAAACCCTTGTGCTAGAACACATCTGAGCTGGCCAACAGTATAAATAGTTGATAAAACTGAGGTTGTTAGTCTAGTGGTGTATTTTCTTCTCTGTTCATGGAATGTATGTACTATATTCCTTGTTAAATGTCTTGAATTAGATGGAAGATGATGTCTGTTTTTCCTGAAAACCTTTCCTTTGGTAGTGTTAACAGAAGGCTTGACTTGGAAAAATGAACAAAAAGCCATGCAAACATTTTGCCCCTGCTCTAAGCTCTGTGCTACCTTCCATCCTGAATTTGAAACTGGGGCTGTGGTCTCTTGAAATATTGTAATGTAAATGCCAGATGTGTTCTGTAGAGCAGCAACAAATATATTAATGGTGATAACTTGCATTTGTGCAGCATTTTTCTGTTCTGGAGGATCTCTCGTGCCTGGCCGTACTGGGGATGTGATTAATACAGAATCCTTTTGTTAACTGTTGAGCTGCGACTGTTTAAAGTTCAGTGCATCAGCTACTCACATACAAGATAAGAAGTATGTTCTTCTATTTGCTTTTCAGTTTTCTTCCCTGGTCATGCTTTAGCGTGAGAAAAATACTATTGACTTCCTGGGCAGATTTAGTCCATTGACAGTTAAGTGTCAAAAGGTGACAACCAAGAAATAGTACAGATGGAATCTTACAGAGTGTTTTGGCAAGGACAGCTGGAATCTCATGTTGTTCATTGAGGTGATTTTCATTAATATAAGAACAGCCACTTGTAGTCATGTGCTATGTTAAGTTTATCTTCTTTTCTTTCCTCAAGGTATTGTGTCAAGATCTGGAACCCTGACATACGAAGCTGTTCATCAGACAACGCAAGTTGGGTTGGGGCAGTCTTTCTGCATTGGTAGGTTCCCTCAGAATCAGTCTGTTGGACCTAGACTAATCTGTTTTTTCTTTACAAGCATAAATACAAAATAATTCCTTTTTGTGAGTGTAGAATTTGCTGAATGGCAGTTGTGTTGTGAAATAGGATTCCTATGTGCTGTGAAGAGTATAGCCCTTCTCTGCTGTCATTTCTGCATCAGGTTAATAAAAACCTCAAAACCAGCTTTGGACAGAGAACTGCTAGCAAATATGATGTCAATTTGGAAACAGACTGTCCCGAGAAGTTTAGTTTTTTAAAGGGATAGGGCATTCTTAAGCATTTAGTTGGGTGTGTTAAGCAAATTCAGTTTCCTGACAGCAAAATTCTAGAGCTGGGGCATTGGTCCTGCTGTGTTCATAATATTTTGTTTGTGGTTTGAAAGGTGAACATTCAGATACCAGAGCTTTCTGTAAATTGTGGGGGGAGGTATTTGGAGCAGGAATTCGATACACTTTGCCTTGGGAAGAGCCTTCAGAGCTGCCTGTCTTAGGGAGTCTTTGGGAATACTCCTCATGCTGAAATTTACTTTGAAACTTCTGTCGTAAATGCAGTGTTGTTACCTTGATTTAGACTTTTTTTGTGGTTTTAATTTTTTTTCAGGGATCGGAGGTGATCCCTTCAATGGAACTAATTTTATTGACTGCCTCGATGTCTTCCTGAAGGATCCTCACACTGAGGGGATCATATTGATTGGGGAGATTGGAGGAAATGCTGAAGAAGATGCAGCAGCATTTTTAAAAGAAAATAATGCCGTAAGTCTCAAACACTTTGCTTCAAGACACCTTTATAGTTAGTCAGCTTCTTTTGCCACATCAAGGAAAACTCAGTTCAGTCTCTCATCGCTTTTTACAAAAAACCCAAACAGTCCTTGTTTTAAAAAAAAAAAAGAGTTGAAATTAAGAGTGTTGTCCAGATTAAATCTGATATTCGGACTTGGTTTTAGAGATCTTTCCAACCATATTCTGTGGTTCTGTGAACTGGAGAGCAGTGTCAACTTTAGATTTTTATTCCTGTAACAATATTTGTGGAGATTTTTTTTTTGGTAGTATGAATGGGTGTGTAGAGAGATTTAAAATTTCTGTTTGCTCCTGGTTTATGATGATTATCAGGAGAGAAAGTATTCCACCCTCTTTTGTGTTGTCTGAGCTGTTTAATAACTTTGCCTGGCCAGTTGATATTTAATAAAAAATACAAAATGTGCAATGCCACCTGGAATTGCTTTTCCTCTCACCCTCCTCCATGTAACACATTTTTCTCTTCCAGGGCCCCAACGCCAAGCCAGTGGTGTCCTTCATAGCCGGCCTGACGGCTCCTCCGGGCCGGCGGATGGGCCATGCTGGGGCCATCATTGCTGGGGGAAAGGGGGGAGCCAAGGAGAAGATTGCAGCCCTCCAGAGTGCAGGGGTTGTGGTCAGCATGTCCCCTGCTCAGCTGGGCAGCACCATCTACAAGGTTGGTTCCTCAGACATCGGCTCATCCAGAGCAAGAAGCGGCTTCTGGGGGAGTACGAGTTGGGAGTCCATCTCTTACCTGGGTACCCTGTTGCTCTGAACATGCTTAAACATAAGGACTCTATTGACTGGACAAGACTTTATTGACAAATTATGAAATTGCTGCATAAAAGATATGTGCACACGGTTGTTTTTAATACTGTTTTATAGAAAAGTAAACGTAGCAAAATAGAGAAGAGATTACATTCTGCTTTCAAGCATAGCAACTTGTTGAAATTGTTCTCTGGTTTCAAAGAGCCTGAATTAATTTAAAATATGAGAACATTATTTCTAAGTAGGATATTTGAGGAAGGAGAGCCTTGGCACATAATTTGGAGTTATGGTTGAATATATACAGCTGAAAAGATGAGGTGTGGAATGGGATTATTTGCATTTTACTTAATTCATATCCAAAGAAAGGGATTGCTTCACAGCTAGAGAAGATGCATAATTCAGCTCTGTTAGGTATTTTTTGTTTCCTGTGGTGACTGTATAGTACAGCATCTCCACAGCTTGAAGTGGGATTCTTCTCTTCTTCTGTTGTGCTTTTTCTTTACTAAAATGAAAATCTTTTGTTGCTTCCCTGGCTGGAGTCCTTTACTGGAAGGATTCTCCTGCAGTTGTGATGCACAATTGGTGTTTTTCAAGCCTGTTATGCTGTGCCTGGGAGCAAACGGTTGCTTGACAACATTGCAGTCTGGCACTGACTGCAGTCTGGCTTTCCAGAGCTGGTTTGTTAATGTGAGGTGGGGGAATGCTTATTTTCCTTTCCCCCAACTTGCACACATCATGCATTTTATATATTAATTTTTAATACCAGTTTTTAGTTCTTAACATCAGATTTGCTAAGATAAATACAAAGTAATTTGAAATAGAAGAGTAATAGAAGCATTTTCTGTTTTTCCCACTGGTGACATCTGTGTGCTCTTTGCAGGAGTTTGAGAAAAGGAAATTGCTGTAAAAGAAGACACTTTGGAATACTGTCTCCAAAACGCCAGTGCAGCACCGGCCTCCGCTTACCTTTTGTCTGCTAATCTTCAGTTGCCCCAATGACTTGACGTTGGTCAATGAATTCGACTTGGAAGCCATAAACCTCTTGGCTAAACCTGTTTTGATGTCTCCTTGTTTCAGACATTGTCACCCCGTTGTAAATCACAGCAAATTAATAAATCTACTACTAAATCTGATCCATCTTTTGAATTCCTGAAGCAGAGCCGTTTCTTCGGTCATCACAAACAAAACCTTTTGTAACTTAAGCACTGCCCCTTTTTAAGGTAAAGTTGCTTGTAGAGCTGCTTTTAAGGATCAAGGCACTGACTTTATGCCCATACCACACTTGGCTTTATTTTTAAGAAATCCAGTCCTACTCATTCGTTGCTGGCAACCTTTGAACAATAGGCCAAAGTTTCCGTCCGTTAAACCAAAGCTGCTGGATCTGAAGGGATTGCTGTTGATCCACGTAGCTGGATATGCCTGAGGTCCAGACTTTCTCTTCACGGCTGATTAGCCATGCACAGTGCAGTCGTCTACTGGCAAGGAATTCTGTTGTGTATAGAGATGGAATTGTTATTGATAAAAATTAATATAATTTCACATGCAAAGTATATATTCACAATTGTCTGTAACTATGAAGATGATTTGGTCTTTAGCTTACATTACCCTCATTTCTACTTTGTCTTAACTAGCATTGCACTGCTCGTGTTCTGAAATCCAAGTAACAATGGGATGTAGTGGAGGAGAATTATTATTCTCTATAAAAGAACATAATAAAGTAACTTTCTTGTTAACCACTCCCAGCACTGTAATGGAAACCCCCTTTTTTTTACTGTGGATATAGCCCAAGTATTGTGCCTATAAATGTTGCAAGTTTTATCAGGATGAACTAAACCCCAGATTGCTTTATATAGAAGACTGAAAGTTCATGTAACCTGGCACTTGTTGAAGCTAACCTTGTGTTCCATAAAGGTGCTGTTACGAAAACTCGTGTCGTTATTTATTTCAAACTTCTTGGTTTTCCTACTCAAATCCCTGTGTAATTTCTCTTCCTGAGGCAAGCAGGTGTGTCAGTACTGATCGGCAGCTCCTAGGGCTAAGCCCTGATGAAGTGCATAAGGGACAGGTTGTATCTCTGCACACTGAGTGGGTGTTAATGCACTTGATGTATGGTCTGGCATCAGCCAGGTGATCCAGGCCTTGGGACACCGAGACCAGGTGCTGCATTGTTCACCTTGGAATGATTTACTGAAATGAACCTGACACCCTGTCACTGGACAGCTGAAAGTAGGATTGAGTTGTAAATCATTTGATAAAGGTTATGACAACAGATAAGGGTTTTTTTACTAGATCCGCTTGGTTTTCTGGTGGTGCCTGGTTTAATCTGGAGCAGAAAGACCAATGGGTGTCCTTTAGAGAAATAGCAGTGCTAAACTGTCTGAGTCTGCAAGAGTGCAATTTCTCAGCGGTGAGTGTCAGGGAATTGCAGCCAGTCTTATGAGTCTGATAATCAGAGTAACTCATTGTAGTGCTGTGCTGGGATAATAACCCTTTGGGGTGGGCAGTGCTCTGTGATGAACTGCCTGAATGTCATCCTTACAACAGATGCTCTTCCAGGATGGCTGAGGTGGAGTAAGTTTCCTGCTAGGGGTTGCTCCTTGAAAGCTCTTTAGAGGCACCAGCTATTTTAGAAGACAGCCATGAATTCCAATGATTGCTGCACCCTGAGAAAGTGTTTTTTTCTATCTTGAAATGTGAGGATCGGTTTAAAGATTCACCCCTGGTTCTAAGGTTTGCACCACTGTCCAGTTCTGCTCCTCAGCAGCTACCTGGATCTGCTCCAGCCTGGGGCAGCAGTTTGTACCAACCTGGAACTGATGTTGCCTCAGGATGGAAAAGGACCCTGACCTTGTCTCATAGAAAGGCTTGGTCTAAGCAGTTTCCTCTTGCTGCCTAAAAATGTGCACTTGACAAATAATATCAGCTAATTAATGACAGCGTCTCTTTGGAAAATATATTCACATCTGTTTAGTACCATATGTTCTTGTGAATAAATATTTTGAGTAATCTGATCTGGAAAATTGCTTGGTTTTTTTTTTTTTAAAGGCAAAACTTAAATTAGTATTGAGCCTTAAACAAGTTGCTACTTTATAACCAAATAGTTAACCTATATAATTATAGCCTGGTGTAACTTATAACCCAGGGAGTTTTTATGTGCAGGAGAAATGCTGCCAGTGTTGGTGTTCTCATAACATTTTATGAAATAGTCTTTTGTGTTTCTTGATCTACACTTGAAGATGGCATCAATCCATAAATCACTTTCCCTTTTGAGAGATGAATTCTGGAAGTTCATTTTGGTCAGGGAAATTTATTGCCATGCTGATTTTCTTCAACAAAGAGAGTAGGATGTAGACCCGCTGGGGTTTTTTTTCCCTTATGGGACAATATTTGCATTTGGATGATCCTAGTGATTCTAGTGATTTGATCCGCTGGTAGCAGCCAAGTGTCTGTGCAAATTAGGCCAGAAAATGCCAGAAAGGGACATATTTCAAGGGGTTTGAAGCAGAACTTCTGACTTCTGTGCTGGTGGGTTCAAAGCAGTGGCCAACTTGTGATGGCTAAAGAACAAGGTCTTAATTTTGTTGAAACTGTGGAATGAAGTGTTCTGCTCTAATGTAACCATTTGCTCAGTTTACCATCACCCTCATCTTCCCTTTCCCACTCCCTGTTGCTGGTCAGGATTAGATGACAACTTTACCTAGGAAGGGCTGTCTGACACCATGGACAGGAGCCTGCAGGTGATTTTGGAAGGTGGCAGTAGGAGCTGTGCTGCTCTGGATACCTGGCAGCAGCAGATTCTGGGTGTTTTACACAGTGGACTGCTCCTCCTGGAGCAGCTGTACAGGGCTGGGAGTGCTGAGACAGCTCTGGCTTTAGGATGACTAGAAAGAGCTGGTGAAGAGGCAAGATTATCCAGGTTTGATATTTTACCCAGAAATTTTAACACCAAACCCAGAAGTCTCTTGGACATCAACTTGCAGCACTCCAGTAGCAATGAAATAAAGTTTATGCTACTGGCCATATTGTTATGTAATTGTTTTTTCTGAGTTATTGAATAAGGGGTTAAACTGTATTTCTCTATCAGAGATTATATCCCAGCATGGGGTGGTGCAGTTGGTCTCTAATTAAGGCTACAGACAAGAGCCTGTTTGGGAATTGCTGTTTGATTGGCATCCAACCTTTGCTCTGTGCAGCCCAAGGCTCTGAGGACCCTTCAGAGAGGGCTGATTGAGGTG
Organism: Pardalotus punctatus; assembly: GCA_013400915.1. NCBI lineage: Eukaryota > Metazoa > Chordata > Aves > Passeriformes > Pardalotidae > Pardalotus > Pardalotus punctatus. The sequence goes on from VZTX01001607.1 coordinate 18,432, forward strand.
AGTGGTGGGGGTATTTCACAGTGCAGGGTAAATACTGCACTATCCTGAAATTATCAGCCTCTTCCTCCTTCCCTGCCTGGGCTGTATGATGAAACATGGAGCCCTGTGACTGAATGTGTGATGGAGGTGATTCTATGATACAGGAATATCTGTTAGGTACCATCCTTAGGGAGAGGTTACTTCAGTATGCTGCCTCTCCTTGTATCTCTGTGAGTTTGGTTTAGTGTTGAATTGACCTGAAATCAGTATCAGCAATTTTGGAAAATTTCTTGACTCAGAAATGCTGAAACACTTAAAATTTTCAAAAGGAATTTGTCAGCTTGTCCCATTTGAACTTGAGGAGCAAACAGGATTTCTTTCCTAGAAGTAGAAATCTGAGAGTTTTGCTTAAGTTAAAAACCTCAGGGAACTTGCTCAGATTTGCACCAGGGCTGTGGTTTGTTTGTTTGTTTGTTTATTTTGTATGTGTGTGTGTGTTGTGTTGGGGTTTTTTTGTTTGTTAATTTTCTTTTGTTCTTGTTGTTGTGTGGGTTTTTTTTTCTTTGTTTTGGTGGGGTTTTTGTTGGGTTGGAGTTTTTTTTTTTGTTGGTTCTCGTCCCACCTGATATATGTTAGACCTGCTGACCCATCAATAGCTCACTCACAGGACTCAGACCCAGGCAATTCGCTGCCACTCAGAGCATCCAAAAAACTCTCATTAAATCTGACTTGCTTTCTGCAGCTGTTACACGATCTCAAAAGTAAAGGGAAAGAGATGGCTCTCTGTTTACACAAACCACATAAATTTATAGGACTGGGAGTAAACCCGTGTTTCTGTGCTATAATGAGTAACCACACAGAGCAGTGTTTGTGCTGGGAGCAGGAGCAGTATCCTGTCACAACGGCTGTGCTGTGCAGGTACATAATTGAGGGTCTCTTAAAACCTGTTTTGTTGCTGTAAAAGACAGCACAGCAAATTTATAGTTTCCAGCACATCTGTAACATTACAAGATAGTTGCTTTAAAAAAACCCCACCAGCCTCCAAGCGTATTCCTTTCCATTTGCTGTCTTGCTCTCTAGGTGGCAGGTTTTGACTCCAAAACGTGTTTGGTTCCTACTCTGATCTGTTCCTGGCTCACAGTGTGCCGGAGAAATAGAAGATGAGAACAAACCACTGCTACTTTATTCTTTCTGGGTGTTAGATTGGTTTATGGTCATATCCTTTTATGTGGGTTGGAGAGAGGTGTTAAAGAACTTGCCTGGCTTCCTCACGGTGTTCTGAGTATGCTCTTGATGTTGAAACTTCTGGTTTTTCACTATGGCATGTGTTGTCTGAACTGTATGGGTTTGGCAGTCAAATGGGACCTGCCTTAGAGAAATACCTGTCTGCATTTTGAAACAGGCAAAATGTGGCTTAGGTTGTTTCTTCAAGGGCTTAACAACTCTGACTTCGCTTTTTTTTCTTCTATCAAGCTGTTTTCTCCATGGAAGAAAAGCATCCTCCATGCTGCTGTGTGCTCCAGGCTCTGTAGCCTCCAGGGCATCGGGTGGGCTGTGCCATCGGGGCTGGGACCAGTCCTGCTCCTCTCAGAGCCAGCTGGGCACGAGGCCACTTTGGTTTAGGGGATCAAAGCCAGCCCAGCGGGAGGTGTCCCTGCCAGTGGCACAGGGGTTGGAACAAGATGACCTTTTGAGGTCCCTTCCAACACAAACCATTCTGTGACTCTGCAATTCAGGGTCTAAAGTGTCAACCCTTGCATGGAAGAGGCTGCCAGGGGTCTTGTGGGCCAGGAACTGTGTCTGGAGACAGCTGCTGTGTGTGTGGAGCAGATGTGTGCGTGCACCTGTGTGAAAAAATGTCTCTGAAGGATTTGCACCCTGAAGGGCAGGGTCTTGCTCAAGGTCACCCTCTCCTTCCTCATTCTGCTTTCAGCCTGCAAGTCTTATTATTGACTAGAGCCCTAGCTGCAAGGAGGAGAAGCAATAGGCAGGAGATTTAGCCTCCAATCATCTCAGTCATTTAACTGAGTGTATTTTATTTATCTTTCCGTAGGCAACTGTTATGTTTGTTCAAGACAGGCGCTAAATTTTTTTTCTTCCCCAAAGTATAGACGACTTGGATGTAAATCCAGCCAAAGCTCACAGATGCCAGCCTAGCCTGTGGCTCAGCCTGCCCTGAAACACGGAATTTGGGGCAAGATCCATATCCACATCTCAAAGTTTAGACGTGGTAGAAATCAGTGCTTGGGGAGCACATAAGGAACAAGGCAAGGACATCAGAACCTCTGAAATGGTCACGTTTCAGACATGTTTGATCACTCCTGGTTGTAGCAGAAACTGAGACACCCACACCTGCATGGAGACAGCTACACCTGCAGGACAGCTTGGCTGGCTCTGTCTGGAGCTGCAATGTCCCTCCCCTTGGCCAAGTGACTTACCCAAAGTCATGGTGGAAGTCATGCTGCCACTCCCACACTTCAAAAAGTCACCTGAGCTTTCCTTCCAGTTTTGAGTTTATACCATTTTGCTTGGTATGCGCTGTGTCATCCTCATTTCTAATGCATTGAAACACAGCAGCAAATCAGTATTTTTCAATTTGTCCTATTTACGGTACAGCCCATTACTATTGCAAAAACACAGTTAATAATTTATTTAATGTGTCTTTTATAAAACACTTGAGAATGCCGAGATCTGATTTTGTACAGGGAATGAAATCACACAGCATTTATCCACCCTTTCATGCAATGATGGAAAACAATATAATTAGAAGCCGCTCTTTCAGCCTGGAAATTGTAATTGGATTGTGAATTTTATAGCATCAGCCATCAAAGAATAAACAAGAATTAGTCAACTAAAGAAAATATGCTCAGCTTTTTTCTAGCAGGGGATGTCTTCCATGGCTAACTTTAGAGGTTATTGTTGCTTGTTCATTTTTTTATCTGCTGCTGGCAAATAAGGCTTTCTTAGAGGATGCAAACATGGATTTTTCCCTAGGGAAACCTGCTGTGGTGCTAGTCACTCAGCCTGAAGCACCTGCAGTTCTCCTGTCCTCTTTGCTTTCCACCTGGAAGTTTGCTTGGAGCACCTCTGGATATATCAGTGCCCCTGTGGATCAGATTTTCAGATTTGGTGGGGAAGCCAGTGTACCCTAAATGGGGGTGATATAGCAATGGGCAAAAATGAAAGAAAAAACCTCAAACCCCCATAAAATGGGGGTGTTGGGGAGCAACAGAGGTAGAGGAGAGCAGGCAGCTGGGGAATGGTGGAGGGGAAGGGGCTTGTCTGTATTTACTGCTCACCCATTTAACCTGCATTGAAGCACAGAAAAATTGCTTGTCAAGGTATTTATTAGCTCTGCTTATGATGAATGGTAGAAATTATCTTGTGTGAAGCACTTAATGAGGACTGGGTAGAAAACAGTCTTCTCCTCCAGTGGGAATCACAGAATCATTAAGGTTGGAAAAGGCCTCCAAGATCATCAATTCCAGCTGTTAACCCAGCACTGCCAAGCCCGCACTAAACCATGTCTCTAAGCATCACCTCTACACGGTTTTTGAACACTTCCAGGGATGGTGATTCCCCTGCTTCCCTGGGCAGCCTTTTCCAATGCCTGACCACCCTTTCTGTGAAGAAAATTTTCCCTAATATCCAATCTATTTGGAGCTGCTTTATAGCCCTGCCAGCCCAAGAGTGAGGGTGGTGGCTGGACCTGCAAAACTATGGAGGTGTCTCAGGGGATCTGCACAGTGATTTGTGTCCCAGCAGCCTGTGAGCATGGTGTTCTTCCTCTCCTCTCCTCTCCTCTCCTCTCCTCTCCTCTCCTCTCCNGCACTGGACATCCCCAGGGATCCTGGAGCAAGGGTGACCTCTCTCCATGGAACTCTGAGGGTCCCCTCTCCTCTCCTCTCCTCTCCTCTCCTCTCCTCTCACCTTGGGGTTCCCAGATGGAAAACTGTTTCCAGCTCTCTCCAGACAACTAAACACCACATTGTCACCTTAGACAGTAAGGGCCCATTTGAATTTTTTGTCAGACAGTGAAAAGTGAGGTTTTGGTAAACACTGCATATTCTTATGGAGACATTACCTTTGGTTTATGGTTAAATAAACCCAGTAACAACACAGTCTCTTGAAAACACTCGTATCCATAAATTTGAGATCCTCCATTCTCCCCCCAGCCCATGAGGCTTTGCATTCATCCCCACTACATCACTGTCCCACAGACAGGGCTGGGGACCCTCCTGTGACAGCTTTATGGCTGAAGCCTGAAGAACGAGCTGTTACTCCTTGCAAATTATTTTCTAGATTGCCACCAAAGTATACATCATTGTGTCATGGGATGGCAACTATATTAAATCTGGTTAGATAGTTAGGGTGGGTTGCTGTCATAAATCAGCCCCTGCCTGCCTGCCTGTCTGCCTTGTTGTGGTGGAAATACAATCAATAGTTGTTGCAGCAGTTTATAGAGTTAAAAACATTTCTTTTTGCAAAACAAATTTTTAATGCTTCTCCAATTCATTAACATCCTGTCTATTTACTGGTTTGAAAAAAACTCCAAACACATCATCCTCTTGGAATCTGCATTGTCACTTCAATAATGCATCCGTAGGAACATTTGGAAGTTGTTAAAAAGGGGAATTATTTCATCATGATAAAAAAAGAAGGATGAGAACAGCTCAGCTGAAAAGATTGCGTTGTCAGTTCTGATTTAATGTGTGAATAATGCTTGCAGGATGGGGAGAACATCTTCTGCCGGATAGATTGTTTTTATGTTGTTGGAGTCTGAGTGCTGGGATTTACAGCTTCAAACTATGTTTCTTTTTTTCTGAGGATAGTTATAATGAGCTGAGGTTTGTTTCATTCCCCTTGACTATAAGGTTCTCCTGGATGCCAGTCATGCAGGAGCTTGAAGATGGTTTGGATTAGAGGAAGTCAGCTGAAAGTTCAGACTGAAAGCCCTGCTGCCAACTCTCAAGCTCTTGTTGTGTGCCTTGTAACTTAATTCTGCTCTGTAAGCGCCCAGCTCCAGAGGCTGGAACCCACAGGTGTCCCTGTGAGGCTGCCAGCCTGTTGCAGTGGCTTTGTCCCCTTTTGGAGGGACACTTTGGGAGCTTGTACCCCAAGGCTGTGGAGAAAAGTCTGAAATCCTGACCTGCCTGCAACCTGAGAGCTCAGAACCTGACATGAAGGGAGCTCTGCATCCTCTGCAGAAATTACAGCCATAAAGTCCTTCTGAGGAGTTCCCTTCGCACAAGCAAGGAGACAATTGTTGAGGGTTTAAGAGCTGGAGTTTTGAGGACTCTTCTACCACTTGCTGCAGGTTCCCACCTTCAAAACCCTTAAGAAATGTGGCCAAAACTTCCAGGGAGGATCTGAACAAGGAGGAAATGGAAAAGTTACATTCCTGACCACATAACTTCAATCTGTGTGAGTGAGCTGCCTCGGGACTGGAGGTTACAAGGTGGCAAGAGATGGTTTCCATGTGGTTCACGGAATTAGAGAATTGCTTGGGTTGGAAGGGACCTTAAAGATCATCTGGATCTTCAAGCCTTATCCAAAGGCTGGATGAGACTTGAAGGAACCTGGTTTAGTAGGAGTTGAACAAGGAGAGTTGGACAAGAAAAGGCTTTCTCTGCGGTCCTAAATTGTTGTTGGGGCCTCATTTTTCTTTTTGTGATTAATAAAAAAGCACCTGATTCTGAAAAAGTGCCTCTTTCCTACACTGGCATCCTCTTAAGGGGTTGAGATCTTCAGGCGTCTCAGTTCTGAAGGTGTTTGCAATGCTTCTGTATTTATGGGCAAAGTGGTCACGGCAAAGAAGTGTTTGGTGCAGAACATTGGCTAAAATGCATTTCCCTGTGTGTTCAGGAGGTCACACTCAATGGCCATGATGGTTCTTTCTGGCTTCTGATGCCTGTTAAGTAATTTTTATCCTGCAGACCTGGTTAGATCATCCAGGGCTCGCTCCTAATGTGTGCTTGGTTTGGTGTGTGCCTGCAAAACATTCAAAATAGTGATTTGTGCCATGGATAACTGTTCTGCACATGGATAACTGGCTCTGACCAAAGCTTGTGAACATTTTACCTCTGGGAAACTCAAGCTAAGTACACAACCCAGGTGGCAGGAGGGGAGTGGCTGGGGCATCTTAGGATAATACAAGTGGGGAGGGGACCTCAGGAGGCCTCAACTCAGTCTCCTGATCAAAGCAGGGTCACCAATGAGGTCACTCCAGCAAACCCAGGTGGGCAGCAGCATCTTTTTTGGTGAAATTTGCTATTTGAACATGAAGCTGCTCTTTGCTTTGTGTCTCCACTGTAATCCCCCACTTCAGTTTCCTGTTTGCAGCCTGAATCTGCAGCACCCCCAGCAGAGTTTGGGTATTTTAAGCTATTTGTCTATGTGGACACTTGAATTACCTGCTTTGGTAGGGTTTAGTTCTTCAGTACTCATTGCCTGGTCTAGAAGAGGAGTGACTCATCTCCAAGCTGTGGTGAAAGGAAAGGGAAGGAAATCCTACTGCTCTTGCCCATCGGGGTTAATATGAAAGTTGTGTTTCTGCTTCACAATCAGTTTTGCTTCCTAGGCTCTCTGAAGGTGGCAAAATATGTCCAGTGAATTTCTTGGCTTCTCTTTCATCCATCTACAGACCTCAGGAAGATACAAGTGAGATATTAAAAGCCTTCAGTCCAGTTTGACTTTAAGATTTGAGAAGGGGCAAGAAGCCAAAACAGTGTGATGTGGAAGGTAGCATGAATCACAGTTTAATGGCATTGAAGGGTCCTTCACTCTTGGAATATCCTGAGCTGGAAGGGACCCACAGGGATCATCAATTCCATCAATCTCACGCTCCATCTTCCTGGGATCCTTCATTACCTTTGCTGGTGCAACTATTTCAGCATTTTCTGTAAACAACCTGCATTTTTAAAGCCATAATTATAATTGTGAGGGGAAAAATAAGGGAGGCAGGAAGACAAAGGAGCAGAAGTTCTGCTGCATTCTCTTTCCTTTTAGTTATATCCTTCTTTCATCCCTCCTTTTCTGCCCCTCCCTCCACATGCTCCTGGCAGTCCCTTCAGGAGATCAGTCATTTGAATGGGAGCAAGTGCCACTTGGAGATCGTTGTGAAGGATTACAGCCATGATCACGGCAGAAAAGCTGAGATGTTCAGTTCAAAAACGCTGCATTTGTGGAGCCAGGTGCTGATCCATGAGGCTCCCTACCCCTGACAGAACCGTTCCTGCTTCCCCCATGCAGCGATGGACTTTGCAGCATCAGCCACCATGAAGGGGAAAAGCCTCTGTTGGTGTTTTTGGCAGCTCTGTGAAAAACCTCAGCAATGAGAAGAGCTCAGGGAAGGAAAATTAAAAGAATCAGCCCCACAAAAAAACCCAAACTCTGCTGAAACAAATGAATACAAATGATGCTGTAAGAGGTGAGTCTATCACTCAAACTTTTCCAGCCACACCAGAGCAAGGAGCCTCCTAATGAAACTCATTTTACAGTGATGAAAGCAAACACCTCTGAACAAATACAGAAGTACCATGAAAAAATTCAGGCAGGAGATTTTCCTGAGAAAAACCCAGTGAATTAGAAAGAACTGATACTTTTACCAGAAGTATAGTCATCACATGGGAAGGGGACATCAGGAGGGCTGGTGGAGTTGCCTGGGTGGGGGACAGCTGGAAGGGAAGGAGCCAGCTGCAAAGGCTGACACAGGTGAGCCCAAGAGTATTTTTAACAGGCTTGGAGCCAGTGGTGGTTTTAACACCTTGTTATTTTAGTGAAACTGAAACACCTCCAGCTGAGCCCTGCCTGAGAGGCAGATGAACCTTTGGCATCTGAGTTAGGAAGCTTTGGTCTATCCTGGAAGGAAATCTTTCCTTCTGTGAGAAACAGAGTGTGAGTGGCAGCTGTGTGGGTTACCAACCTTCATCCTTGGAGCTGTTAGGGCTGGCTCTGATTTGGCAACCCCTGAAGAACAGATATTCCCCCGAATTCCCCTGCAGAGACACTGATGTAGCCCAGCTCACATTCAGCTCGCTCAAAGTTAAGGCCACTTTGTACTTTTCTAACCAAATATCAGAAGTTCCAGATGGCTCAGGAAAGGCTGATGATGCCCTGTGTAAGACTAATTTTTGTACTTTAGGACTAAAACTTTGTTATGGGCAGTGCAGCAAGAATATGAAAATATTCCTGCCTGCTTTCCCTAGTACTGTGAATGCTTGTACCTGGATGCTTGCTCTCTCCTTGGAGAACAGTAGTAGCAGGTTTTTGGACTGGCCTTCACCTGCCCCACCCACCATCCAGTGTGCTCTGAGCCAAGTACCTTCTAGAAAATAATGCCCTGACTTGGTAAGTTTATTCATGGATCGATGTCCACAAGGCTGATTCCCTTTGGGAGTCCTTGCACCACCTCCTCTGCACCTGGACATCCAGTTTGGGAAAGAAGCTTGGTGGGAAGGGAAGTGAAAAGTAGTTTTACAAATGGAATTATTTTCTCTCATTCTGAGCTTTTGAAAAGCTTCATGAGAGCAATTCCTTATAGAGCTCCATCTGAGACTCTTTCCACTTGTATATTTCACCCTCTTTGTTTCTCTTAAGATTTCCTTGTATTTCCATTCCCTCAATCCTGTTTCATTTTCCTCTCAAGGCTCTGCCATGTGCATTCTTCCTGCTGACACGGTAAGCTTTTCGTTCTCCACTGAGAAATGACTCATTTATTACAGTAGGGGTCCCAGCTCTTCCCCAAGTGTGTACAGCTGCCCTTCGAATCGAGCTTTGAATGAGCTTCATGAATAATAATACAAAAATAACCCAGTGATGTGATTTGACTTTCGCTCTTGGAAACCTATAAATCATCTTAAGCACAATCAGTTAAGAAAGTCCACTGTGGAGATGAGCACTCCTTTGCCAAGCCAGAAATAGGCTCCCTGCAACCTGCTTACAAGACTTTTAAACCCAGGCACGGGGGGAATGTAGGTCATTTTGGTCACATGTGGAGACGTGGGCAAGGCATCCGTCACTCTGAGAGCTCGGAGAGATCCATATCAACGCTGTGAAGATGTCAGAGTCCAGATGGCTGATGCCCAGCAGGGGATGGCAGAGCTCAGAGGCGGAGGGTCTGATGGATACGGAGCAGTCTGGGCTCAGGCCGCTGCCATCCTCCTGCTCAGCACGGCACAGGGTCAGGGCAGGCTCACACGAGGAGGAAACGTCTGGAGCACCGCTGCCATATGGAGGGATGGATGGATGGCTTGGATTCACCAGCCCTTTGCCATCCAGGAGGTGGGTGCAGGTGGATGGTGGTGGCTGTTTGGGCAGCCCTGCTGGGGTAACCAACACGCGGCTGTGCTGCCTCTTTGGGCTGGATCATGAGAGGGAGAGAGACCCAGCAGTCCTGGCTTTGCCTCTTGTCCATGGCCTGGCTCAGACCTCATGGACAGAGGAGAGGGAAGGCTCAGCACATGAGGATGGGGAGATTTAGTGAATAAATTTGCCCCACAGGATCTGCTCTGTGCAGTTATGAGCCTTTATGTGCAGCTCATTTGTAATCAACACTTCCGGCTCGCTGGGTGCATTCTCAAGGATGCTTTGGGGTTAGTTTTTCCTCTTCTTCCTCTACCCGGTTATTCATCAGTGGCTGCCAGACAATGAACCAGTCTTTCTTTTTTTTTCTTTTTTTTTTTTTACATTTGCCTTTCTGATTCTCTTCTTTCAACAATTAAGCTTTCTTTTTGTTCATTTCTTTGTGCTTTTTTTTTTATTTTTTAAGGGAGTGGGGAAATGCTTCTTTTAATGTGCTGTACTTTATGAGAATAGTCAGTTCCTAGATCCCTTTTTTTTGGTTGCCATGTCAAGTAAGTAACATCTACAATTCCAACAGTATCCTTCAGGCTGGAAGCTCAAGCAGGGTGTGCACCTCAATGGGCAGTTTTAGCCCTGTCTGCTTCACCTGTGCCAGTGTTTCTGCTGCACCTGCATCTGATTTTGAAGGAGCTCTGATTTTCTGGGGAGCTGATTTGAGTCTGAGCCCTCAACAGTTACTCCAACACCCAGTAACATCTCCCAAATATCCCCCCTGAAATGCTCCATTGGCCTTGTAAGGACTGAGGTAAGAGAAGAAAGAGTTCTCCCTGATGGTTAAAGGTTTTTTTCTCCTTTTCTTTTTCTTTTTGGGTGTTTAGTGGTTGTTTGCTCTACTGGTGAAGAACAGCGTAAATAGCAGAGCAATGTCTCCCCTCTAAGAAAGCTGTGGGTGAGCCCCTCCTTGCTCCGGAGCTGGTTGCTGCTGCTTTGGCAGCATCTTTGGGAGCTGAATGTACAGCTGGTCTGGCACTACTGGAGCCTGTTACTGCAAAAATCGATCTTTTTGGTCCTAAGTGCTTATTCTTGGGAACTTTACTGGCTGAGTGTGTGTGAAACAGGACAGTAAAATTTGCTGGGCAAACAAGGCTTTAACCATCATCTCTGCAGATTCAAGGATTACTTATAGTGCTTTCCTTCATGGCCTGGTGAACACAGCAGAGTTTGATAGAGACCAGATAAATGATGATGAATACAGCTGCACAATAATGGGCTGGTTGCGTCTCTGCCAATGTCATAGATTAAATGTGGTTCAGCGTTTCCATGTTTTGACTAAACTGAGATTCTGAAATATTGTGTCTGCTAATTGTGACTTAAAAGCTTGAACCCAGTGGAAACTTGGTGGCTGACTGTGATTAATTGTCATATTTTAGTGCCATTGGTGTTATGGACCGTAAAGTTTGTTTCAACAAAATGCCAGTGAAAGCAAAAGTTAAATGTATTAAAAGACAGGAACGGTAAAATGGTCTGGGCAGAACACCAAGCTTGGGACTGGCATTTTTTTTTTTTCTTTACTCTGCTGCTGAGTAACTATAATAAATTTCTTAGGTCTTTCTTTTTCTTTCTTTTTTTTTTTTCCTTTTTTTTTTTTTTTTTTTTTTTTTTTTTTTTTTTTTTTTTTTTTTTTGCTTACTTCATTTATACCCAGCTCAGGAAAGGGACAGTCTCTTCAAACCCATCTGTGTGGTGCCTCTTTGTGTATTAAGATCACTTCCTTGGGACCCTGTGCCTCATTCTTTCAAGACTTTTTCATTTCTTGGCAGTGAGACCACCTGCTCCAGGTGTTTGCTCCCCTGTGGGGCTGCAGTTTCCTGCTCTATCATGTGATGGGTCAGGTTAAACAGAACCCCAATTCCATGGTGTCTTTAGGTGGAAAGGGGGCTTAAATGCCTTTTTAAATTAAGAGAACATTTGAAGAACTCATTGATTTTACTGATTTTGAAGACTGCCTGTGGACACCAGACCGCTTTAGAGGCAGCTCTCCACATTATGCTTTTCAAAAGAGATTATTTCTAGTTGATATCACTTCTTGTGTTTGTGTAATGATAAAAACAACAGGGACCAATATGGGAGATTGTTGACCCTGGTTAATGCTCTGTGCTGTGTTATTTACTTCAGATACTGACTTTGTCCATCTGGGAGAGAGATGGGTCTGGCTGTGACAGGGATTGAGGAGATATTGATCAAGGAAAACTCCCTGCAGGGCACAGAGACTTTAAAGGAGAGTCCAGGTGCTACCTGAGCTGTCCTGAATTCCCAAATTAAGTGGAAGGGCATGGAGTTCCCACCGGTCCTGAGTGGTTTGTGCCCACTCCAGGAGGCTGTCTGATGCCCCAGTGCATCTCAGATGGACCAAGGTACCAGCCTGGGTCATTAAATTGTGCCTGTGTGTGTCTCTTCGTCTTTTGCAGCCCAGATTGGGGAGATCTGCACTTTGCACCAGCTTTAACAGTTTGGCAGGTGGATAGACCCACCACCAAAATCCATCTGGTGCTCATGAAATCAGCTTTTTCATCTTGGACAAGTCCTCTCTTCCCTATCAGAGCAGCTTTGAGACTCTTCAAGGCACTTGAGACAGGCTCTCTCACCATGTGCCCTTTTGAAGAAGGACACAAATTCCTAATTTGAGTGTAATCTCATCCCTTTGGTGCTGAGCAGAAAGCCATTAAGAGTGTCAGGGACATATTTTAGCTGTAGAAAGTCCTTAGCATGAGATCTTAGATGGTTTGACTGCTTAGACAATTCTTAAATGCTTTTATGTTTCTATTGTTATTGTATCTTTTCCCAATTGTTTCCACAGAAGATTTTTTTAAAGAGGAAATTGGCCATTGATTACAATAACAATGATGATGATTATTAGCTGTAATAAGAATAGTGATAGAACAGAGCTTACCACCCACATAAAATGCCACCGAACCTAGAGGAATGAAATCACTACAGGAAATATATGAGTATTAAATTTGTAAAGTAATTTCCTCCAGTGTTGTTATCACATCTTCTAGTGTAATCCAAGAAAATAGATGCTCGCGTGGCAGCTATAAATATTCATCTGTGCCACTAGATTTCGGTCCCTCATCTCCTGCTATTGGTTTTTCCATTGCCAGGAATTTTGTTGTGTTATTCCCCTCAAAGCCGAGCGTGAGAAGGCATCAGGTGCACAATAGCAAAGTCAGAGATAGCGCTGGCTGAAATTAAATCCACTCCTGTTGAATCCTGATGAACATTTCTTATCTCCAGAGCCACTCCTGCGCAGAAATGTTTTTATAATCTATTTGGCCATTATGAGGAATGAAAAGGGCTCGTGGGCCTGTTTAATCCTGGAGTAAAGGATGTGGACATGTACAGTGCCCTGCTCGAGGTGCCCCGGCTCCTGCTGACTGGCTCGGAGCTCCTGAGTTAATGCAAACAATATTATGTTCCCTAAAGGAGTTTTATAGTTAGAAAGAGTTATATGGTAATAAGAGTTATATAGATGCAATACACCTGGGGTGTATAAAAATGCTCAAATTGCAACCCTTTCAAAGAAGTTATCATCCTTGGAAGTGGCTATAAACATGTGTGAGCAGGAACTGAGGGCTGAAAGGGGAAAAAAAAGTCAGCTGAAGTTTTCTATTCCCATTTCCCCTGCCCCCTCCTGTGAAATTTGAAGTTATATCAAAGCCTATTGAAATAATTCAGAGCCCTGTATGATGGAGCTGTACCATCTTATGGGGAACCATAATCCTGGTAAGAAACCATAACCATACAAATAACCCTCCTCCACTCTCAAAATAAATGACCATAACAGAAAAAAAAAAAAAAAGAAAAATCTATAAATGTAGCTCTACACATACCAATATTTCATTTTTAAGAAACATGTTGGGAACCCTACTGATGTTATTTTAATTCATTTTATTATAGAGCTATTTATTTTCTAACCCTCTGAGGAAAACAAAGTAAAAGAACATGTACCTGTACTTTTATGTTAAAAAAGTTGGTTTCCATTCCACTTTTGCTTTCACTCTGCAATCTGTTCTTTGAATAGCAAGCAGATTCAAATATTTGTTTTATTTGAAATTTTGCTGCTGAAAAAGGATTTAAAGGTGACTGCCAAAAAAGATTTCATTGTAGAATGTAAATTCCTTTTGACAAAAACCTGTTTTCCAGCAGAAACAAACCAATGCATAATCCAGTCACCCTCACTTCACATAGCAGCAGAGTCATGTTATCTTTCATATAAAGTTAATTTCAGAGAGAAATTTTCTCAGCCATTCTGGAAGATTTAGCATGGCAAGGCCTTCACGAAAACCCAAAGCAAGATTTTAATGGAAACCATCAGATAAGCCTAAACCCACTCCTCTTTTAACATCCAGGTTCATACAAATCTCATTGATTTGCACAAGCAAGCTGGAAAATCTCCCTTCCAAAGGGCACAGTGAAGGTAGCTGAGAAAAGAGAGATTTTATTTTTTCCCTAACTCAAATGAATCGTTTTGAATTAGATTTGAGTAAAAAAACAGAAAAAACCCCCAAGATATCATAATGATCTCCCTTTATGGTGGGTTTTCTATCATACTTAAAACATTCAAGACACACGATGTTGATGAGCTCATGTCTGACTTCCTGCTTTTTCTCATTTTTTAACCCTGTAAGATGGTTTCCAAATACATGGGGACCTAAAGGAGGTATTTTTACCAAGGAAAAAAGGCAATGCAGCTGTAGACATAAAATGCTTGCAAAATTGGTTGCACATATATTAGTGCTAAATTTTATGAATGACCTTTGTATAAACAATAATAAAAAATTTAAAAATTAAGTAAGTGCTGTTATTTTTTAAAGAAGCAAGTCAGTTCCACTTCCTTCATGAAGTTAAAGACATGTTTGCCAAGCTGATAGCTTTGAAACACACAAAATCATTTTAGGGGAGCTGTGCTTGCACAGCAACAAAATAAGCAAAATTCAAGCTACCTATTTTTATTGCTGAAATCAAAGTCTCTTTCAACACACTCAAAAGCCTGGCAGGCTGGATGGAAGATGAATGACAGCCATGGGGGAACAGCTCCAGTGTTGTTCTTAACAACCCTTTTACCTCTAAACCAAGTAGAGCAATATCCATGAATTAACCACTCGTGCTGCAACTCGGCAGTAAATTCAGGCTACCATATTGCATTGATTTAGCATAACTACAGTCACATTTATAGCACAAAAACCTTGAGTTATAATGTCATTTTTAACCTTGCTCATTGATTTCTGGCTATGTCAAGTTGAAACTGGTTGTCTTGTGAACAAACTAAGAATTGTAGATGTCAAATAGTTTCTGTGATAAAAATTTATTCCTGACTTAACTGACGAATACATCGCAAGGCTTTTAACCCTATTTCCTTAGCAAGAGAAGCCCAAATAGCATTTGTTGAAGGTAAGTCATTTGTGCATCTCTGTCCATAGTGATCACCCAAGATTGCTTCTCATAAAACTCCTCAAAGGAAAGCCCTTCCAGGCAGGAAACACACCAACCTTGAGATGTTGGTCAGGAGCAGTTACAGATCTATCCAGAGCTCAAATGGGTGGGGGCAAGGGAAAATACTCTTCCTTGCGGTTTTGTGTCTTTCTGCCTCAAGAAATTAAATTGGTTTGCAGAAGCGTCTTTCCACACTTTGGAAAAATCCATCCTGTTGGCTCTTACAGCCCGAGAGGGTTACAGAGCTGCTGCTGCAGTGGGGCTTAAAGATAAAAATTGATGGCAAGGTCTCCTTGCCGTGGCCAAGGCTCAGACACTCTGCACTGGTGCTGGCCCTGCTCCAAAGTCCTGTGATACAAAAGCATGGACCAGTGGGACAAAAACCAGATTTGCTCTTGGTCACACTCTGCTCTGTCTCAGCCGACTGGGAACTGGAACCTCCCCAGCTGGAATGTCTCAATAGGAAAGTCATCTGTGCACTGAGCTTTCTGTGCTCAGCTGCAGGGTCAGCCCTGGGCCTTTCCTCCCCTCTGCATCTGCTGCCAGGACTTCCCAGCGGTGTTCGGCCGGTCCCTTCCAGCTGCAGTAACTCCATCCCAGACACGGGAAGGTAGCTGGGAAGGAAGACACATCTCTGGATAGGGGAAGCTTCCAAGGGGGAAGGCTGAACTTCTTTTCCCTTTTCCTCTGCTCGTGGAGCCGGTTGAGCTGGGAGGAGGACCCACCTTGCAATAAACCCAACATGGCAAAAAGGCAAAATGTCCCAGCCTCCTGTTTCTCTCATAAAAAAAGATGGGCAGGTGGAAGTGAAGCGAAAAATCCTGGTTTAGGTTTGCTTGCATGCAAGTTTCTTATTCATCTTCTAAACTGCACCTGATATATTTTTATTGGACCAAGATGTAAAACCTGAATTCGATTGCAGTCATGATTTCTGACCCACTAAGTGTTAGTGAGAATTATCTCTTGAGGCAGAGTAACTATTTAATACCGCATATCTCTTGTGTTCAGCCATGAAAGCTGCCTACAGGGTCTAACATCTCTAAATTGAGTGATTATCTATTGGTAATTGCACTCTCTAGACAGACCTGGGGAACAGACATATGGTTAGAAGAATGGCTCCATTTTTTCCTCCTTCCTTTTCTTTGGCTGCTTACTGCTAACGACAGCACTTCAGCTGTTTCCAGGCTCTGAAAAATGTTGTAAAATCTGAAGGAGTCAGGAAAAAAAAATATTCACAAACAGCAGCTTCCCTTGGCAGAAATGTTGTTACTCCTGTCACTTCAAGGTGCTTTTATGCCACACAGACAAGCCCAATAGAGAAGTCCACCCACTGAGGTCTAAAATCAAACTCATTTTTTTTTCTTCACTGGCTCTACTAGACTGGTGCTCTGTTATCTGGACATGCCTCATTTCCAGTATAAATCTGTACATGAAGCAATGTATATGTCTCAAATTTTGCATCTTAAAACTGTTTTCTGACTCTTTCCTCTTTTCACCTTTAAATAGGAATTAGAAACAGCCTTTACACCCTGAGAAGTCCCATTGTGTTTATGATTCTGATTTCAGAGGATGGAAATATAGATCACAGAATGTGAACTGGGCCAGTGTGGCTCCTGTGGTAGCTGCTGACCGCAGTGAAGAGTGGTGGCAAAGCTGTTGTGTGAAAGGGTAAATCTTCAAGTCTGTGGCCCTTCTATGTGGAAAATTCCAGACAGCTGCTGTAGACTTGCCCAAGACTTCAGCTGCAAGAGAATTTGCAAATTCCCTGCTAATTATCAATGCTCAGGCACTTTTCAGCGGCTGTGGTGATTCTACTTTGAGATCTAAATACTTTCATGGTCTAACTTAATGCCTAGAAAATCCGGAGCTAATATGCACATGAGTCTATGAAGTCGGTGTTTAAAGCTGGGATAACCTCACAGCTACTGCTCAGGCGAGTATTTTGAGGCATCACCAGCCCTGTTCCCTGTGGGCAAGATTATGGCAAGTCCCTTGAAGTGTAAGTCACCTTCTGAAATTGTCACTGGAGCGATGCAGTGAGGGATGAAGGAACACCAGGAGGTTAA
The DNA here is from genome assembly GCA_013400915.1 of Pardalotus punctatus. Taxonomy (NCBI): domain Eukaryota; kingdom Metazoa; phylum Chordata; class Aves; order Passeriformes; family Pardalotidae; genus Pardalotus; species Pardalotus punctatus. Next base: position 35,273 of record VZTX01001607.1, read on the forward strand.
TCGGTGTGGATAAGGATGTTGCAGTCAGCACTGCAGCAAGGGGAAGTTTTTTTCCCAAATGCAGTTTGGCTGGAGATGTACAAAGCATCAGACCCTGAATCAAGACCTCTGGACTGCTGGCAGTCCTTGGGACCCCGGAGAGCTGTGTGCTGCTCTCAGTGGGGTGCACGTGGCTTCGTGCTCTAAAGGGATCTGAGCAGAGTGTGAGATCCACTCTGTGGAACCTCTCAAACTCTCCCTGCAGTGGCCTCTCCCTGCCACCAGACCTTGCAGGTCACCTGCTTCTCCCTCCATGACACATGAGCTTTCTTTATTTTTCCAAGGTGACTGGTGCAGCAGGGAGCTGCTTCCTGGGCCAGTGAAGAGGTGATTGTTTAGCTCTGTGCTGCTGAATTTCAGCATGACAGGGTTTGGCATAGATACAAATTAAAGGATGAGAAACAGGTGTTTGGATCAGGAAAGGGCTTTTAATTATGAAGAATGCTCTTGCTGACTGATGGTTCTGCGGTGAAATGGGTCTGTCATCATGGCCCTGAGCTCTGTAAATAAACAACACCCAAACATTTAATATTAATTAGAAATATTACATATTAGCATATGCTAATATTGAAGCACCATGACATGGTCACAGATTGCACTGCTGGCAAATAGTGAATTTTTGAGTCACACCTTGTGCCCGAGGGCATTGTTCAAACACTTCTTGGGCTCTGTCAGGCTGTGACCAGGTGCCCCTTCCAGTGCCCAGCCACCTTCTAGGTGAAGAACCTTTTCCTAATATCCAACCTAAACCTCCCCTGACACACCTTCAGGCCATTCCTTCAAGGGAAATCATCATCTAGGTTTTGAGATCCAGGAGGATTCAAAAACTCTGGTGGAAGGAAGGGGGAAAATACATGGACATATATCTCTAGAATTAATCCTCCAACTGAAATTCAGTCATTAGTGAAAAATCCAAGAATATTCTGGGAGCTGAAGTTAGAATCTTTAGTAAATGACTAATGATTTACCTTTTAATCACTCTAAGGTGTAGTCTGTTCCAAAGAGCTTTGCTGAAGTGGCTGAAGCCTGCGCAGATGGATGAGGAGCAGAATCAGTGAGCAGTGGGTCACAGCCCACCTGTGAGGAGAAGCAGCAGCCCCTGAATTAGAGGGACTAACAGAAGGACTTGAGTAATCACACTCTGGGACTGAGTTAAAAGGTTTCACGGGGAGTGGGAAGGGTTGTCAACTTTCCAGGACTCTCACCAGGGTAAATGGTGGCAGCAATCTGAGTTTTCCCTTAATCAGGAGGTTATTAGAAGGGCAATCATTGCAATGGCAGGCTGATTCCTTGGCCCTTTGCAGGGTGGTCTGCTGAGAGCTGGCATCTTGCTTTTCCCTTTACAGATGGATTTTCTGGTGTGTGAATCTGCGGCTCAGATGGCCGAGGGTGGCAGAGCTGGCACAGCTAAATCTGAAATTCTTCTCAGGCAGTGCAACCACAAGACACCATCAGTACAGCATCCACAGCGAGCCTGAGTACCTGATTTGTGCTGTGGCTTGTCCCTGGAATATGTGGGCTGGTGACTATATAGTGTCATCTTAGTGTGTGTTTGACTGCTGTGGTCTGGCAGTGTGGACCTGACCCAGCCTCTCTGTCTCTGCCTCTAAAACAAGAACTTTTGTGCTGTCTGAGGCCCTTTCCAATTTCTCCCCACACCACATCATTCTCCTCCTTGGCAGCCTTGTATGAGCTGAGGACCAAGAGGAAGCAAAAACCAATCTAGCAAAGACAAATAAACGAACAACGCACACGAAAACAGCTTGCCCTGAAACTCAAATTGGTTGCTAACTTTCTTCTGGTTTTGGCAGGGAAACAGATTATTTCCAGTGCCCCAGCTTTAGGAGCTTGGCCACTTTTCAGTATCTGACTAGGGCCTCAGTGTTGGGAATTTTACTATCCTCAGCACCTGCAAAGGCAAAGCTAATATGTTACTGAAGTTTCAAGGTAGAGTTTGACACAGTTTGGTCTGTTAATTGAATATTTAGGCAGACTTCCTAAGGAGACAAAGCTCGCTGGCTGTTTGCATATGTCTTGCCATTACATTGTAAACCAAAACTTGAGCAGGAATGATACCCAAAAGGCATAAGCAGTGTCCAGTCAGAGATCAGAACTCATTCCTAGTCTCCAGAATGGAAGAAAAAAGGCAATGTGAGGGCTTTGAGTATTCCTGGACAAATCCACATAGAATTGCACTGCCTGAGGGTCCAGTCCACCAGAGAGCCTGACCTTGCACCATGTCCTGCTGCATTTTAAGACTTTTCATGAGCCATTTCAGTTGTGGGCTGAATGATTTTGATCCTTGTCATGGCAAATATCTCATGCCTCCCATATGAGGGCTGGAGGGTCATATCATCTTCTTCCTGTTCATTCAATTAAAATAAATATTTTGCCTGCTTTTTCTGCATGCATTAGGCAATGGTATCTTGTGACACAAAGAAATAATTATGTAAAAGAATGGCACTATAACCAGTGAGACACCAACTTGCAATTTTTCCTACCTCTTGCAACAAAAAAAAAATCTTCCTAAAACAGTCAATATCACCCTAAGAAGAAATCAATTCCCACAAGTAATAAATACCAGACACTCAGCTCATGAGGGCCTTTACAGTTTGTTTCTATTCACATTGTTATATGCAAGGTGTTGGGCTGTTATGCAGAAATCTGGATGAAAGAGATGGAATGAAAGTTGGTTACAGCCAATTCTAGACATTTAGAAGAAAAATCCTCACAAGTTTTTCTGAGCAGGGTCACACAAAGTGTAGTGGTTCAGCTGCTTTTATTCTTGTGAACACAGTGCTGAATCAACAAAGACTTGTGCATGTACCTGGCTTTGCAAACAGAATAATTTTCCACTGCCTGTGCATTTAAAGCACATTAGCATTCAAGGGGACTCTGCCCAGAGCATGGAGTTAATCACATGTCACTGGAGATTTTCAGAAATGGGTCTAACCAAGGGTGGCTGCAATAGTGACTTGAACTGAAAGTCCTCTTCCTTCAACTCCTTCTGCAGAAGCTGTGCTTCTAGGATAATTCTGAGGAGCATTAGAGGAGGAGAGGTGCATATATCTCACCTTCTGCAATAGCTGTTCAGTCCCCCAAGAGTTACCTTTCTCCTTCCAGTAAAGAGACGCCAGTACAACACTTCATTGGGAATAGATTCTGGGTCTGTGGTAGGAGGTACAGCAGTAAGAAAGACACTCATTGAGGTTTTATGGGTCTGAAAACCAGAAACATTTTCTAAAGAATGCTCAGTGTATTGAACCAAGGAAGTTGCCTGGGTCTCTTTGTATGATCGATCTCAGAGTAGCTGGGAGCAGTGACTGCTGAGGCACTTAGCAGTCAAAAGATCTTGATGCATTGATTTCATACTCTGTAGTGTCAGGCCAAGCCTTACAGGCAGAATTGGCTCAGCTTTGGGGTTTATTTTTACTCCTCCCATCCCTGTCAAAAGCCTTTGGATTACTCTCAAGAGGCAGGAGATTTTGGTGCCATTTGGTTCAGGCAGCAAAAATGGAGAAGAAATTCCAGTAATTAATTTCCACAGAAATATCTATTTGCATACAGCTGCTCTGACTGGGTCATTTTCAGGTGATAGGAGGCTGATGTGGAAATCTCTGCAGGTCCTAACACAGAGGAGATGTGTGAATGAGCTCTCTTTCCTCCCCGAGAAGTAACAACGATCCCACATTTCTCTTTTCTTTGCCCTCACCCTCGTGTGAGGGTGCAGGCAGCAGAGAAAACTTCCAGCCTGCCCAAGCTGTGCCAGACACAGAGAGAGCAGAAGGGGACTTGGGAAAAATGAGCTCTGTGGACAAATCAGATCAAGTAAATATATGAGGGGGTGATCCAGAACTGCCAATTGCCAGTTGTCCTTAAATTATCATCACTTTATTATTTTCTGGAATAAAGTTGTTTTTTGGTAGTTGATGTGACGATCTTCATGCCTTGTGTTGAAACAGAAGGGATGGACTGACACAACATCCATGTTGGAAACAAATTTTGCAGGTATTGATTTTTGTGGCTCTGTGAACCTCCCGGTAAATTCTGATACAGAAAGTCGCTGGCCTTAATTTTTGCACAGAACAAATTCTGGTTCAGGGTAGATGTAGGGAAAAAAATCCTCAAAGTTCGGACAGAATCCAGATACGCCTTCTAAATAAATCCAGTTATCACGAGCAGACAAGCGACCACTTCCTTTCAATTGTAACAATTAATAACACACCCTTTGTAAGTTTAGGATTAATGTCAGGATTGACATCAAACACCAGCTTTCACCTACACAGCTCAGAGCACAGGAATTTTGATACTGCATTGTAATTAGCTCATGTGAGCAGCAGAGGGTAGTGTATTACACAGAAAAACTTCCATCTGGGTACCAGAAGCTATTTTTGAGTGTTTTTCAGAAAAGCAGATTGATAGGAAGCATTTAAGGGGAGAGCAGGACGGCCCCTCTCTGCTGCAGTCCTGAGTGGAAGGGCTGCTGCATTGATTAAAGATGATTTAAAAGTGGTATTTATTTGGATGCAGAAGAAGTTTTGATTGTGGTTAAATGCTTAAAACTTCTGCACTGCCTGTTGTCTGATGCTGGATTTTAAGTTTGATTTCCAGGTGTCCAGGTGAAGGTTTTCAGGGTCCTGCATCTTGTCCATCTCAGCTGTGTCCCCTTCGTGCTGAGGAGGGGCTTGAACATGCCTTGTGCTCCTCTCACACAATTTAGGGGGGTCACAGCCCACTCAAGGGTCACCAGGGTCACCCGGCCTGGGTCGTCAGGGACTGTGCTGTAGGGCTCACACAAAATCATAGCATGATTAAGGCTGGAAAAGACATCAAAGATCATCAGATCCAACATTAACCCAGTGTTCACCACTAAACCCTGACCCCAAATGCCACAGCTAAACACCTTTTGGACATTTCCAGGGATGGTGATTCCAACAACTGCCCTGGGCAGCCTGTTCCAGTGCCTGACAGCCCTTTTAGTGAAGGAATTTTTGCTGATATCCAATCTAAACCTCCTCTGGAGCAACTTGGGGCCATTTCCTCTCATCCTGTCACTTGTTACTTGGGAAAACAGACTGACTCCCCCCTGGCTGCACTCTCCTGTCAGGGATAGTAGGGAGTAACATGGTTTCTCTTGGGTCTCTTTTACTCCAGGCTGAACACCCCCAGTTTTCTTCAGCTGCTTCTCATCAGACTTGTGCTCCAGACTCTTCACAAACTCCGTTCCCTTCACTGGACATTAAAAAATCCAGTTGCTGCTCAGTGTAAAAGTAGCTTTAAAGAACTCAGCTCTATGTGAGTTCAGAAAACATCTGCCTGGATGTAGCCTGCATTAAATATTGTGAGGAATATCAAGTAGCCTCCTCTTCCCTCCTTCCATCTACGCTGAGGTGACTTGCTCTGGCACTGAAGAGAAAATCTGTGCCTTCCCAAGCTGCTCCTGCTTTTTCAAGAGTATTTGAAGAATAAAAGCAGTGTATAAACCTCATTTGTGTTGCCATTTCTCCTCTACACCTCTCAAGGCTCGGGGTAAATTGTAGCAGTCCCGGTGAAGAACATCTCACCTCATCATCTCAATGCCTCTGGAAAGGAGAGCTCCAAACAGGTCGTCAGTGACTACAAAATTTCTCTGCCTTTCTTGTAACTTAAGAGAAGGAAATTTGGTAACTGGTGCTGAGGGAGGCTGCTGCAGAACAGCTGTGCTCTTTGAGATAATGCATGAATATTTGCACATTAATATTTACAGATATATGTGAGAGTTTTACTTCTGTAATTTTTTTTATTTTTGATTTTTTTGCAAGGAAGTCCTTGTATAACAAACACTAAATGGATGGTATAATGTAGGCAAGAGCACAGAGAATTTCTAAGGGAAATCTGGGAAGACCCATCATCACCTGTTTTCTCTCTTTTTTTGAGGCATCACGGTAAATACCCCACTGGGGGACATCCCTAGGCAGGATGGTCTTTCTTGCACCTCTGGATGAACGAGGTCAATGAACAAGCTGTTCTTGACCTTTCTGGTTTCCTCTAGAAAATGTGAATGCTCATTTAAAAAATTCAGGAAAAAAAAATAAGACCTTGGGAATTACCTCTGTCCCCCTTACACAGAGACAGCTTGAATATGGACAAACTGGCATTTAGCAGCACTGTTTAATTAGAAAACCCTTGCCAATTTCTGCTGGCAGTGATGATGGGAAGGAAGACAAAAGGGAAAGGAAGTCAAAAAAGTTGAGTGATGTTAAGGTGGGCGTGGAGGATGGGATGTACAAGAACTGGTGCCCTTTCTGGGCAACCGCCTGTTCCTGGATGGGTTGTGTTCACCTAGGACCACAGTTCTCCCTGCTGCTGACTTTCCCTCTGACACAGAAATGCAAAATAACATGATCTTTTTGTCTTAATAAAGTGGATTTGTCTCTCCCATTTCCTAATGAGGTTCCTGAACACCTGCCAAGATGCTCATAACAAGAAACGTTGTGAAGCCCATTTCCTAAGTGGTTTGGGGTTTGATTTGGTCCTTACGGCCCTGGATAATTTAAAGACTTTTGATCTGCTTAATCACAGCTATTTGTTTTATGGTCTGAGGCCTTTGGGTTTTGTGACAGCCATTCATCCATTTCTTGTGCTAAAACACTACTTTCTGTCCTCAATCATCATCTTGGTGTTAAGGTGATTTATAACTTTGCTTTTCCCTGCTCAGAGGGGGATATGACAGCTACAATCCCTCAGGTGAGCTGCACCCTCCATGAAGCACACCATTAATTCTAGCACAGCAAAGGTGTCAACCTAACTGGTTTGGAGGTCCTGAAGCACGTGCATCTCCCCTTAGATAAATGAAGTCAATTAAATCTCCCATTAAGATCTCCGACTTCCACAGATGGGCTTTCTTTTTCTCGTATGATAATCATATTAAAATTGCATGCAGAGCCATTTGTACATTTTAACATTAACGTTTGCTGCTCCAAATCATCTGGGGGAAGAGGGAATTGTCACAGTTTTCATCAGCCTCTTCTGCTGTCACTGTAATCCTTCCAAAGGGAGCCACTGCAGCCTAAGTAATCAGCAGCTGAAATGTGTTTGCTCGGGCAGCTGAAAAAAGTAAAACAGTGGATCCAGGACTTTCCTGGGACTCCACTGTGAAATGGGAATGTGTCTTCTGAGAAATTATTTCTGAAGGAAATGAACATGGCCAGGGGATGCTGTGCCCACCTGGCTTTTCCCAGATTCTCTGGAGCCAGTACTTTCAGCAACTGGGAAAAGCAAATTTGAGCCTTAGAGTTCTCTGCTGCCCTTGAATCTGGGACTGGTCAGTGCTGAGTGCCCCCAGTTTTCACTTGTTATGATGACAGCAAGGACAGTGTTGGAGAACACAACAGAATGAGGTTGGAATTGGTCCTGTGTCAAGTTGTCTGTAATAAAAAACAGCACCTCAAACCCTCCTCTCAGACAGCATGAAGATCTATCTTAAAGAGGGTTTTCCCTCTTTTCTTTAATCTCCAGCTGGGACTTGACTTAATGGAAGTTGTTTCTTATTGCCAGTTTAAATGTATCAATGGCCAATTTCCCAGCAATTTTTCTTTTTGTCAGTGTTTTCCTTCAGCTTCAGGGTACTTGTCTCTGTCTCTTGTTACGCACCAAGGGGAATTGGAGAAACCTCATTTCAGAAGAATCATTTTTCATCCACATCTCATCCTCTCACCAGTTTTCCACCGTGTTTCCCATTTCAGCCTCGCCCTCTTGTAGATATAGAATAATGTAATTCCTTTGTAAAACGGCTTTGTTATATCTTTACCTGTTCCTGGAAAGACATAGACACCCACCTTGAGTTAAGAGAGGTTTTACCAGAGAGCTGACTGTTGGATTTTGGGGTAGGGTACAGCTCATCTGACTCCAGCTGTGTAGAGCTGTGCCTCCATCCCCGGTTTTCTGAACAAGTGAAGCTCACTGTGGAACAAATGAAGCTCACCTGTCTGTTTTATTGGCCATGAGGCACTTGGGTTTCATCCTTGCACAGGCAAGGCCATCCATGGGCTCCTGAACTTGGCAGTCTGTGAAGAGGTAGAACAAATTCACTCCAGCTTGCACCCACAGTTCTCAGTGATCTCATTATCTAACCAAATATTCCATCTGTGGTACGTCATATACATTGTTCCTTGTGGTTTTCTAGGAGAGGAATGCTCTGGATTTACAGCTCAAGGACAGAATCTTCATCAAACTTAATAAAGATTTAGTTTTAATTCTCACTTATTTTACTTTACAACATTTGCAGACAATGAGCTTTACTGCTCTAATGAAATATTTCTTATTATAAACCTGTCAAGTCTGCTGCAAAAAGAACACTGATTATTTTTTCAGAGCATGCCAAGGGGATTTAATTAATTTTTTGTGATCACCTACTTATAGTTTATGTCACAGCTTTCAAAGCAACTAGACTGGAGGGTATTCCTTTTACATTGGCCCACTTGTAGCAAAAAGAGCCAGACAGTAAGAATACACTGGTGTCAACCCCAAAAATTCGTTTTGATGCTGGGGAGAAAGGTGCTGGATGCTCAATAACTTCTGTTTGTGAATTATCATTTTAAGTATGGGACTAGAAGCAAAGAAACTCAGATCTTGTAGTACTCCATTATAGCCTTGGGCAGTTTCACAGCTCTGAGTCACTTTCCTCATTTGGGAAAGGAGAACATCATGGAAATTCAGTGCTGTGCAAGCATTTGGCTTTAAAATGGATATGTATAAAACTGAGAAATATGAAGACAACACTTCAGACACTTCTGAAGCAGCTCCCACTAAATCATGTGCAACAGAAATGTGGTGAAATTCAATACAAAACAACAAGGCGTGACTGCAGCGGTTTGGGACAGGGAAGGAAGAGGGGTTCAGAAGACTGAGCGTGATATCTGTTCTGTTTGTAGTGAACTGGGAAAATGATGCAGCTGGAAATGGTGTCCATAAACACCCGTCAGGCTGACAAGTAATGGGAAATGTCCAAGTCCAGTCTGAGCCAATATAGATCTCCCTGTCCTTGGTGTCCACCTGCAGTTGCTTGTTGGCTTCCTCTTTGTAGGGAGATATTCTGGACAAAAGCATACCTTTCATCTGGGCTTTTTATTATTCTTTTTAAGCAGTGAAAACTGGCCATTTTTTCCTTTAAAAAGACAGCAGCTATCAATGAAATCTGCCTACTGCATGAGAGTCGAATAAGAGTTTTTAATCCAAAAGTAATATATTGTTTTGTGGTCATTCTCTCTTAAACCTCAGAGGTTTAAACTTGAATTTGCTTTGCTTCCCAGCCCCCTGGCAGAGGAGTTTGAACTCACAGTTGTGGTGCAGCTGTGTCATCTGAGCCCTGGTGGGTGAGAGGAGATGGACTGGCCAGATTCCAGGTCAGCCGAGTTTTAACTCTTCAAATCCTGGAGCCTGGATCTGGTGCCTGGCTGAGGTGCGGTGAGAGTCACTGTGAGACCTTTTGTTGGCTTCAGGGACTCTTCAGGTGGAGTCTCTTAAGAGAAACAGAACCCCTGACCTGAACAACATCACAAGCTCTGGAAGATGTCTCAATCCATGAACTGTAGGTTTACAGCTGCCCATCACAGCTGCCCTGCAGAGGGGTGACTTTAGTACAGCCCACACCTCTCTGATCCACACAAGCTAAAAACCTAAAAATCTCAGAAACGGCTTTTGGTTTGAGAGCTGGAGTTGAAGGATCAATACAACTTGGGGGCTAAACTTTGCAATAAAATTGAGCCCCTGGGTACCCACAAAATGCTACTGTGATGCTGCTTCTACTGCAATGACAAATAATAATAATGACAGCCATCATCATTATGGCTTTTGGTGGAAAGATTTAATGGAGAGAGAGCTGAAGAACTTAAATGTCGATAAACACACTGTGGTTTCATAAAAGCTGGAGTTCTGCCTTCCAAAGGAAAAGTGCCCAGCATTAATTTGGCTCTCAGCGTTACAACAAGCTTCTAAGGTGAGGGCAGCCTTCCTCAGCCGTCAGAGTGGATCTCACGTGGTTTTCATGCCCAGCCTCTGGGCTGCTGACTTTCCAGGGGGCCTGCCTGGCAGGGCTGTATTTTCCTCTTTCCTCTCTCCACGCTGTGCCTCTCTGCTGTGTGTGTCCTGCTGCACGCTGTGCATGCCAGGCTAATGCTGGAAATTACCCCATTGTGTAATTGTTCGTAAAAGCCTCATCGAGCCACATGTCCCTGCAAATGACGCCAGAATGCCTGCTCGAGTGGCACATAAGTCAATGGTGACTGTCAGGTCCAAGCTGAAATCTCTCAGTGGATAGAAAAAAATAATTATTGGTACTTATGATCTTACCTCCAGACCTTATTGTTTCTGTGTCTTATTTTCAGAGGAAGGAGGGGACAATTACCAGCATTTTATGGGGATATAAAGTGAGTTATTACCCACAGTTTGGTACTTGGTTATTCTTTTTAATTTGAAAATTAGAAAGAATAATAACTGGGAAAACTAAAACCACAAAAAGGCATACATACAAAAGAGAAACTTGACCTGTTTGGGTAGGATGTGTTCTCTGTCCTATACTGACATTTTTCCCTAGGCAAAGTCACGTCAGAGAGTCAGGAGGGTTCTCAAAGTGGCCATGGAGCCGCTCCTTTGTAAGGTAAATTATGGCTGGAAAAAACCTGGAAGTGCTGCTTGTTTTGCTTTACTTGAGGTTGTGCTGGTCACTAGAAAGCAAGGAGTGTATCAGGGCCAAAAGAAAGGGGGAATACTGGAATATTGTACCTGCAGTAAAGAAAATTTCACTCCAAAATGAGCCAGGAGAACAGAAGTCTCTTAATGAAAATGATTTAGCAAGACTGAGAATCTTGTTTTGGTGGAGAGTGAGAGTGTGTGCCTGGTGTACAGAGGGGGACACCCTGGTGATCTCCAAATTCACAGTTCCTGCCTTGACTTTGTTCACAAGATCTTCCTCTTGTGGCTACAACCTCACAAACACCATCATCCCCCCTCTTAAAAACCAGACTTCCACTGGCTTGTGGCAGTAGATTTCAAATATATCCTTGATTTCCTCGAGGATTTTGTCTTTATGGGAAGAGGAGAGTGGATAGTCTGAGCATGGATAGGCAGGGTGAGAAATAAAAGTAGTCAGAATATTTCAGTTTCGTAGGGATTTTCACCTGATGAAAATGTGCAAAGCAAACTGGTGCTCTCTGCTGCCCATTAAAAGGTTATGAAGGGGTGGTGGATCACCCACTTTCCTCCTTTTCACCCTCATTCCTTCCCAATTAACCAATCCACATCTTCTAACATTTTTTATCCACTGGTCACCATTTTTCATCCACTGATCACCATTTTTCTGTGCCCATCCCCAAACATGTTGTTTCTGATATGATTATTTGCTATTTCTGACATTTGCAATCTTGTTTTTGGCAGCATTGCTGACTTTGTTCCCCAGGTGCTGCTGCTGGCCTTGCTACACTTGGATCCCCAAAAAGTCCCTGGTGTTCCTGTCCCCATCCCCACCCAACCTGGCCACTCCTCACAGCTCTATCTGTAGCTTTATTGGTTCCTTACATTGTTATTTAATACATTCAGCACTTCCTTGTGCCATACCTGGAAGTTTTCCACATCCATCCGTTTTTCCAGACCTCAGCCAGAGCTTTGTCCTTTGCCTGCAGCCTCAGCACTCCCAGCAGGGGCATGGTGGGCATGGAGAAAGTGTTGCATTGCTTCATTCATTTCAGTGCTGATTAATCTACTCTCTTTGGGCTTTCTTTATTAGCGAAGTTAACTCTTCTAGGTTATATTTTATTAAAACATAGTGTTTAGGGGCTGAAAAGCCTTTTCAATCTCTCCAAGGAGAACACAGGCAGAAGGTATAGGCACATCCCCATTAGTCCTTGTCACAGACGTTGCTTTTCTGCTCAGGATAAAATCTCTCCAAGTCTTTTGCCTTAATTCTGGACACTGTTTGTGGCTTATGTCTCACATTTCTCCCTGGGAAACACTTGTGACAGGAGCAGCTTCAATCCTTTTCAGAGAAGCTGTTCTCTTGGAAAGCATGTGTGATTTTGGAATTGTGCACCAGGGTTTGGTTGGATCCCTCGCCATCCATTGCTGTCCAGGATAATTCTGTGCAGCTCAGCCTTATTAACTCTCAAACGAGACTGAGCTGTGCTTTAGAAGGATGCTTAGCTTGATCCACCAGTGCCTTGCTCTGCAGCACCACATTTGCTGGTTTAGATGTGACTGAGGGAGGAAGAGCATCCAGCAATTCTTCCCTGACTGCTTTGGCAGAAATACCAACATGTAAAATTAAGAACTGTTGAGTCATTACTTGCATATATTATTCGGTTCTTCCTCAGGGCTGATAATTTCTTTCTGGAGAGAGGAGTGGAGGAATATCTTGAAAAATCTGATTTATTTTTTTTCCCATTACTTAATACGAATGGCTCTGTGACTTTCCTAGGGGTGCTTATCTAAGTCAGGAACACCTGCATGTGGCAAATGTTCAGGGATGAAGCTTTACAGCAAAAAAAAACAAAAACCAAAACAAAATACCAAACCAAAGCAACCAAAAAGGAATTTTACCTTTTCAGTTCAGTGAGACCAGATCAGGATGGAAAACTCCAAGAATACAGTTCTTCCTATGTCAAAAATAAATAAGAAAAGGAAGAGAAGTTCCCCAAATCACACTGATTAGGCATTAATTCTGTGAACTGAGGTCACCCCATACATTGTGCTCCAGTGAAGGGACATCACAGTAAGGGATGGATATATGCCAAATGGCAGGTGCCTGTAGGTAGGAGCCATTACAGGGAGTCTATGGAAAGAAATAATGCTTGGCTATCCATATGTGCACGTGGAAAGCATCCATCATCATTACTTATATTATGCAGCCTCATTAACATTCAGCTCACAGAAGCTAATGGCTAAAAAATCGATGTTGCTTGTTGAGAAGAATGGGAAAGAAAGATTTTTTTTCACCCCCTTCAAGCTGTTTGGAAGACAGCTGTTTCCACATTGAAACATTGTTCAGAGGGGTGAAAAAATAAATAGGGGGCGGGAAAAGGCAAAGAAGGGAAAGTAAGTAAATTCCTGTTGTGAGCAGCAAGCTCTGAAATGCTCTTCTGGTCTGTTCTAGCAGAGAGAAATGGCTCATAATGAAAAGAGGTGGAAGAAACCTTCCTTAACTTTTCACTTTGGCAAAAAAAAAAAAGTATTGTAAAAAGTATTGTAGAGTGGCTCGGCCAGTACTACTCACCTAAAGCATGTCCCAGGTAGTAGCAGAGCTTTGACAGTTACAGCAATGTGATGTGTTTTCTAGATAAACTGATGTTTTCATCTTTTCCAAGCTACTTTGGCAATGGTTGTCCAGCTTGTTTCACGTATTCCTTGGAGCAGGTTAGCACTGAAGATCCTCTCGTGATTTAGGACCAACAGTTCCCAGAGCTGAAGAACATATACAACAAAGAGGGAAAAATGTGGCCTTCAGTTCCAATTGGGTTTTAAAATCCAACACCCCAAAAGATCCACGATCTGTTTAAACTGGGATTTCTTGTGGGCAAGGATGCCACAAAGGCCTGAGGTAGCAAAGGATTTTGACAGTGCTGCCCTGGTGAAGTGATGGTGTATTTGTCTGCGACACAATCCTCTGACATTAAATTTAACATCTTGATGGAAACATGTTGTTGACAGCAAGCTTCATCCTTCTCAGCCGTAGGGAGAGATCAGCACCTCTGTAGAACCATCTCTTTCCTCCCTTGTTTGATGCGGGGATCATCCTCTGGATTACATGCCTGGCTAACCTGTCTGACCATCAGCTGGTTAAGAGTTGGTGAAATTATTCTTTTTCTGTGTCACTGGCTTCCCTTAAAAAAGCCTGAAAGAGACATAAAATGCAAGTTCTGTTTGTTTATTCAGGCTGTAAGGATTCTCATAGCTCATTAGCAGGACATAGTGCCTTAGAGAAACAAGTTATGTTATGGCTCACTTGGGGCCTTCCAGCTTTTTTGTGACTTATTTTTACAAAATCTCAAACTTCTCCTAGACCAGCTTTCTCCAGCACATTTTTTATGAAGTAGAGCCAAAAAGGAGGAAATGATTTTGTAGCCATAATCATGAAGGTCAGGGAAAGAAATGAAAGCAGAGTGTGCAGGATTTAAACTCCCCCATTCCTCTGAGTGTCTCCCAAGTAATCTGGGAGGAATTTTGTTTCAGGTATTATGAATGTGCCGTGATGAATAACACTGCAATTTAAACATTATCAGTGCAAACTGGAGGTGGGTTCAGAGATCACACACAGGCTGCTGAATGGAGGAAAGGGATCTACTTAAAATTCTGGTGTGTTTTCTGCATGAGTCAATGCAAGATTGAGATGGTAGGTGTTTGAATACCTGCACACCTTTTATTTTATAGATAATGTAATTATATTCTCACTTCAGCTCACCTATAAAAAGAACTCAAATTTGCAGTAAAAAGATCTTTACCCCTTTTCTGCTGATCGTTGCTTAGCAAAGTATTTCACACAAGAGGTTTGTTATCTTTAATAGCACTAAAATTACTTTAAGCAATTACCTGCATCATTTTAAACTCTACAGAGGTTATTAAAATATTCTCATGGCAACTATAAAGAAATATGAAAATAAGTAAAGACTAAATTGCACTTTGTCTCAAAAAGTCATTTGCCTTAAAGCATGTTTGGTTTTTAATTTCTAAATAGGCATCTTTGCTTCCTGAATTGAATACTCTCCTCTAAGTTTGACCTTCCACACTCCAACTTTGAAGGTGGGTCTTTTCTTACAATAACCATTTCAAATTTCAGAACAAACAGAAAAAACCAAACATATATTGCAAAATACCTGCATAGCCAACCTAAAAGTTACGCCCCACAAATGAACCTGAACTTTGAAAATCTACTGTTAAATCTCTTCTTACTTTAGTATGAAGAATCAGAAATGAACTACTTAAGACTCAATGTCATATCCTACATGTGGCTTTGATTAATTTAATTTCTCTTTAGGCAGAAATTTTTTGTAACACCCAGTGGCATAGGCCAGCTGAGGAAGAATTTTCCACTGCTGAGGTTTGCTAAGTGTTGGTCTGGACTCCCACCAGGAAAGGGGAAATTATACAGGAATTTGTGGAATTATCAGCAAAATCTTGTTGGTTAACATTCTAGAAAATGATGCAGGGTAGTAAGAGTCTCTTTGCTACCTGTGGAGCATCCTCTTTACTGATGCTTGTTTGATTTCTATCTTCCACATCCACACGGTGGAGCAATTGGAGCTGAAGGAGTGGCTTTCTATGGAATAATGATGTTGAAGGAAATTAGCATAGTTCTAATTAGGGGATGAAAGGAACAATTAATTTAGGGAGTCTTTACTTCTGTGCCAGAGACCTCCTGGAGCAGGGCAGGAACGTTTCAAAGCACAAATCTACAGCATGGCAAAAGCATCAGTGAACATGAAAGCAAAATTAATTGAAAGAATAGAAAATCTAGAGCAATTATGTTACCATTTCATTTATTTTTACATGTCCTGTTGAGATAGCAGATTTGTAATACCCACTGCAATTCAGAATCCCATTTTACTGCACAGTTATTAAACTGAGTGGTTTCTTATATTATTTTCTCCTCCATCGAAGAGCCCAGTCCCAGAAAACCTGGAGGCAACATTTCTCCCAAATTCTTGCAGAGTCCAGGCTGAGGTGGCAGCTTGGCCATGATGTGGTGCTTTCCCCCGGTTGAGCTGTGACTTGAAATCAATTACAATCACTGTGGAAGAGCTGAACGTTGCTGACTCAAGCAGCCCTTTGCTGGCAGCTTTGCACTTGGTGCTTCCTGTTCTCCAACCCCCACAGATAAAAGCTGCAATCAGAGATCAAAACTTGCTCAAGTTGTTAAGCTTCTGGCATCTGCAAAGCCAAGGGTTCAGAGATCGTGTCGCAATTGTTATCTGCAACTGAATGAGAAACATTTCTTTTTGTACGTGGTCACACAGGCATGTCCTTTTTCAATTATTTTCAAATGGTTTTATAGGGTTTGAGGCCAGGAGGGGTGACTAGATCATCTAATTTGTCTTGCTGTGAACTGCAAGTCACTGCATCCTTCTTGGACTCTCCACGGTGACTTTGAACTCAAGTATTCATCTCCACAGGCAACCAAACCTTTGGAAAATAGGAGATATGGACATAAACTCAGTAGCTGAGGTTCCTGCAATGGCAAGGAACTAACTCATAATGCTGTGTGTGACCAGAGAAGCATCTAACTCTCTGTCCCAGTGCTCCAGAGAAAGCCAAAATCCAAATGAACACCTCTGAAAGCCCAGGATGGTACAACTGAGGGGAGAGTTTCCCTCAGACATCCATCTACTAAAGCTTTTTGGTGAGCTGTGACCTCTGAGCTCTGCTGAGCATGTTGATGGTTTGAGAAAGCAGGAAAGCCTGAGTACACCTGAATTAGCAAAGGTCAGGCTGCTCAGAGCTCACTTTGAAGGCTGCCACCCCCAAAGATACCCTTCATAAATGTGGTGACACCGCCTTGCCCTGTCAAGGTCTCTGCAAGGAAACAACTCGACGCTGAGCTGATCTAATATAGCCTTGCCATCAGCTCCGATTTTCATTTCACCTCTCCAAATTCAATCAGTAGATTAAGGGTGAGTTTCAGTCAGATGCCCAACAATTAGGCAAGGTTTAGGGTAGCCCACTCTTCCAGAAGAGCCAAGGGCTCCTGTAGCTCCTGGGTAGTACCTGTCAGGTCTGAGATCCATGAGACACCCTAGAGCATCTTGGACGGCTGTTTTAGGTAATTAATAGACAGCGGATTCCTGCTCTAGGCTTCATACTCTAAGACCTATGTTATAGGTGTACCATGTGTAAGTGGTGGGAGTTTTCCAGTTTTTATAACAAATTACAGCCAACACGCACAGAGTGTTTGATACTCTTATATAGCACATTAATCAGATATTTAAGTGCAGGTCTAAAGGATTAAAAGAAATAAATTACTAGACTAATCAGTCTCCATTCCAGAATTCAGACAAAACTCACATGTGAACTTGTGGGTCTAAATTAAGTCTAATAAAGGTGGCATTATTCGCTTGTCAAATAACAAAATTTAAATATAAAAAAGGATAAAAATGGCATTGGGCACATACCGATTTTCTAGAGTGGCTGTAATAGTGAGGAAGACTTGATTTTTTTCAGAGGAAAAAAAATAATTCCTGCTGTAAACTTGGAAATCATCAATAGAAAAGAAAGAAGCCCTGGTTGCATTTGTTGATCTTAGGATGGTTATGGACCTTCAAGATAACAGTGAGAAGAGAAACCTGGATGTGAGTGTATCTCACAGAAGGAATTTCCAGCAGAAACAGGGAATTATGTGGTGCTCTAAAATCTCATTTAGAATGATAAGGTACAGTCCTAGTCACTCATATTCAAAAGGATTAACTAAAATTGAAATAGGTGATGGAGAACATACCTTAATAAAAAACCAAAAAAAGGTAATAGCTTTGCTTATTTAACCTAGCAAACTGCAATTTAAGGGGAATGAGAGTATATTGACATAATGGTATAAAAGAGACTTTGCAACTACATCAGGAGCTTTGACAGAAGAAGTTTAAAATAAACACCTATCCTGACAGCAGTGCAAATAACTTTAAAAGGATCATGGCTACATTTCACCTGGATCTTTGAAAGAAGTTAAGCTGCAGAAGGTTGTAGCTCTGCAGTGACTTTTCAACAGAGACAACAGAAGTAAAATTATAGTTTAACAAGAAGCCTGATGCATTTGAGGTTTTAGTTGAAGCATGCAGTTGTACAAAACACACGGAGAAGGGACTGGCTGAGTAAAGAAATTTCTGTTAATTTTACATCCTACATTGAAAAATGTAACTTTTTGTCCCTGATTAAACTAACTTGTGTTTTGTTAGTTTGTTTGGCTTTTTTTAAAAAAAAAAATTCCATTGCACAACACATTTAGGCCAGAACTGATCTGATCTTTTCTATTTATATTCTTGTAGTTGATGACAATTGATGTTCTTTCACTTGGGCTTCAAAGGCAGGAACCTCATGATCAATTTATGCCTTGCCACAATTCACCTCAAGATACGATATATACCTGGCATCCAGTTCCTGGGTAACAGATCTTTAGGACAGCTTAATGACTGACACAGCTGTGCAAGTGGTGATGATGAAAAGAAAATCCATATTTCAGTTTTCGCTCAAAATAGGGGACATTCAATCAGTAATTCCGAGGGAGGACAAAGGCAGAGATGTGAAAAATTTTGGCCTCTGCTCATTTTTATAGCTGTCAATAGAAATAGTTTATGTGGGCTCCTGGATTTACTCAAAGACAGGGTGCAGATGGCCTATTTGTCATTAAAAGAGCATTTTAATGCAAGCTTGACCAGGTCTGAGATGTTATCATCTAGAAACACTGTGAAATGTCACTGACCTTTCTTCACAGAAGTTTGATGATCAGAGATAAAGTGAAGATGAGAGTGGCAGTTGTATCAGATCTGTGGTAAGGGAAACTGGGAAAGTCAGAGAAACCACTTTGAGCCCAACGGCCTCAAATCACCAAATTTTATGCACGTCTGACTTCAAGCACAGCGATGAGACACACAGACGTACACAAAACGAATCACCTGCCTAAGATGGCCCTGTTTTTAATCTCAGTCTGGGATGAGACCCAAGAAGAATAAATACAGTAAATTGCCTAGAAAGAAAAGTAATGTGTACAAAACTTGCTGTTTTTTACTGACATTAAGAAATGTCAGCGGAGAGTTCAGGGCTGGGCAGTGCTCAGATCACTGGTCCCTGAGTCACTCAGGCTGTGTTCAGGAATCCATGGTCAAGCTGAACAGAAAAAAGGAAGAGAAGTGGATTATTTTAATTATCGTTTGCAAACCCATAATTTATTAAATTCTGGAATATAAACCTTGCTAGACCTGTAGGAAGGAGGGCAGGGAATAACATTAGAAGTCCACCAGAGATGCAATCTGCCTCAGCATGGGAGTAGGGAACAGGGAGACTCCCATTAGATGTGAATCTGCTGTTAAATTCTCAAATGAGGGTTTGTTTTAGACTCCTCCAGCTCTGCTTTTCTGTCCATGCTTGGTCCCATGTTTCAGTGTAGAAGAGTGAGAGAAAATCCTGTCTGGAAGTGCTTTATCAGTGTGGGGTAAGGAGGGGACAGTGAGAAGGGAGATACCCCAGGCAAACAGCGCTGATTGAGAACTGTTTTTTGAGTAAAAAATATTCATCTA
This sequence comes from Pardalotus punctatus, assembly GCA_013400915.1. Lineage (NCBI taxonomy): Eukaryota > Metazoa > Chordata > Aves > Passeriformes > Pardalotidae > Pardalotus > Pardalotus punctatus. Next base: position 54,556 of record VZTX01001607.1, read on the forward strand.
TAACTTGGTTTGAAGCAGGCAGATGTTTCATCTTGCCCAAAATTCAGAGCAGGAGTGTTCTGGTGCAGATCAGAAACAAAATGGTCCCTCAGGTAGAAAATGGTGTGAACTTGGGCCGATGCTTGGGTAAAGATGGGACAAATTCTGTTTTACCTGTTTGGCTGGGCACATTGCTCTGAGAGCTGGCACCATTTCTGCTCTCTCTGGTGCTGTCAGTGGTCTCAAAGTGACCAGGGGGGAGCAGGATAAAGCAAATTAACCTGCCTCTCACTACGGTGAGCCCACCACAATCAGCACCTGTGTGGAGCTTCGCTTGCCCAAAAGTTGCTGTTTCCCTGCTGTGCAGCACCCTGGGCAGGTAATTGGACATCGATGCCTTTTCTTTGAACTGTTTTCTGCAGCACTGGAGGATTTGGTTAGACATTTTATCTTTTATGTATCATTGACATGGTTTTGGCAGTTCTCCAAAAATAGTGATGCTCTTTAAAATTATTTCTGGTTTTCGGAGGTTTGGTTGTTTTTAGAGAGCATATTCTCTGCTGGACCTGGATTAGAACAGCTCTTCCTTTAAGCTACTTAGAGGTGAATTTTAAGGGGCAGAAAGGGAAGGAGAGGAGTGAGTTACACCTGACTTCATGAGATAAAGTAAAAGCAGCATTGTATTTTTCCTGTTTTCCTAGTCAGGCCAGTGATCTATGCCTGGGAGGGAGAGCATTTCATTGACAAAGAGACCTGGCAGGGGGAGGGAAAACGCAGGAGAATTATTCTTGTATATTTGTGAAAAACAAAGCTCATTCTGCAAAGGAGAAAGAAAGCAGGGAAACTCTTGTTGTTCACAGGCGAAAGAGCCCAAAAGCTAAACTTTTTATTAAACTTTTGCACTAAGAGGTCTGCAGGCTGCTTCATCTTCCCAGGAGAAACATCTCCACAGGACAAGCCCTTGGCTGCTCCCAGCTGGGGCAGTGGATGTTTTATGGCGCTGAGCTTGCAGGGAAGCTCAGTCCTGCAGATGATTCAGACTGCAGATGCTGAGGTACTTTCATTTCAGGAATCACTAAGAAATGAAGCTTTATATTGCAGCATTGAAATACTCAGGGAAAATCTATTAAGGCAGCTGCAGGATGGGGTCAGTAGGCAGCACAGCGAGGAGCCCAGGGGACTCTAATTTACACAAACTCTCTGCCACGAGCAAACACACCAGGGGTGACATTTAAATGGTCTCTTCACTCTAGCTGTGCTACCAAAACAAGTAATTTGTGGATGATACAAAACTAGGGGGAGAGTCTGATGTGACAAATGACAGAGTGGCTGCCCAGGGGACCCAGATTAATTTGGAGAAAAGGCTAAATTAAACCCCATGAGGTTTGGTAAAAGGAAGCACACAACTCTGTTCTTGGGGTGGAGAAACCATCTGGGAGCTGACTGCACAAAAAGCAGCCCCACTGGAGAGGACCTGTGAGGGTGGTGAGGCCCTGGCACAGGTTGTCCAGAGCAGCTGTGGATGCTCCATCGCTGGAAACGTTCAAGACTGGGTTGGATGGGGCTTGGAGCAACCTGGGATAGTGGGAGGTATCCCTGCCCATGGCAGGGGATGGAATGAGATGATCTTTAAGGTCCCTTCCAACCCAAATAATTTGGTGATTCTGTGACCTGAGGGTGACAGGACGTGCCAGGTAAAACACGATCCAGAAAAAGATGGATCTTGCTATGATGGGTCATGTCCTGCAAGGCCACCCAGCAGGAGACAGTTATTCCCCTTGGCTGGTGCTGCTTAGGTTGTGCACAGGTGGAGAGGGACATGGAGAGGACAAAATGAAGGGCCACCATCCATCCATCCATCCATCCATCCATCCATCCATCCATCCATCCATCCATCCAGGGTGTGCTGGGAGGGAACTGGGCTGTCCAGGGCTGTTGAACATGAACGTGATGGACAGACCAGAAGAGTGATCAGTAAGTTTTATCCATATAACACCATAAGGGGTTATACTAACACATTTTTTTATTTAAACCAAGGCCCAGAGCTTTTTTTTTTCTTTCCCTCTCTCTTTTTTTTTTTTTTTCTACCTCTTTTTTTTTTTTTTTCTACCTCTTTTTTTTTTTTTTTCTACCTCTTTTTTTTTTTTTTTCCTTTCCTGCTCTCTTTTTTTTTTTCTCTTTTTTTCTTCTTCTGAGGGTTGATTGACTGGGAGAGCTGATGGCTTGGAGCAAGACTGCAGGGCATTGAGGCAGCTGGCCATCAGTTCCCCAGGAAATGCCCAAGAGTACGGCTCTTACTGCAGTTGGAAGGATGTGTTCTAGCGGGTACTAAGTTACAGGATTTGTTGTCATTTTTTATTTCCTTAGCTGTGAAATAATTTCTGAGGGAAAGGAAGAAGTATTGGAACAATTTCTCCAAGGTGGCAGAAGGCAGAGCAGGGAAGTGGAAATGCCTCAAACGGTTAATATCAGGGATGGATGAAAGTGATTTGACAAGGACTTCAAGAGTTTTCTGCATTCTCACTGCAAGAGGTCATCTAATATGAATGATGATTGAGCAAAATTTTTAAAGGTTGAACAAATGTAGCCATTAGCAACTTCAACCAACCTTGAAAACTTATTTGCAGGAATTTATCTTAGGTTTTATGCTTTTATTTGTAAGCAAGTATTTTCCTTGTTTGCTTTTAAAACAAAATACTTTGCTTATCATGCAAAATTATTCAGTGATATTTCCTGTGAGAATGTTTTCTGACATGCATAGACATTTACTGCAATAGTGGCTTTCAAGATTTGCTCTTCTGAATTTGCTATCTATGATTTGCTTTTCTTTTCCTTGAGCATTCCTGCCTATGGATATGAGCCCAGGAGAAAATCTGCAGAATATCACTAACTGCCTTTGTAAGACCTGTCCAGGGAATTTTTGCTTTTCATTTTGTTTGAGAAGATTTGGCAAGTTGAAAAAGTAGAAGGTTTTGATGAAGAGAGACAAATAAGGTGATTATAACCCCTATTATCTCTGTCTGGTGCAACATTTGTGTGTTGGGTCAGGTGTGACACATGAGTTTCCTTTTCCTGTCCTCCTGCCCTCCATCCCTCATTTCTGGGGCAGGGTTGCACCCGTCCTTGCATGGAACATTTATAGAGGAATAACAGGAGAAATCAACATCTCTCCAACCTCACATAAATTAGAGTGATGCTTCATTTGGTGTGCCAAACACTGTTTTGTTGGATTATCCTGGACTTGCCTGTGAGCTTTTTCATGCAAAGCTGTGCTCTATAGACATGAGCTCGTGCTGCCTCCAGGGAGTGCACTTCGGTGTGAAAGGAGGATCCAGATCTCCAGGGCCAAAGAACGTGCAAGTCAGATCCTGAAGCTAACTGAGACTAAAGGAAACGTAGGAATTGGGGTCCGGTTTTGGGAACAGCAGCACAGCAGTGTAGCAGGTGTTTGGTCCATGGTTTCTTTAGTTGGGGGTGGAGCCACTGGGTGTTTCCTTCCAGCCATGTGCATTGCAAGAGAAATCAGGAAGGTTTTAGTGATCTGATCCATTGGAAAGCTGGAAAAGCCCTTCCCAGCCCTTCCCAGCATCATAGCTTGGTGTGGTGTTCGCAGAAGGACTCAGGCAGGGGAGCAGGACAGCAGGAGGTGTTACCAGAAACACCAAATAGTTTCCAAACCAGCTGTGTAAACTAAACCCGTGTGCAACACTCATTTCCCATCCCACCTCAGCAAATGGGGTCTGAACAGGATTTCTGGTTGGTTTTTTTAAAAAAATTTCTTTCTTTCTTCAGTCATGGCAATGCCTGCACACTCCTGTGTAGCTTTCCTTGCAGTTAAGGCTCTTCAACATCCTCAAGTGTGTGGTGTTTTCTTTTTTTGCCTTCTTTCTTTTGCAGCACCAGGTGCTGGTCTGTTCTCGAATCAGTCCTCTCTTGATGCTCTAGTGAGAAGATACAATCTGACAAAGCCTTGGCCTCTATTATTTCTTGCCTGATGATATTTCTCTGACAGAAGTAAATATTTGTCATTTTTAGAAAATCTACATGTTTGTCCCAAGTCTTTTGGAGCTAGCTGCAGTGCCCTTGCACCTCTCTCAAAGCAAACCTTTCCATTGCCCATGGAATTTCATTTCCAGTGCTAAGACAAACTTCAAGAAAACTAAACTTTCTTCTTTCTCTCTCTCTTTTTAATTCCCCAGGACAGATACAACTTCAGAAAATGATCTCATCCCACTTTGTTATTTTGCCAATATCTTGTGCAAGATGAACATCCCAATAGGTACAAAGTATTTGCTGTAACAAGACAGTGTGTTTGTTTATCCCCTTCCCAGAAGGATATGAAACCTTTTGAAATGCACATCCTTTTTTTGTACTTCAGTCTGAGAGTCAAGAATAGTTCGTGTCACTCTGGTCAGACTATAGGAGGTGTGGAAATGGGACAGTAACTCAGGACAGGAATCTGTGCAGCCTCTCATGGAAAACCTCATATTCTGTATCATAAGAGTCACCTTAAACTGACCAGAGCAATAATGTGCACAAAGATGACACATCTGTGAACATTTAATGAGTGCACATGTGGAACTTTACCAGTATGCCATGTCTTTTTGCAGTTTATATTCACAGGCAATAAGAAGCCCATAGCCCAATCCTCTTCAGCTGTTCTCCTCCCTTTCTATTTGCTTATTGAATTGTTCTGCAAAACTTCAAGCTGGACTCTCTTTTCCCTAATGAGCTAAAATTGTGCTAAAATAGAAATTCCACCTGCTGTTGCCCAAGATGTGGATTTTTGCTTTTGCACATGACCAGAAAAATAAAAATAAACCACAAACATATACAGGCACATCCTCAAATATAACATCTTGGTTCTACTCAGAGTGTGTTTTGTTTTGTTGTTTGTGGGTTTGTTTCTTTTTTGAGAGAAGACGGTCTGTTGGCAGGTTTTGAACAGACTACAGTTGTGTTTCTACTTGCATAAAAATCTGGACTGTCCATGGTGGCTTGGGCATGTTTTCTTTCCAGCATGGACCTTGTCTAACTGCTTCAAGTGTCTGTTTGTTTACTGATGTTACATATTTTACTTGCCCTAGAAAATCACTGCTTTGAGAAAACCTAGAAAGAAAGTAAGATGCTGTAAGCATGGATAGAGCTGGCATTGAATTTCAGTGTTTCCTATTCTTTTTGCAATCCTTTGGAAGCAGAGCTCCTCTCCACAAAGACAAAGGGCAACACTTCATCCTACTAGACACTCTTGTTAATACCCCTGAATAAATCTTTTTAATGACAGCAGGGGAATACCAAACTAAGGACTCCCATTTTCACTCTCTATTCTTGCTCTTCAATTATTTTCTAGACAGTCTTGGATGACTGAGACTGGGAAGCAAATAGGAGAGGTCAGAACAGCAAGGTTTTGTCAGCTGAAGGAGCTGGGGTTTTGTTCAAAACGCTCCTTTCTCCTCTGTGTTAACAATTTAAATTATTGCATCTGAGTGCTGAGCAGAGGTTTGGATGATCCTTGTGGTTTGAGAACAGGGGGTGAAGCACACAGATGTGTGAGCGATGCACATGTGTGGTTTCATGCATGTACTGCCTTTTCATACAGACACACTCATGTTTTGCTGATGAAAAATCCATCCACCAGCTAAAAAAGACCTGACAGACTCCACTTCCTCTGTCCGAAATTGCCCTATTGTGTCAAGTTGTAAAATGTCATGTGAAAGACAGACATGGTAAAGTCCCCTCCATACAGGCCTAGAGTAATAAATTAATGAGCAATAAACAGCAAAATAGCCATGTCCTCTGCCTCAGAGACTGGAGGCCTGGCTCTTCACATCCAAACCCACCAGCCTGGAGCTCTTGAGCTAACGGTAAATCTCTCTGACATGTTGCAGCAGCAGGTCTCCTCTCCTTGCTTACCAGCCACATCACACTCGAGGGAAACATCACAGATGCCAGGAGCTCTCATAAAGTTTCAGAGGTGGAATAAACTCTGCTGCCTGGATGTGAGGACGCTCACCCTGCTGAAATACGGCTTGGGAGGCCATTAGCTGTGGCAGAGTCTCTGTCTCAGCTGCCTGCTGGGGGAAGGGATGAGCTTGTGCACCCCACACGCTCTGGGGAGCAGAGAGGCACCAGAGGCTACGAGGGGCTCATTGCCCAAGGGGCTGGAGAGACACAGCAATGAGCGGACAGTGTACCTCTAAAACCTGTCAGGAAGGGTGCTGCATCCCCAGGGAATGGCACACTTCCCAGTGTGTGTCCTGGCACTCACCTCTGAAGTGACCTGGACTTGATCCTATTGCAGTGGTCAGGTTGAACCAGCTGGAGCCCTGACATGATGCATTAGGACACTTTCCTGTGCTTTTCAAGGTCATTTGATCACTATTCCCACAGTCTTCACTTGCTGCTGCTCTGTGCCTTCCTCACCCATCAGCTGGAGCAATTAGCTCGTGTTGGCTCAGAAAGCTCAATGAGGAAGGGGGTCTAACTCTGGTTGCTTCTGATTCATTAAGCTGAGTTTCAAAATAAGCCTTCTTTACTCTCCCTAAAGTTGTTAGTGCAAATTGAAATGGATTTTATGTCAACTCTTCATATAGGTGTGCAAAAGGAGGCATAAAACATCAGATTTTCTCAAAGGCCAGTGGAGGAGGTTTGGACGTTCTCTGGCAAATATGCACTTTTTCAGTAAAGGCATTTGCAGAGGCAAATAGGGCAGCCAGATTCAAAGAGGCAGCACAGGTTTTATCCCAGGCAGGCAGAGCCACTGAACTTTATTTAATCTTAACTCTTCCTGAAACTGCAGCTGTATTTACTCTCACAGAGGAGAACAAATGGCATCAGACCCAGATGCCCCAGTCAAGAACTTGGGTTGAGACAGCTTTGATGCCCAGAGCGCTGGGAACCTCAGCCTGGTCTATGGGAATTTACCTTCTGCATCTTTCTCAGATTAGAAGGATGCTATTTCAATTGCCAAGATCAAAGGCAAGGCTTAGGTTGGTGATCAGCTGGGCGTTTCCTTCCTCTCCCTCCCTGTGTGAGGTGGTGCTGGTGATCAGGGCACTTACTAAGTAAAATAAACATTTCTCTTTATTTAACACCTTCCAGCTGGGCCCTCTCAAAGCTGCTGAATTTATTCAGAAAGTTCAATGCTGCTCCTTGAAAAGCTGAAATATTTGACACAACCTTGTGTGGTGGGAAGGGTTGTTTCTGAGGCCACGAGTGCAAAGCCTCAGGTGTTTGAACCCTCTCACCTCCATCTGCAAAGAACTTGTTCTTTGATTTCCTTTTCCCCACTTTGCTTGGGCATTGTTGTCAGGAGACTCTGCAAATATCAAAACCATTATCAGTCCCAGGCAAGCAGGCTCTTAACTGAACTTTTATTCTCCTGTCTAACTTGCTGCACTCCAAAGAAAAGGCCTTTTGGAGATCACTGACTGTTGACAGTAAATTATCCAAAACTGAGATATATATGTGTAGATGTATTTATCCTCATTTGGACTTTTCTTTGATTTTTGTATATACATGTACAAATAAACGTTGATTTTTATATGTTCACAGTATCACTGTGTGTTTGCGTACATATATAATAAGAAAATATAGGTCCAAATGTTTGAATACACCTTCCCCCTTGCAACTTCACTCAAGCATACAGCATCTCCCAGCTCATAAAATATACTGTTGCCTTGTGACAGGAGCCCACAGAAAATAAACAAAAAATATGGGAGGAAAAAGTGTGAAATAACAGTCTTGTTTGCTGCCTTGTGCTGTCTCCATCCTTCTTTTTTATCCTTTGTTCACATTGTTTCCCTTCTCCATTTATGTTGATCGAGGCGTGACAGGCAGACCTGATATTCAGCTGCCTTAGTCCATAAATGTCTCTTTGGATGATGCTGTGCTCAAAACAAAGTTCAGGGCAATTGGAACAAATATCCTGAGTCCATTATTAGTCCTTCTGCTTTATTAGGACATTTTCTCCCCTTTATGTCTCCCAAAATGGTTAGCTCAGCCCTTGTCAGATCTGCTTTGGCTTCAATACTCTACTGGATTCTACTGGATGGCAAATGCTGTTTTTGCCACTAATCCCCCAAAGGACTCTGAGCCATTAGAGCCTCTTCTGATTTATTTCTTCCATACAATCTGACTCACTGTCCAGGCTCTGTGCTTCTGTATTTTGTCTTTCATTCCACAGGACAAAATACCTTACAAAGAAATAACCTAAGCCTGACCATATAGGAACTGAACTCTGAACCCTGAACCCAAAGGGTTTTTTTTTTTTTGTCTCCTTGAATGGCTTCTTTTTCCCTTCCACACAATGTAACCTGTGGTGAACTCATTTTTAATAGTATGCAATATCTTCACAACAAAGCAGAAAAAGCTTGTGAAATACATCTCATTTTAATTCTATTCAGGACTGAGTTTATGTCTGTAAAAAGTCTGTTTTGGGGTTCTCAGCTTCAAGCAGTCTCTAAATTGTGTTTTATTTGTATTGAGCTGAGATATTTGCAATTTCCAGAAACAGGACTCCTTTTCATGAGCCCAGTTCCAGTTCAGATCCTATGGAGGTACAACAGCTGGAGGCACAGCAAAACTTTGGCTGAAGATCTACAGTTAATCAGGTGCAGGAATAAAAGGGACTCCTCTGAGAATTTCTGCCCAGGGAAGCTGTGGAATCACCAGCGCTGGAAATGTTTAAAACACTTGTGTATGTGGCACTTGGGGATGTGGTTTGCTGGTGGACAGAGTGGTGCTGGGTTAATGGTTGGACTTGATGGTCTTAGAGGTCTTTTTCAACCTTAATGATTCTGTGATAAGACAAAATACTTTTGGTACCCCATGAAAATCGCATTTTTTCCCGAGTGTGTGCAGTGAGGCGGTGTGCTAGAAGTCAATGATTTCCCTTTCCTGTCACTGGTGCCAAAATCATTGTGGAGGTTGGAGAGTCCATGTCAGGTGGCTCCTGTGGCAGCTGTTTTGAGGTCACCAAGGGGAGTGTGGGTCAGGCAGTGAAGTGCCAAGGAGGGACTGCAGCACAGGCACCACATTTGTGGGAAAATCCTGGAGAGCTGGCTTTCCTCAGTGGCATTCCTCTCAATGGGAAACTCCAAATTCTGTAGCAGTGTGCCAGAAAACCCTTCCAGATGTGACCCCTTGCACTTTCCCTCCCACTGTCCCTCACTTTTTAAGTTTAATGTGTTATCCTGGTCCCGGTCACAGAAACACAGAATGGTTTGGGTTGGAAGGGACCTTCCAAGAGCATCCAGTCCAGGCTCTGTGGACTGTGAGCAGGGATACCTTCAGCTAGATCAGCTTGCTCAGAGCCCATCCAACCTGACCTCTAGTCTTCCAGGCATGGGGCATCCAGCTGTGGGGTTACAGGATATGAGTAGCAGGGCAGCAGGCCTTGAAAGCCAAAGTGAGCTTCTGTTTCCAATCGGGAAGAAGCCCTGGGATCAGTAAAAACATCCTGGTCACAGGGACAGTGGCACTGGGGGTCTGTGAACTGCACTGTGTGTCAATGAACTGCTGGACCTGTTAGAAGTGAGAATCACCGCTTGTGACATTAATAGGCATTATTTACCTGTTACCATAAAAGGTAAAACTGTGAAACACAATAGTTAATTGGAGCACTTTGTGGTGTAGAGTTACTTCCTGTTTGTGTTGTAGTATGTAAGGAATTACCACTGTGCAATAAACCTCTTTCCTCACCACCACCCTGCAAATTCCGTGCCCCTTCAATCACTGCATCCACCACCTCTCTGGGCGACCTGTGCTAGTGTTTTACCACCCTCATTGCCAAAAACGTCTTCCTTATGTGTAGTCTTAATCTATCTTTAGTTTAAAACCATTACCCCATCCTATCACAACAAGCCCCACTAAAAGTCAGTCCCCATCTTTCTTATAAGCTCCCTTTAAGTACTGAAAGGCCACATCTGATGGTTCTTCAGCTTTGCCCCTCTCCTCTGCTGAATCAGCCCCTATTTCTGAGCAGGGAGGCACTGAGGAGCAGCCAAGGAAAGGGAAATGGCCAGCAGAAGGTACCAAGCTGTGGCAGCTCTGTTGGCAGCACCAAGAAGCTGCTTTTATTGCTCCCCACCATGTCACACAACTCAAGAGTCAAGAGAGGTCATGCATGTGGATTTTTTTCACCTATGCTGCCCACAAACAATAATTAAATATTGACATGCCCTTTTATTAGGCATCTTGCCTCTACTCGGGTTGCAGTTCACAAAGAGTTTTTGTTTCCTGTGGGTTACCATAGATACCATGGATGGGGAAGAGGCAGGGGTAAACATTAAATATGTCTCATTTCTGTGTAAGAGCTCTGTAGCTTCTCAAACTGGTTTTTTTTTCTCACCTTGATATCTTCACTGAAAACTCTTTTCATCACTTGATGGCAGTAGAGCTATAATGTAAATTTATAGACACGGATGCTGCATGGATGCATTGAAGGAAAAAAACCCCAACTCTTATTTATGTTTGTCTACATATTTTTCTATGGGATCGGTTTTGTATTATAAGTTTCAACAGACATAAGGCATAGGAAAGCTTTGTATTTTCAGAAGGGATTAATGCAGAGGATATTTCATTCATTCATAGTCATCATAAATAACAGTTGGTGCAACAAAACATCCCTTAAATTCCTTCAGCTGTAACTCTGCAAAAGTAAAATCAGCTTTCTTCTTTCATTTTTAACTTCTGTGCACTTAATTTGCTTTCTGTTGTTAATGCTGTGGTAAAGGCAGCAGCTCTTGTAGTTATGAGCCTGTGAGGTTTCACACTACTGGCAGTGCTATTGCTTGCTCTTTTACAGTCAAAATGTACATATTAAATACAACAATACTGATATCAAGTTACTCCCAGCTCTCATTACCTGAAACTCAGACAAGTCCCTGACAAATAATAATACTTTGCTATATAACTAACAAATGCTGATGCCTCTTTGTATTAGCACTCTGACAATCCAGATGAAAGTAATCTTCATAAAATGAAGAGTATCCTCACGTTACCCTTTCTGTCTCCCACTGGAAGGTACAGCATGGTGTGCCTTTACTCCTGATATAACAAAAATCCGCCTCCATTCCCTAGAGTCAAACCTGCAGCCCACCCTGTGTTTGATGCTGCACAGGCTATGCAGCAGCGTGAACCAGTTGCTAACTAAATTGTGAACTAAAAATATGAGCTGCTTGCCTTGCTTGCCTTTCCCCCCGAGTGACTGGCATGTGTTAGTGGCTCCATTACCTGTGGCAATGAATCCAGAATCTGCCTTGCCAGAACCAAGCCTTTATTTTGCTGCCTAGATGCTCTGCAAGCTCCAAAATATTTTCTTGCCTGGAGTTAGGAGTGTACAATTTCATGAGCTCCAAATCTTGCACAAACCTGGCAGTGCCTTCTGGAGGAAAAACACCTCCCATCCCAGCGCTGATCACCCCTGGCTCATATTTTTACCCTACTTTGACGTCACACCAAGCTATTTTTCCCCCTCTTTTCTAAACTTCCAGTTCTAAAAAGTTCTGCCCAAGTATCTGGCAGCAGCACAGCTGCAGTATTTCACTGTGGAGGGCACTCCACTGCAGATATCCCTGGCTGGAAGCAGAGCATTCCTGCAGAGTGCAGGCAGCACTGCGCTGTAATCTTTCTCTGCAAACCCAGGAGTTCTGCTGACCAACATCCCCTCCTGCCTCTGAGCATTTCCCCAGTCACAGCCATTCCAGCATTTCCTCCCACTGCTGGGTGGCAAAGCTTTTGCTCTGCTTGCCCTGCCCAGGGTGTTTTTCTAGGGGTGCTTTTGCATCACTGCTGGAGCGTTCAGCTGCATGCAGACCCAGGTGTGCTCCTGCAGGCAGGGCAGCAAGAGCCCCTGCAAGTCCTTCCTTCCCCTTTCCCTGTGAGGCTGCTCCAGAGGGCATTGCTTATCCTTTCTCTCCCTCACACAGGGCTCTGGTTCAATGAATATTTAATTCTTACACTCGCTGGGACAACCTGAACTGGGGAGAGGAGGGAAATCTTGTTCTGGGCTGCGTAGGCAGCCTGCTGAATTTCCACCTGGGGAGGTGGAAGACACACTCATTTATCCATTTCCAATCAGGCAGAGATGGACTTGAAAATATCTCCTATCTCAGACATGTCTGATATATAAATAGATTTAGGGTTTTGTTTTCTTCCCCCACCTCCACAATTCAGAGAGAAAGGACTCTGGTGGTTTGGCTGTCCTGGCTGGGCAGCACCACCCACTGCCCTGTTCAGAGCCTCACCCTGAAAAGTGCTTTGGCATTAGATTTGACACTAGATTTACAGATCTAATCCCGAGCCCTTTCCCCTGAGGACAGGAGTTCATCCAGGGGACAGAGCCAAAGCATGCCCAGCACAGAACCCACCTTGCAGAGCTTCTCTCTGAGCCCTGGCCCTGCTTTGAGCTGCTCATTCTGCCTCTGGACTCCAAGCAATCCCCACTTAGCAGGACCTGTCCTTTATGATTCCCCATTCCTCTGCTCAATCCACTGCTAAGTGAGGCAAGCAAAGGAAAACAACTCCTCTTGATACCAGAAAAACTGCTGTTATTTCACTCCAAGGTATTTTGACATTAATCATGCTGGGAACATTCAAATAATGCTGCCAGGGGAACGGAGCAATATTTAACTTTCTTTTTACCTTGATCTCATTACTTGCTAGAAAGCCTGTAACAGAACAACAGCTTTTTTGTTTATGAAAGGAAAAGAGGAAAAAATACTCCATGATTTTAAGATCTGAAATTGCTAAAGACAACACAGAGATTATTTACCCCAAAACAACAATCGCAACTTCAGCTGCAGTAACTTTATAGGAGCTGCTGCAGCTTTTCAGTTTTCTGCATTTTACGACTGGTGAGAACTTTTACCATAAATTCAGACATTTGCGGTTCCTTTATCTGTCATAAGGAAGTGGTTGGTAAATGGGTGAAATGCTCCAGTTCCCGGGGATGTTATGATCCAACATCTGCTAAGTCCATGGAAATACTCCCTGTTGACTTCTGCCAGTTCTGGATCAAGCACTTTTGAAAAAGATGGAAAAGGCAGAATATTTTTGCCTCTTCATCATTTAGCAGTAAGAAACCTGCTAGTCTGAAGCTCCTTTCCTGTGCCAATGCAATTCCACTGGACTCAGGCCTCCACTGAAATAGAATTAGACCAAGAAATATTAGGGTGAGGTATCTGGGTAATGAATTATGTTTGTCCTCAGGAAATGAACTCCTGTGATGTGCTTCAAATCTCTGCAGGCTGTGGGAGCTTTATGGATGACTCTGCTGGTTCCAGTCCCTTCAGAAGGGCTGTGACCTTCCTGCACTAAGCTCAGACACTACTGAATGCACTTTAAAATATTACTGAGTTGGTCTGATTCTTTACCCTTTCACAGAAGAGCATTAGCCTTCTTTGTTTAGATGCTTCCTGAAATAATTTTTGCTCTGACAAGCCCACATTTTTCCAAGGACAGTCCCCTGCTGCCATTTGCCATCAGCGCAGTTTCTGGGGTGCTCCTGAGCTGCAGGAGGACTCAGTCTCGGGACTGATTTCTTTCCTATGGCATTGTAAATACCCTTGGTGTCTGCATAAAGCAAGTCTGGCAGGAACCCACCAGCTGTCTCTGGCTCAATATTGTTACACTGATAATTTCTTCTGAGGTCTTCCATGGAGAATAAAATTAACTCTTCCCTTCATCCTGTTTTCTTCAGAGAGGGCAAATGGTCCAGGCTGGTGTCAGTCACCCTTCTCCATCAATTCCACATTGCCCTTATTTTCAACACCAAAATTTGGGGTTAAACTGAAGTCCTCCATGTCCCCACAACACAGAGAAAACAAACAAACAAACAAACAAACAAAAAGACAAACAAACAAACAAAACTATCTATATTTATATCATCTATATCTAATCTATATCTATATCTATCTATCTGTCTTCTCTCTCTCTATATATATATATACATATATCTATAAAATTGTGACCTCTCCTTGTTCCAGCCCCCTTTCTTTATTGTACCACCTTCCTCTCCAGCTCATTTGCAGCACTGCCATCTGTTACTCTGCACTTGGAGTATCCAGCCCTGACCAGTTCCAGTCTGAGTACCCTCAAGCTGTCCTGGTATAACCCCAACTTAGTAGGAAATTTTTTATGCTGCCTCAACCTTGAGCACATGCACTTAGGAGGACCTTTATTAAGTCTGGTGCCTCTAAATCAATCCTAAATTGCAAATCCTGAGCTTAATAGTGCCTGTTTCAGGGTCTAGGCTTCTTTTATGATTTTCAGCAAGCTCTTTCCATGTCTTTTCCCCTAAAAATTGCTATAGAAATGTCAATAAATGGCTATAGAGCTGTCACTTTTCCAGGTAGAAGGCTAAATAGTTGGTTTATTTTCTCCTTATTTTTTATTTATTTTTTAAAATACTTGTAACAAACTATATTTCCTAGAAAATAAACTAGTTTTGGTTTTGAAATGAGAGGGCCTCATGCACATTTCAAGAGGACTGAAGTTGATAGACCAAAGTGTTTTTCTCAGGATAAGGCACAAGGCTTGAAGTTTTTTTTCATAGGGAAAGAATTTAGGGTCCAAAATAAAGGAAAGTACAACGACATTGCTGAGAGTCTTCCTCTTGTTCTGTGTATTTTTTATGTGCTGTGGTCCCTGAGAACTTGTGCTGCATCAGGGCTGAGAGAGGAGATGTGTCTGTGGATGTGGATTCATGTTTAGGGTGCTAAGCCTGGCTGGGCACCAAGGTTTCATGGACAATGGAGCAAACTCTGACCTGGTGTCTGGACAGGGTTACCTGCAAAAACATGCACAATACATGTTGCAGTTAAAGGGCTTGGGCACAGCCTGAGTTTGGGATATACATATCTTGATTTATGGCTGCCCCTCCTCCTTCTGCTTCCCTTGTTCCTGCCCCAGATCACTAAATTTTTGGCAGATTTAGTCCTCAATGATATCTAATAGATTGCTGCACCAGTTGTATCCCCAGGTTCACACCCGTGTGACTTCCAGTCTGGGGGGTGAGGAGAAGGAGCAGCATCTCTGGACTCTGAGCATCTCAGATCTCTTAGGAGCCCTCTTTGCTGATACCAAAGTTCCTGACCACTGCTTATTCACCCTTAAAACATTTCTGCACTTTTTTGCTGGTTCCAGAAAGCAGGCAGGCATTTACTTTAGAGGAAAAGCTGAAAGGCTTTCTAGCACTATCATTGCTATTCTGGTGATGTCTCTCCCATGTCTGCATGGACTTAGCAGGCAGAAGGTCTTCTGACAGGTTGAGCTTTGCCTCTGGTTCAGAGTGAGCAGCTCCTCACATAAAGTCCAGTGAGAAAGGGAAAATTCTGGAGGAAAGGTTGGTTTTTTCAAAAATCATAATAACTGGGCTATTCCTGTCTGATTTTTTGCCACACTAATACAGCTTATCCCTTCCCACCAGCTTTGCCGTGGATAGGAACAGGGACACGCTGTGTTCTCCCTCCTTCAGTCCCAACTGGAGCTGCTGCAATTACAAGGGTTATTTTATGTTCAGAAGGAAACTTGCTGGCTCTGGCTGGTCCAAACTCCACAATTATGAAACAAAATGAAGGGGATCATCTGGTTAAATTTTCTGGGTTATCCTCAGTTTGCAGCAGTGGCTTTGCACAGCTCTGATGTGCATGTGTCTGTATGCCCTGGAAATCTCCTTTCTCCTGTGTGGGATCCATTTCACCTCATTATAGACATTAAAGATTTAATTGTTCAAGCTGAAAGAGTCTGTGTGGGCCTTCTCTTTTTTTGTTAAATGTTTTCCAGAGAGGGATTTATTTCATCTGCTCTAGGATTCTGTTTTATATTCTCCTTAATACATCTCTCTCAACTGATGTAAAAAATAAGAAATCCTTTTACCCCTCTCCCTTTGACTGTACAATCCTGACTGCTCCCTTGTGCTAAAGATCATTTCCATGAGGAATTCAAACAGAGAATTCAGCTGGCAGAGAATTTCCCTTGGTGTTTTTTTGTGGGTTTTTTTTTTTTTTTGTTTTTTTGTGGGAGGGATGTGCATAGTTTATACTTTGGTTTTGGCCAACCCAGTTTCTGGGACACTGCACCGTCAAAGAAAATCTGACAATGACAAAAAGAAAGATAAAGGAATAATTGGCCGAGGCAGAGGGATATTGAAATAATACCAGCACCCAGAGCCTGTAAGGAATAAAGCAACTGTGGAATTGCACCCTTAAAGAATGTCTTTTTGGGGGGATGTCGCTCATACGTCAAATGGGCTTAGAAGGTCTCCACTTATTAAGAGGCTGACTTACCTTTGGCCTAAAATCCAGCCTTGGAAGGCTTGGACCTTTAAAGGTCCCTTCCAACCCACACTATTCTGTGATTCCGTGCTGTGCACCTCTTGCTCCCAAGGAGCAGCAATCACTGCTGTGCTGCAGCTGCATCCCCCGGCCTTCCCTGGCACATTCACTGCCTCCCCTTTGCTGTTTGTCCATCGTGGCTGCAGCTCAGCTCTGCTTTTCCCTCTGGGGACAGCAGGCACATGGCACTGCCAGCATCGTGCTGGAGTGATGAGTGGTGCACAGACAGAGGTGGTGCCCCATTCACAAAACCTTTTCTTTAAAATTTACACATGGATTTATTCCCACTGAAGTCAGCATTAGTGAAGATCAGAGCTGTTTCTTTGTGGAATAACGAGCAGGTCCATTAGAACTGCTAGGCCTTTCCATTAGGTTAGCAGGTTTTGGACTGGGCACCACATTATTTGTGAGGAATGTTCAATTTATGTATTTCCCTGCACTGTACAAGCAAGAGAATGGGAACTGAAGAAAACCAGGCAACATTTAGAGC
This sequence comes from Pardalotus punctatus, assembly GCA_013400915.1. Taxonomy (NCBI): domain Eukaryota; kingdom Metazoa; phylum Chordata; class Aves; order Passeriformes; family Pardalotidae; genus Pardalotus; species Pardalotus punctatus. The sequence continues at coordinate 71,362 of VZTX01001607.1, forward strand.
CTTCAGTCTGCCATCAGCCTTAGCACAGTGGGGTGCAGATGACACAGGAATGCAGATGTGATGAGGGACTTCTGTGGCAGCTGAAGTTCACCGCAAAAAGTTCACCAGAAAGCAATCCTGGTAAAGAAATTGCTGCAGGGAACTGCAACAAATAAGAATTACAATAAAGAACCAATGACAAGAAAGCAGAAATGACAGTTTTTTCTGGAAGCATTTCCTGATTTATCTCCAACCAGAGTCTCTCCGAGTGAGCATATTAGAGCTTATACTATATAGCAAAGAAATAATGAAACTCGCTTAAAGTACAGGCATCCTCTCTGGCTGAGTCATACTGGTTGCTAAAAGATACTTAAATAAGAGAATAGCCTTGAAGCACAAGATGACCAGATGAGGAAAATTGTTTTGAAGGGCTGCCACAGATAAGCTGGCTCTTGGTAACATACTTATCCTAATTCTACTGCTAGTACTGAGGAGAAATAATAGCAGCACCATACAGTTTTCTCTCCCCTGCCTCTCCTGACAGCAGGATATGAACAGAGATAATATTTAAGAACGAGCATGACATCCTGTGACTGCCACACACGCAGTGCAGGCACGGATCTCATCAGCTGGGCTCCCTGTGCCCTGGGCTCTCTCTGCACAGCCCTGTCCCCTCTCCACTGGTGCCCTGGAGTGGGGACACGCAGCCCTGGCTGACATCAGCCCATGAAAACCCCGCTGTGAACCTAGCCCTCTGGTCATTTTGGGCACTCTGAGGAGAAAGGCAATGAGCAATTACGGATCAGCACTACTGGGATGCCACACAGGGCTCAGAGGAGAGCTGAGATGAAGCGTGGATGTGGCCAGTCCCCTCTGGATGGGGCTACTGTGAGCGGTGTGGACACGAACCAGGCAGCTCCAGCTGGGCCAGGAGCTGGGATCCATTCTCTGGTGGGATTCAAAGGCAATGAGGATGAATCCACTCAGGCTCTTGGATTTAATCTCAGCACTACAGGAAGATGAAGGACTTCTCCAGTAGACCCAGCCTCTGTCTGCAGCATATTTAGTTATCTCACCATAACCTGGCTGCATCTCTTGCAAGTTTGAGAAGGTTGACAATAATCTGGACATTTTCCCTAGAATGAGCTGGAGATGAAGGGCTCCAGTCAAGGGAACTGTTTTGCCAGTGGGGCCATGGCAAGTTCAGCTGGCAACGAGAAGGGCTCCCGGTGATTCTTGCCCCTGGGCAAGAGTTGAGGCACACAGGGGTCACTGCTGGTGTGCAGAAGATGTCTGGGAAAGAGATGGGAAGGTGGGGTGGTAAGAGATGCAGTTTAGGAAAAATCTCCCTCTAGCACAAGACAAGAGCACAGTGAATGAAAAACAAGAGTCAATCGTTCTCCTTCAGGTTCAGGCACTGTTTTAAAACAAACATTGGCTGCTAATTCCTGCATGTCTCCACAAAAGGAGGAGAGACAGTATGGGCCAGGGAGGTGGGGGGGGGGGAATGAATAATGTGGCATTCTCTTTTTGCTAAGTGACCTTTTGAAATCAAGGAACTGAAATCTAAATACCAGGGGGGAGCCTGGGGGAGAAATTACAGACAGCATTGCCCTTACAGGCTCCAGTCCTCTATTGAAAAGGCAGCACAGGAGGCTGAGTTAAAGCATGAAGAAAAGGGTCACTCCTTTTTCATTTAAACAACCAGCACCATCCTTTCACATTTGGCAGATCATTACTAAAAACCTACTCATAAATTCTGACTCAGTTTGTTTGGAACATAAAATTACAGATTCAGACAGCTGCAGAGTACAATGAAATATTGAAACAAGTAGTATTTGGTGTTTACATTAAATATGACATGGCAAAGAAAATGGTTTACTTTGGTGTTTTCTGCATGTGGGCAGCATACTGAAGCCAGTAACATTTAAAACAGATTTATGCTTCTCTATCTACATTTTGAAACCTTTGTTAAAGTCAATCAGTGTTTTGTGTGTTCTTGTACACCAGGAACTGATTTGCAGATCATTGTGTGATGCCATTGATCTGCTTGAGCTCTTATTTGCATCTGACTCCTTGCAGGTCCCTGTCCATGTTAAAATTCCCAAAGCCAGAGGCCACTGCATCAGGAAATCAATTCTTCCTTCAGTAATGCTTGACCTAAGCCTCATGCATGCCCTTAGCAAGTGATCCTTCATCGAGCCTGAGAATTTCTACGTAAGAGGGGCCAACATATGGTGAAATGCCAGGAGTGACCCTGAAAATTGGTATTGCATCTTATAACAGGTGAAGTGGTGGGAAGGCGGGGTGGATGGATGTGAAACCTGTGAAATGAGGAGGATGCTGCGGCCCAAAATGCTGCTGATGCTGAATTACAGTATAATACTCACAGGTGGGTCTAAGTAGGCACTGAAAAGAAGCAAATTTCTGGAGCATCTCTCAAATCTGGTACAGTGGATGGGCTCTGCTAAGTTTTGCCAGACCCAGAGGTCACTTGGGGATCAGGGAGTTTATTTCTGTCTTCTCCTGACCACAGGCAGCAGGTCACGGCTGGCTGGCTCTGATGGCTTTGAACAGGGTCCATCACAGCTTGACCTGCCCTGACTGAATTGTGACAGAAGGTGCATTTAAGCATCAGAGTGACCTGGAGACCTGGTGACTGCTAATGAAAGGTTTTAAGTTTTAATTGTCTGCAGTCACTGGCCTAGTTTGAGCCACCTGCAGAGTAGCAGAAGTCTATAAAGAGACAGCACTGAAAATCTTAGGCTATAAAACATCTGCTGGCTTTAAAATGACTTAAATAGATTATAGTCATGCTGTGAAGCTGTTTGTTTCAGTTCTCTTGTTTAGATTATACCAAAGAATTGCATTTGTGGGGGGAGGTGATGAAAGAGAATTCAATAAATAAGTAGAAGATGCTCCAAATCCTTCCTTTCCCATGGCAGGCTTGGAAAAGAGATCACCCTTCTCCTGCTGGTGCAGGACTTGGAGACAGCAGGGAGTCAGATGGCATCTGTCACCTCTCTGAAAGTCTGACAATCAGATGCACTGGCTTATTGCAAAACCAGCCCCACAGTCGCAGGAGGACTGGTCCCCAAAAGTGCTCAAAGAGTGAACTCTGGTATGATGTGTGGGGTGCTGAGGCACAGCTACGAGGCTGCATCAGCTACTCCTGCAGCAGGTCACAAACTGCCACACTGTGTTCGTGTGAGAAAGGTGAGATTATCAGCATTCAGTCAGAAGGAGAGGAAAAATGAGCCTGGGATTCATCAGTGTTAAAGCAAATGTTATAAATTATGTATGGCTACTCATTTATCTGTGCATTTCCATTCATAAGATGGTTGAGGGTTTTTTTGGGAGGGAAAAAGAAAAAGCAAACCCAAAACTTCTGGTTTGACTTAGTCTTCAGAAACTACCCTTTGACTTGGAAACAAAGTTATGCCGAAGAAATCAAAATCTTCCTCCTCCTAAGCAGTCCAAACATTTCTTAGGGCAAATTTAATAAACCAAGAGATATAACAATTATTTTTCTGTTACACCATAATCCTTTGACCACTACTTCCTTCTGAGGCATCATTTTCACAATGAAGTGCCGAAGAATAACTGTTTTAAACCTGCCAAAAGACAAAAAACCCTCAAATCTGAGCTTTCAGAACTCCAGTTGCAAACCCCTGCAAGAATAGCAGACCACATGAGTTCAAGGCAACATCCATAAGGGTGATGCATGGATGACATATGTGTGCATATCAAAGTGAACTTCGGTCTTTGGACCTCAAGTCTTGTTCCCTGTATTCTCAAGAAATTTTACTGCACATTTCACCAGAACCTGGAAAACAGAGAAAAAGAGGAATTTGAGTTGCTGTTCCTATTGTTACACAATCTTTCACCAGGATCACCGCTTGAGTTCTTCCTGCCATACATTTTCCTGTTTTTTCTTTAAATAACTGCAGTGCAGAAGCCAGATCATCCAGATAATTAGATTATTTATCCTAAATGCCTACCCTGTAATTTTTGGATATAATTCAAGATTCATTCTCACTCCCCTGTCAGAGGCAGTGAGAATAGATTATTCTCTTTGCAGCAGTCTGTTTGCTGTCTCTCTCTCTCCCCTTCTCTCCTTTCCTCATCAGTATGAACAGCTCCAGATCTGTCAACCCCTCTCCCAGGGGACAGGATCTGTAAACCTCTGTAAGTCCTTCTGGTTCCACTTGTCTGCGTATGGTCTACATCTTCATGTGTGGCACTCTGAGCTAGAGAACCAAGGCACTTCCAATAGTTAAGAGCCAAGGAATTTGTGTCTCCTTTGGTCCTGTGTGGTGCTTGGCTTTTTTAGCAGCACCAGTATATTTAACTTGATCCTGGCTGGATCTGCAAAGTCTCCCAGGTACTGTGTTGAGCAGCAATGGTTTAAGAAGTTGGATCCTATCCTCTCTCTCTCTAACTTGATTTTTACAGAGGGTTATTATTTTGCACTTGTCGACACCAATTTTTCTCATACTTGTTCATCTCACAAAGCAGCTTTTTCTCTCTTGAAGTAGCAACACAATAGAACAGGAATTCACTGATGAAAACACTGAAGACTGCAAGACCCACTGCAAACCCTGTGAAAAACTACTCAATAAATCACTTTAACAGCAAACCTGTGACAACTTCTCTCTGTGTCTGATTATTCCACTAGTTTTGTACCAATTCTGTGGGAGTATCTCGCTGAGTTGGCTTCTGTCACTTGTTTATGAGGATGTCACATGGGAAATTGCCAAAAATCTTCAGCAAAAGAGGCATCTCTTGCTACTCCTGTCTCCACTGGCCTGTTATCCTGTCATAGAGAGAGATTATATTTCCTCTGCCTGATTTGTTTTTAACAAATCTTTATTAACTGACATCCATTTCTTCATTATTTGACAGTAAAATTATTTATTGTTTAAAAACTGCTCAACTATTTATTTAAGAAGGAGTGTTTTTATATTTTTACTGTCTTCTGAGTGCTGAAGTTACCCCAACAACCTTCTCTTTCTTTTCCCCTTTCCTCACCCTGTAAAAGTGTCTGTGTACCCACTCTGCTCCACTTTGTTATCTCTAAAAGTAGTGGCATTTTCCTCCCTGCTTGGCTGAATGCTTCTTCTGCACCTCACTGCTTTGGCAGGGAGAAGCTTTTCCCTTTGATTTTCAGACTGGATTTATTTATTTCTGTGCAGTTTACACCTACTTTCTCTTTTGCTAGATCTGTCCTTTGACTTAAGCAGTTCTTTTCTCCTCCCTGGTGTTTATCCCCAAGGAGAGCTTTGCAATTTCATCCTTTTCAGACTTCATTTTTCTAGAGTAAACAGAAGAAGCGGTCATCTACTTTTATTACTTTTTCTTGCATAAAATAGAATATCTTATCAATTCCAGGAATGAATTTTCTGCACCTTTGACTGTTGGATTTCCTCTTTCATCAGCACACATGACCTGACTTGTCCCAAGAACACCAGGTGAGTGCTCAGTGGTCCTTGATGGTGATAAAGCTGCAGGTCATGTTTGTCCCTTTCATGGCTGTGTCTGGCTGGTGTCTCAGCCTGGGAGTGACTCACACATTTTTAAACACCCTAGAACAGAAATCCCCGTTTTTCATCCCAAAATGCATGAGATCATTTTGTGCTATGGAGCATAATCCTTTTTTTATTGTTTTGACAAGCTTCAAAGTCATATGTTTATTCCTGTGTGATTTTTCCAATGCTCTTTATATTCATGCTGCTCTTCAGCTTCATATCACCAGCATAGTCCCTGACTTAACTCCAACTTTCAATGCAAGAAATTACTCACAGAAATACTTTACTGAGATCACTCTCCAGAGAAGTTTTGGAAAAATAATCCCTGTTCCCTTTACATACTCCCAGTTTCTCTCTCTCCTTCCCTACCAGTACTTTCCACCTGTGTCTGCCTTGCGTGGAAACTTCTACCAAGATATCAAAGCTGAAATACAAAAAGGAGATGGACATCTGCTTAATTTCTTACATTTTCAACATCAACTCTTATAAAACAAAGCCAAGGAGCACCCTGGGTAAGATCAGGGCTGATCCAGACCCCTCTCTGCTGTGTTAATGCAATTCTAGGTGCAGAGTTGTATCCTACAGCAAGGATTCTTATTTAGGATTCTTATTTAGGATTAACGTCCTACAGCAAGCTGTACAGTTCTCCACTATCTCTCCCGAGCAGAGAGAACTGATTGCTTTCATTTAATTAAAAGAAGATGTCATGCTTTAGCCCTCACTCCTACCCACATCCAGCCCAAGCTCAACAGCAGCATTTCTTGAAGCCTGACTTGTGGGTTAGTTTCTTCCTTTTTTTTTTTTTGTTTTGTTTTAGTTTGCCTTTTCTTTGTTGGATCTTTGCATTCTTCTAGTTTTGAGTAGTGTATTATCAAATTAATAAATGAGAATCACCATTTTAAGTTTAGGTATCTTTGCAACAGCTCTGTGCCTTGGGGAAATATATTATCCTGCTTTTTATATAGGCAGTGAACTGAAGCACGGAAGCAAAGGGTCAAATCTACCACTGCAGATTTATCCCAGTGCAATTCAGGGAAGCAGACAGCTGTATAAAACTGCAGTTACACAGTGATTAACCAAGCTATTTGATTTGCACTTAATGGTTTATTACAGTCTTCTTTTAGTTTGGCTATATTTACTAAATCTGCCATGGAGCAGCTTAGGGTCAGGATGCTAAATCAGCATAATGATTTTCAAGCACTGTGCTGCTGTAGAGAAATGCACATATTTTTGCATGTCTACCCTGCCCAAATGAAACGTCTGATTCAGCAGCAGCAGGGGCTGAGTGCACACCCAGCAGTGGGTGACACAGCTCCCCAGAGCCAGACCCCCCTGCCTGCCTCATCCTGGGTTATCTGAGGACACACTTTCAAGTGCCATTACTTTTGAAGGGAATTAGGCTGCCTGAAGTGTGATTTATATCTAAGAAAATACGATAATTGACTCCAAGCTGAGTGCTTTGACCCACCTGACTTTGATGCTCATGTGCTTTCCCCAGTGCCAGGTCGCACTCACTGGCAACAGAATTTTCCACTTTTCATCCTTGCTTTTAGTTGACTGAAATCTGCCTTTTCTCTTAAACTGGACAGCTTTTGCCATCTCCCTGCCTGTTTGAGAAAAAGGCTAAGCAGGTTTTCATCTTCAAGGGTTTGCTGGAGGGAAGGATCAGTGAAAAGGCAGCCAGAAAGATACAAAGGGTTGGTTCAAATTAAAAAAAAAAAATTTTGGTTGCCTATGGATGGCCCTGAAAGGATCCTCTCCAAATGGCACCCCTTGTTTATGGAGAAGGGTTGTGCAAGGTGATTTCTGCAGCCAGAAACAATCTCTGGGAGATTTCTTGACTCACTGAACAAGCTGATTTACAGCCAGTGGGGGCTGAGAAGTGAAACTCTCTGTGTGGGTATTCTTGGTTTAGTGTCTGATGAGGGTTAAAGCCACTGGGCCATAAATATCCTCAATATGCTCCAAATGAAATCAGGCAGTGGTGAAGGGTCAGGCTCCTGTTCCAGGATGGATGCTGGAGCAGAGGGAACTTGGCTGATCTGTGCCCATTCATTTAGTCCCACTTGATACCCAATCATATTTACAAGCCACACAGTGCTGAAAGAAGGGGAGGCAGCTCCTGCACCTCACAATAGCTAAATTGATGCAGTGTGAGGCTCCACAACCCTGCCTGGTGCCTCACCCTGCGGGAGGAAATCCACCCACTGTGCTTGGAAGGGCACTGGGGTTGTGCAGGACCTGTCTCTCTAATTAGACACAACCACTTCTTCACTGCTGAGCTGAAATCCATGACAAAATGCTGGGTAACAGCATTGATTTTCTTATTTCTGGCCTAGAAACACCCTGCCTTTCAGCTTTTCAGACCCTGGAGCTGATGTTGGAGCAGAGGGGAAGGGGAGCTGTTTTGTTCAGGAAGGCACTGCTGAAAGTCAATGCTGAGAAATTATCGCTCTGTGTCCTTGTAATGACCTTTTACTTATTTTAGTCCTTTTGTCCTTTTAGTTATTCTCCCATTCTCTAGAAGCAAAGAGATTTTGTGGGTTTGTTTATCTGCTCATTTGCTCTCTGCTCTTTTCATCTCTTTTCCCCAGGCATTAGGGCCAACGCAAAGACCTCAGCTTTGTGAAGCCAGCTGAGTCCCAGGAGGGACGAGGCTCAAAGAATTAAACCCAGGCTTGTAAACCCAAAGCACATCCCAGGACAGCCAGGTTCTGACTGTCTGAGCCTGTTTTCAATCAGTTGCAACATAAATGGTTTGGGATGATGACAAACCTTTGGCTGTGGCTCCCTGGGAACTGGATCCCTCCCGGTGCCACAGGTGTTGGCTGTCTTACCCATATCATTATCTAGCTGGAAAACATGCAGGGATGCTAATTTAAATGTCAGCTCTGCTTAGGATTTTATCATCAAAAGGACATTGTGCAGCTAGGATGTGACCTGCACAATTTATCTCAGGGAATGCCTCCTCTGGTGACCCGAAGTTGGAGGCAGCTCAGCACAGGCTGAGTATAAAACTGGAATTTTATTAGGCTGCTGTTTAAGGATGAATCCAGCTGAAAACCACCTCCAGAGCTGCCTGGACCCTCTTCCAACTGTTTAAAACAAGTGTCACTAAATCAGACAAATGCTGGTGCTGGGACACAGCAGGCACTAATTTAACCCATATGCTCTGGGAGTGCTCCTACATCTGTTTATTCTGGGCAGAACTAAACGGTGGAATTAAACTTTTTTCTCCCCCCTATCAAGTACAATTGCATCACAAGCAAGCCATGCAGTTTTAAGCCCACTTTGGCAGCTCAGTAATTGGCGTTCCCATAGTGGAAACTCCAACACTGCTGAGCAGTTTGGGGTAGGGGTGTTGGGTTTCTCTGGCCACATTTGGGTAGTGGAGATGTAGGGATGGCTTCTGTCAGGATCTGCTGGGTATTCCCCTCGTGCCCCTGGAGCCAGTGCCAGCTGGCTCCAGGACAGAGCTGTCCCTGACCAAGGCTGAGCCCATCAGTGATGGTGATGCTGCCTCTGGGATAATGTGTGTAAGAAGGGGGAAAACCCCCATCAACTGCAGCTGGAGAGAGGAATGAGAATATGTGGGAGCAGCAGCTCTGAAGATCCCAGGGCAGTGCAGAAGGAGGGGCAAGGGCTGCTCCAGGAGCTGGAGCTGAAATCCCCTTGCAGCCCATGGTGGGTCCAGCTGAAATCCCCCTGAAGCCCAGGGAGGTCCACAGGGCAACAGAGACCCACCTGGAGGTCCCACACCAGAGCAGGGGGATGCCCAAAGGAGGCTGTGACCTCATGGGAAGCCCACACTGGAGCACAGGGATGCCCAAAGGAGGCTGTGACCCCATGGGAAGCCCACAGTGGACCAGGTTTGCTGCCAGGACGTGTGACCCCATGGGGGCCCGAGGCTGGAGCAGCCTGTTCCTGAAGGATTGCACCCCGTGGAAGGGACCCACACTGGAGAAGTTCATGAGGGATTGTCTCCCATGGGAGGGGCTCCATGCTGGAGCCTCTGAAGAGTGTGAGGAATCCTCTCCTGAGGAAGAGGCAGAGACAATGTGTGATGGATTGACCTCAATCTTCATTCCCCATCCCTCTGTGCCGCTGGAGGTGAGGAAGTAGGGAATTTGGGAATGAATTTGAGCCCATGAAGAAGGGAAGGGTGGGAAGAGTGCGTTTGTAAGATCTGTTTTTATTTGCCCTTACCCTAGTCTGATTTGATTGGTAATAAATTAATGTCCCCCAATAGTGTCTGTTTTTCCTGTGACAGTAACTGATAAGCGATCCCTGCCTGCCCTTTTCAAGCCTTTAGATATATTTTTTCTCCCCTTTCCAGGTAAGGAGAGGAGTAATAGAGCAGCTTTGGTGGGCACCTGGCATCCAGCCAGGGCCAACCCACCACAGCTGGAAATCAAGGATAAATTTGACTGGGTGGAAAGAACTGCAGCATGAAGGAATTATCCTGAGAAAGATGAGTTCTTTATTATATGAAGCAAAATCTTTTGGTTTCTGTTGGACTTTGCCTCTCAGCATTCCTCTCTCCCCACACTCTTGGCTATCCCAGTGTGTCCAGTGGAAGGTCATCACCTTTCTAGTGGAACTTTATCCCTCCCTTACCTTCACTGAGCCTGGCCACTTTATTGTGCTTTTGTGGAATATTTATGTTTCCCAGAGTCTCTCCTTTCTCTACCCCTTTTGACAAACATCTTTACTCTTTGCCATCTTGTTCACCGTTTTCATTGTATTGGCAGTTTTTTAGTTCTCTTACTTATGATCCTGTCTTGTTCTTTAATAGTTCAATAGCTGAGAAAGGGAGAAGACAAAATAAGACCAAAATCTAGTTTCTATTCTTTTAAAGATAGTATGTAAAGTAGAAATCAATATGACATTGATACCTGATAGGAATATGTAGCTCAAATATGTATAAATGCTTTAATTATAGTCAAGGTCAGGTTTCCAAATGCTCAGTGTTCCGTTTGTATTATCTATTTTATTATTATCATTGTGTGCTTTAGTGTATTTGAAGTTTAGTCACAGAAAATGAACAGAGAATATCCACTTCAACAGAAATTTCAGTATTTATGTTGAAATTGGTATGAAAATGATCTCAAAATTCTTAGAAGAACATATTTAGAATTTCTTTTAGAGTATATGAAAAGGACCTTAGTGGCATATTTCCTTCCAGGAATTTCAGGCTGTGTCACTACAGGTGCATGTAAGCAATAGAATGGTAGTTTGATCATATTGGTGCATATTATATTAAAATATTAAGACTTTTATGCCATTCATGGTTATTTTCATTGCTATTGTAAAGGGACATCCAAATAAACTAATCCTTATTAAGGCAGGAAAAATTGAAATGAACATTTAATTGGGCTTTCTGAAATATAGTGAATATGAAATTTCATCAATAATTCTGCTTCTCACCTAATGACTTCAAACTGAACATATCTTTTTGGAAAGACATTTAGTCTTGATTTAGCAACTCCCAAATGAAAACGAATTTACCACGAGCCTCAGTAATTTGTTCCAGTGGTTAATTATAATGCCTTAAATATGTACATCTTATTTTCAGCTTGCATGAGGTTTACTCATATATTAATTGTATATTTGATTGTAATTTGCTCTATCTTAGCTAGTTAAATGCATTGCACTTTTTTTTATTTTTTATTCCCTGATTGGATGACATCTTTAAATAACCAACTTAGCATGAATTACAAAGTTTTACAATCAATTATACAAATGCAAAAATTCAAGGACTGAACTTCAGCTGAAAAATCAACAGATAGATTGTTCTGCAGTGGCCCTTCAGTTTTCGAATATGTGTAGGGAGGAAATGTCAAAGACACCTGTCTTGCTTTTCTCTGGAGTAGAGTTCATTTCATAACACGGCTTTATCCAAGCATAACAATTTCTTTCTGTTTTCCTGCTGATTTGCTCAAAAAGCACAGAAATCCCTCTAATGTGTAGGGACCTCTGAGCAACCTGGTCTAGTGGAAGGTGTCCCATGGCAGGGAGGTGGAACCAGATATCTGTAAGGTCCTTCCAACCCAAACCATTCTGTGATTCCCTGACTTGGGAAATAAGCCCAGACACTGGATTTTAGAAATAGACCCTTATACAGAGAGATGATACACAGATAATACAAGAGATAAAAAGGGCACTATTTTTCTGGCCTCCTTTCATTAACTAAAAGGAGTACCTAGGGTGACAAATTAATATATAAATGAAATGACGTGAATTCTTATCTGTGTTCTGTGTGCACACTTTGTTTTGTACAAAAGAATCAGAGAAAGGGAAAAAAAATTAATGAATGTAGATGAAACTTGAAAAAAAAGTATAACATTCTCATTGAAATGTTAACCTTCATTGAGGTGTGTATAATTCCATCAGGATTCCCCAGATTCATCTTGCTTTTCTACCAAATGTTTTATGAAGCAAATGATTCACTAATGAGTTTAATTCTCCTCGGCGTGATGGGATTTGGGGAGGGCTGGAAAGAGCGCATGCTGTGGGGGCTAAAGTGGCACCAGAAGTGGGACAGTGCTGTGTATTGCAGTTGGCAGGATCATAAAGCAGGGAATAGGAGGCTAAAGATCAATCTGTTGTGAAGGAAGAGCAGGAAGGTAGGGGAAGAACTCCAGGCGTGCTGGCTGAAAGTCTGCTCCAATTTAAGTACCTTAAAGGTGGGTCTCGAGGTGGATCCTTTCATCACTCCTGCAGCTGAAGGGAATAAATAAGTGGCCCCAGGGAACAATGCAGCCAGCCTTTCATGTGGATAATGTTCATTGCCTTACTTGTCAATCTCTCTCCAGTGACTGTTAAAGAAAGCCTGGAGTGATTACTTTGAGGGCAGATGAATCCCCTGCCCTGAGTATAGTCCGTATTCCCTCCCAAAAGATGACTTGGAAGGAGCAGCTGATTTGTCTGATCTGCTCTTAATAACCCGCTAAGAAAGGAATCAGTAACTGCAGATGGTCTGTTAGCAGAGATCTGCAGAGGGTTTTTCCTCTTACCCAATTTATGTTTTTGCTGTGGCATCATTTGGGTTGGATGACATGAGAGGCCATACAAAATGTTCCGTCACAACATTATTACCATCTTCATTTCATTTTGCCACACCCTGTGCTCCTTTACACTGCCTGAATAAACCCAACCTGCATAATCTTCCCACAAACTGTCTTTGAACTTTTTTATCCTATTTCTCTGCTCCATAATCTGGGATCTTTCATGGTTCTCGTTTCATTATAAACTCAATTTCCATGCCCCTGTCAACTTTCCAACCTCACTTGGACTCTCTACAGATGAGTTCTTGCCAGAGCTCCAGCCCAGGGAAGAGCAGAAAACCCTCATTTAGCATTAGCATGAAACATTTCCATAATCCAAAGTTGTGTATTTTTTGTCATTAGCTGGAGGCATCCTGCTCTCCCCTGCTCCCGCAGGATTTTACATCCTGAAGTGCACGAGTGTGTTGCACACTTCATGGAGCTGCTGAAGAGCATCAGGGGAAATGATTTGGATCCCCTTCTCCTCAGCAGCTCAGCCAAGAGTTTAATGCAACAGAGCACCACATAGAAATGCTGATTCCTGGTGCTGATGACACACACATCTATAATTCAGGCAGTAAATTGGGTTAATGGGTGTAAATAAAAGGTCAGTGTTCAGAGCAGAGGAAAGGGCTGTAAATTGCAGGGCGAGGGGGGAATTTTATGGGGCTGAATATAAATCCCTCCCCCTCTCTGGGGAAAGGTCGCTGTTGGGATCCTATGGAGACAGGCTGAGAGATTTGGGGTTGTTCAGCCTGGAGAAGAAATCTTACTGCAGCCTTCCAGTACCTAAAAGGGGACTATAAAAAAGAGAGAGAGTGACTTTTTTACACAGGCAGATAGTGATAGGAAAAGGGGGAATGTTTTAAACTAAAAGAAGAGAGATTTATGTTAGACGTTAGGTGTCCCTGCTTGTTGTAGTGGAGTTGGATTAGGCGATCACTAAAGGTTCCTTCCAACCCAAAATATTTTGTGATTCTATGATTTTATTATTTCTATTCATCTCCCATGGTGCTTTTGCAGCTTTGAAGCTAAATGTCTTGTGCTTGGAGCACCATGAGGTGATTGCTCTTGTGAGGAGGAGGTTTCAGTGGTGGCCAGGGACTCTTCTGGTGTTCTGACATTGTTTATTTACACTACCAGCTTTACTTGTATGTTCAAACTGCAGCTAATCATAATCCTTCTCAGGACCATGAGATTCCAAGAAGTCTCCTTTAACAGTAGTTTAATCTGTGATTTGCACTTCCCATGATTGCCTTAGTATATTCAACCTCCTTCTCTTCTGCAGTTATCTTCCAGGACCCTGTTTTTTTCCTGATTGCTTGCTCTGGCCCTGTTTTCCAGAACCAGGGAAAAGGAGAATTGTTTAGGTGTTTAATCTAGTATATCTCACTCCATGGTTGAACCAGATGACTATAAATTAATCACCAGGATAATTTCCCCAAGTTTCTGCTTTCTCCAGTCCCAGTGATAATAGTATAAAGGAGTCTACCTAAAAAAAAATATATATATATTTCTTTTTGGGTTCACCTTATAGACTTTTCTTAGGCTAGAATGCAACATGTCCTGAAAAGAGATTCTTGAAAACTTGCAGAGGGATAAAATAAAGGGCAAAGATTAATTTTGTTTACTCAAATGTGGTAACTGATACAGAATCAAGTAGATAATGACCTTATTTCTGATGTTAACAGCAATTTGTTATGAGAATATGGTCTTCAAGTTCAAGGTCTAAAAAAGAAGAATGTGTTTATTTTCTTTTCTATATATTTCACTGTTTTTTTTTCCTTATGTTTTGGTTTCTATTGATTGCTGCTCAACACACATCACTTTTGTGTAGTTCATGGTGAATTTCTCATTTGTGTAAGTGCTTGCTCACATCAGCGTGCTTCTTGCTCAGTTTTAATTGAACGCCTGGCAACGCAAGTATTCTTGAGTCACAAGTAGAGTTTCATCAGTGATAACAGTAAAAAGACTAGATGCACCAGGATGTTCGCTTTATTTATTGCAGGGAATGTGATTTAGATGCACAGAAATAAGAGAAGATCCATTAAAAAAGTTAGCTACAGGTTAATGCAGAAATACAAAGAGCAGCATGGAGTGACAGCACATTCCCTGCATGGGTCCTGTTCTTCTGGTGAGAAGTTGGACACTGAACAGCAAGACCTCTGTAGGTTCTTTTGATCTTTGCTTACATGAATTTGAATATTTTCTACCTGGATCAGGTCATCACAGCTGGGACGACCCACGGCCCCCGTGCTTGGAAAATCCTCCTTGATTTTTCCTTCGTTTTCCTGGGAGTGAGGAATTGAGAGCATGGGATGAGCTTTGCAGTTGCTAAGTATTGGGGCTCCTCTGGGCTGTGGTGAGTTATGAATTGTCTGGAGAGAGGATGGTGCTTGTCTGCACTTCCACCAGCTGCAAAGCACCGTGCTTGTCTTACAAAATCGACTGGATTAGCAAAATGTGAGCTCATGGGATCGTTTTCTTAACACAAAGGAAGGAAAAGAGAAATGTTGCTGGATATAACAGTAAAAAACCAAAATTCAGAATAAACCCTGACAGCTTCAGTTCATTGTACCCATGAGAACAGATCCAAGCTAAAAACTCTCTGATTTTCTTTTGAAGTAGTGTCACAGATCAAAATCTCCATATTCAGGTTTTTCAGCTGACTCTGCCCTGCTCTCTCAGGGCTGTCAGTGGGTGTATACCCTGGCAGCAACTCCAACACAAACAAGAGAAATAAAATTCCAGGGTAAAAGCCTGAGAAATTTATTGCCGAAGTTCTTGCACACATCCTCCCACCACTATCAAGGCTGTTTGCAATGGGCGGGAGCCTCTTTAAATTAAAATTGCACTTTAGACCAAGACTTCCATGCTTGTAAAATCAATAGGAGTGACTGGTGCTTTTATTCCACAAAGGTCAAAGGAATGCTTTTAATTATTGCAGGTTGTAACATCCTCGGCCAGGCTGGGTCAATACACTCCACTTACATTTGCTTCCATTTTTAATGGAAAGAAATGTGTCTGTTTGCCATACTTTGTTTGCTTTCCATGAATATTCTGGTGTATCAGAGCATTTACCTCAAAATGATGGATTTGAATCTGAAGGGCAAGTTTCAAACGCAAATTAACCACGCTGCCACCTCAGCATGAGGGAAGGTCCCTGCAGCAGGGGCTGAGCATCAAGAATGTGAAGACTCAGGCTCAGAGGTCTCAGCAGTGCAAAAACCTTCAACCCTCTGAATTCAGGTGCTGTAATTGGGCCCTCAGTGTCACACAGATGCAATTTTACTGATGGATTAATGCACAACTCGGCATTTACACAGAAACAGGACCAGCAATAAAAGCGTGTGTTGAGAATACACCCAATGGGGGATTCAAAGATCATAATGCCACGTATTAATTGATAAATAAGCCCATGAGCCATTCTGAACAACAGATAGTTTTCAGGATATGACATGCTGAAATTGGAAACAAGGCAAACTGCTCACTACACAATATTTATGCCTGTCTGCAGGACAGGAAAATGTGAATGTTGAACTACAGAGACAGAGAAAATTGGACGTGCTCCAGGGAGCTCATGATCCATGCATTTCATGAGCTGAAACAGATGGATGAAGCAGACACATGGAGTGGGTAGGAGGAGGTGGGAGGATGTGTTAAAGGAAATGGCTTTGTAGAATTATCAGCACTTCATTTTCTAACACAGATCTCCCTATGACACCAAAGATGTTGCTGAAAAGCAGGGTTGGGCTTTTTCTTGAGAAACAATGTCTGAAGAGGTGATTGGAGGAATTTTAAAAAGTGATGCATTTGGGAACTCTAATGAAAAGCATGAGGAACTGGAGATGTTTGTTCTTCTGACACTGCACTTAGAAATCTTGCTCACTGTCTCCGCTCCTGATGCTCAAAAGATAATGGACAGAGTCAGTGAATGAAATGGGCTTTGGAATTAGGCTCTGCATATTCAGGGTTACCGAGCTTATGGAAAAGAATAATTCCTTTTTATAAAGCCTTTGGAAATCTGTAATTAAAAAAATCTTAGTTATAAGGTATTAAAAAACAAAACCAAAAATAATTAAAAAAACCCCAAAGCCTTGCCAAAAAAACTTGAAACAAAACGAATGAAAAAACCCCAAACCAAACAAAAACCCCAAACCACCACCAACAAAAACCCCCTACCCAAAACACCATCACATGTTCAAACTTCTCATGGCTAGATACATTTACATGTCCCTCTTCATGTGACAAATGACCCTGACATCTCCAGAGTTATTGCTGTCCTTAATCACAAGGGCTGATTATGTGTGAAATATTTCTATCTGTTCTTGCTAGAAATGTCCTAAAGTGTTGGTTCTGTATGCAAGGCAAGGAATTATCTTTCAACTAGCCCTGCCTACTAGAAATTAATTGCCCTTTTCTACTCCAATTCTTTCCCAACTTTTGTATCTCTGCAAAGCTGGAGCTTGCCTTTTCATACATCTAAACCATGAGATTGTAGAATTGTAGTATTTATTGATGGGTATTTAGAAAATACCGGCGCCTCTGATGTTCACAAGCCCCCAGGAATAGGTTCACCTTTGCTGAGTTGATAAGGGCAGGGTCTGGCCCAGAGAAAGCCCTGCAAGCTTGATTCAGGTCCAGGGTGTGGCCTGGTGTCACTTGAGAGCCCCAGCACACAGGAGGCACCTCTGCAGACTGATAAATATGATATAGGATTAATGGGAGACCTGTGCCCTTCGAAAACAGGTTGTGGAGACCTGCACTGGGGCCTCTTAAATCACATCAGAATCTTGTTTCAGCAACTAAACTGCGTCCCCCATCTCTGGTGGCTGTGATGGAAATTCAGGCACCCAGTGAATTACAAAACTGTGTTTAGGTGCCTTTGATCAGCAACCACATCAGTCTTATCTAACTGTGCACCTGTTGTCCTTCTTCCCTTGCTCCATCCACATTTTCCCATCCCCATTTGGGACCACCCCTTGCACAGTTCCTGCGAGCCAGGAGTTGGCTGCCGAGGGAATTCAGCTGGCAGAGCCCCGGGAATGCAGAGCTCTGAGGCAGGAGCACATCACAGCCCAGCAAAGCCCAGCAGCGCTGCTCCACATTCACCCTGAGTCCTTGCTCCTTGCACGTTCCCATGCCCAGCAGGTGTGAAGCAGCTTGGCAGGAGCTGCATTCCCAGGAGTGAGCCAGCTCCTGCACAGGACCCCAAATTCAGGTCAGCGGAAAGTGGGAGTTTGCCTGATGGTCCTTTCATGTGCATTACAGTGCAAACTCTCTGCCCCTTCCATATAATTTTCAGTATTTTTCCAACTGATTTTTGAGAGCTTTTTCATCCTTTCCTGGCTGCTTACATGTTGTAGTCACTAACCACGAACCATCCAGTAATGAAGAAGCTGCTTTCACAAAGATCCTTACTTGTTGACTGCTCTTCATCTTCCTTTGAAACTCCAGGGAGAAAGCTCTGCTGAAATCCCTACAGAAAAATCCCCCCGAGGCAGTGGATAGAGGCGGGAGAGAAGGGACAGCAGATGTGTTTTGCTATTTCTATTAAATATGTTTCTGTGATTCACAACAGTGAGCTTGTGCCTACATGTGATTGAAGTAAGTTTGCAAACTCTTTGCTCTGGCTGTTGCTCTGCTTCTCCCTTTCATCTTGCTGTTTGTCATATATTCACTTCCTGCCTCTTGTCTTTTCTGACATTTTCACTATCTCAGGGGGGCAGCACTGGCACTTTCACACATCACCATAATAGAAATAAAAGCTTAAAAGATCTAGATCTGAGGCGTGCCTATTCCTGGGGCATTGCAATGAGATTTCATGAAAGATGTAGCTTGGCTGGATACTCAGGAGATCACAAGAAACCTGGAACCATAGCTCCTGAGAATAACTGAGCTGATGAAAGCAGACAAACATCTCTGCACTTTTTTTTTTTTTTTCTGGAGCAAAATCCTGTCAGAAATTGACATTTTTTCTGTGCATGTGATTAAGATGAAATTCTCTTTTCCAGTGGGGAAGTAATGTTTTATTTAGGATTTTTTGATGAATAGCTCTGGCCTGTCTACATTGACACATACTTCACACAATGCAAGTGAAAACACCCCAATAAATCTTTCCAACGTCCTAAGGAGTTTCAGCTCAGGATGAATTAAAACATGGATATTTGGGTCAGATCTTCCGTCAGTCCAGACTGGCCCAGTTCCGATACAATCAGTTAAACCATATCAGTACACATTAACATAAAATATGACCCAAAATATCATTCTGAGACATACTAAATGCAATTCTTGTCATCAGTGCTGCTGCAGGCGCAGTTCAGAGATCACCAGTCACTTCTGCAATTTGAACCTGTCTCAGGTAGCAGAGGAGCTACTGAGTTGAAGTGTTTTCTCTGCCTCATTGCCAGAATAAAAAATATCCAACTGGTGTCATGCACTAGGAGCAATTTCTTCCTGTTTGCAAAACCCATCTGCAGGAGCTAAGACATTTCCCAAATATTTTATAACCGAGAAATAAAGTATATCAAAATTAATCTGATGCATCAAACAATTTTGGATATCTTTGCATGAATATCTGGCTACTAATTTTCAAGCACTTTTGGGGGAAGAGAGACCTATTTAGCATGTGCTGATGTGTTGTTATGACAGGTGATGCATGCAGAACCCCATTCCCAGATGGAAGAGCTCCAGCAGCTGCATCTCCCAGCACAGAGCCTGGTGATGCATCCCCATCTCCATCCTCGGAGGCAGCTGGCTCGGGATGCTCAGGATCCGAGTCTGCCAAGGCTGGCTGAGTTTGTGATAGATCCAGGATGCTCACACACTGAGGGCCCTGCAGCTCTGTCTCCCAGCTGCTGGTATCACCTCAGGGTTTTGAAAAGTGCCTAAAAATACAATACCCCCGCTCTTCCAGTTGACAGAAGTGTTTCAGTCCTCCAGGCATTCCTAAAACATCCCCCCAGCGCAGGCGTGGGGTGGCAGCAGCCACTGGTGCTGAGGCGGGCAGTAATGAGGCGGGCAATTTCTAATTTGGGGGGCTGACAGGCTGACATTAGGGCTGCAAGAGCCAAGAAAGGAGCTTGAGCATATCGAACCAGAGACATTCCTCCTGAGCCATGGAAAAATAATAGCTTGACATTTGTAAGTGTCAATACCGGAGGGAGGGCTGAGAGGGACAGCAGAACACACGGCCGATTGCTCTGCTCCACGTGTGCACAGCCATCTCCTTCTCATTCCAGCTGCACATGCATTTTCTTCTGATCATAAGGTGTTGAAAATAACTTGAAAGAACCCACCCACCAAGCCCTCCTATCCTTCCTCAATTTGGTTAATGAGGTCATTAAAAAGCTGCATGAAAGTCTTGCAAGCAAGGGTTGAATTTTTACTCAGCAGTGGCAATATTGTAGTGGCCTGAGCACAGGGAAAGGCTATTAGGGAAACGAGTGTGCTTATTATATCTTTGAAAGCAATTTTCACCCCTTTATCTGCTCTATTGAAGAGACTCGAAAATAACATGGTTACTGAGGAACACAAATAGTCCAGGATAACACAGCCTGAGAAATCCTTCCTGTCACTGGACAATGCTATCCCATTTTCTGCTGAGATTATCTCCTCTGCCCTGCATCCAGGAACACCTTCCGAAGAGTGAGAGATGATGCTTCCAGCACTTCTCAGACCTTGGTCCTTCAGGGCATCAGTGGGACCTGGTAGAGGTCATGGCTTTGTGTCCTGCAGCCTGCAGCCCTGAGAGTTGTCTCACCCTGTAGTCAGGAAAGAAAGAAAAAATATCATAAAACTCTGTATTTTAAAGAATATCTGCTTTTAAATGCTCCAGTTCAAACACTTGTAGAGAGCTGATCTCCTTTTTTAATTTTTTTTTTTTTTAAATATTTAGATGTTCACTGGAAATAACTTTGTGATGTTTGTCTAGTTCCTGACCTGTTAGTGTCCTGAAGCATGGAAATGGGAAGATATCATCACTGTGGGTGTGCAGGAATCAGCACTTTCTGCAGATTAAATTGTCTGCAATGCCAGGTTTTGGGTCTACACGGGAACAGATTTCAGCCCTAAGCAAAATCTCATCTCGTGGGTAGATGTAAAGCAGGCTGAAGGCACATGCTGAAGTTCTGTGTGTGTGTCTGGGCAGAGTTTTTTGTTTCACTGCTTCCTTTCTCAGTTGTCAGCAGCAAAGGTCGTGGGATAAAAGAACACACCTGCAGAAGCTGCCACTTACAGCTCTGACTCTTGGACCCCCTTTCCCTGTCCTTTCCAATTTGCAGCCCTTTCCCTTCACAGAGGAAGCCCCCACCAGCTCCCCCCTACCCCCAGCAGCCACTGACAGAGAAATAATGTCTGGCAGGACAAGGTGGAGCAGTTTTGGGTTCGATATTGAGAAAAAAGTCATTACTGTGAGGGTGGGGAGGCCCTGGCACAGATTGCCAGAGAAGCTGTGGCTGCCCCTGGATCCCTGCAAGTGTCCAAGGCCAGGCTGGACGGGGCTTGGAGCAACCTGGGATAGGGGAAGCTGTCCCTGCCCGTGGCAGGGGTTGAAATGAGATGATCTTTAAATTCCCTTCCAGCCCAAACCATTCTGTGATTCCATAAGGAAATAATCCTCCCCGCATGCACAGAGGTGAAGCACATGGGCGTTTGAACTGTGTTTGCTCTTCTTTAGTGAATTAGAATTTACTTTGGCTTTCCACTGGGACATGAATTTGTGTCACCCTGCCCTGGAGCCACGTTAAGTGCACAGTAGCTCTGACATGGCTGCTGCGCACTCAGCTGATGCGTGAGTCACTGCCAGCCCTCCACTCGGAGATTTCCTCCTTGGCAGCTGAAAAACAAGCACAAGGGGAGAGGAGAAAGAGGCAAATGTGGAATCTCTGTTCTCTCAGAACTGAAATTAAAACTGTGCTTTTCTCAAAGGACAGTGACCCCTCCACCCACAGTCTCTTTCCAAAATTTCTGTAGCTCAAAGGATGTTCTCCCTCTCTCCACTTCACAAAATGAAGAAACAATCATGACAAAAATCGTGCCCAACTGATATATTTCCACAAATATTTTGCCTTGTTTGTCATCCATTAGGATGTGTTTGTGTAGTTCCCAGAGCAGAAAGATCCTGATCTTCATTGAATCCCCAGAAGCTGCAGAAGGAATCCACTCAGATCTGATAATCAGGTTATTATTTTCATATTATCCCTCCTTCAATGAAACTGTTATTCAGGCATGTTCAGTAGCTTCAAAACTACCCTGGATTAAATTCCTATCTGGAAAAGAAGCTGATACTTGGTGTGATGAGCACACATTAATACAGATGACAGATACTTTGCTCAGGTCTGTGCATTCCACTTCTAAGAGGCCACATTTCATTAGAAGTGCCTCAGGGTTCAGCATCTCCTGACTTTTTTCTTTTGCCTTGGAAGAGGAACAGGAGGGAAAGAGTTTGGTCTTTTAGTCTTTGCTTCTTCTTATTGATAAATGTCCCCTGTATTTCCATACTTCAAAGGAATGTTCTTTTACCATGATAAATAGCCCTTTTAGGCCCGGAATCAATTCAAACCTTTTCCATCCCAACACTTGAAATTCTTGGGAGGATACTCCAGTCTCCATAGTCTTGTTCATTGTTATGCGACTGCATCAGCATTAGGACAGAAATCAATCTTGATTTACATTTTGCTCTCCTCCAGGTGCTCAGAGCAGCAGCTTTTCAATGCTTAGTTGGTGGACTTTGCACTAAATAAATTTTGGGAACATTTGGTAGTCTAGTGACATAAATTCTGGAAAATTATTATAAACTTTGACACATATCAGCTATACTCTGTGTTAAGGCTGTTCCACTCTTTTAAAATACAGTATGATTCTTGGTGTTATTTGCCTTCCCATTTTTATTCTCTCTTTTTTGTTTCCAAATTGTAATTCTACAGCTGTTTAATGAAATAAACTGTTTCTGTACCAGTTTTTCTTGGCACACACTACAAAAAGGCTCTGAAGTCCTCAAAGAAAGACAAGCAACCATACTAAGAAGTATTTTTAAGGATAATGTCTTCCCTGTGCTGACAGGTAAAAGTTATTCAAGGCAGTAATTAAAGAAAAGAAAATAGTTTGAAACCCTGCTCATCCTTGGTATTGCCCTGCCATGTTCAGATTGCTGTTCCCAAACAAATCCACTCAGATGTGAAAAACACAGAAAAACACATTCAAGTGATTTCTAATTATATTTAGCTGCTATTAATACCTTGAACCTGTTTTGATCTGGAATTACCCTTGCAGAATAAGTTGGAATATCTCTGAGTAAACCCAGCCATCTGTAATGTCAATGTACATGAACCAGTCCCTGAATTATTATTTGTGGTGCGGGCCCTCAGCCAAGACCTGGAAACCAGGATAATTCTGGGAACCATCAGCAGAAGGGAAGAAATATAAGCAGAAAAGAACTGATTTTTGAAGAATTTAACTGAAATATGAAGAAATATAACAAAATAGTACAAATAGGTGTATATGTATGCAGTTTGATTTATAAAAAGGCAGAAGAAAGAGTATTGACTTTTCACAAAGTTTTAAGAAGAGAAAAGCCAGTATAAAAGCTGACAGACCAGTCTGTATGGGATGTATCTTCTCTGAGGTTTAGAGATTAAACTGTGATGATGTGAAGGTCTCCCTGCATCTGCAGATGGGAACCAGAGCATTCACAGGGCTCCAGCTGAAAGGAGAATCCCTCTTTCCTTAACTCATTGTTTCTTTATAAATAAAGCAAACAGCTTGCAGAATTTCTCACCAGATCTTTGTCCTCTGAGGTTTTGTAGCCAACATTATCGTGTCATCTGATTATTTTTTAACTGTGGAGGTGTAAATTTCTTTGCTTCTGATGCCTCTTGCCTACAACCTTTTTTTTTCATACCTTTTGGTTTTGTTGTGGGTATTTTTAACCCCAGCTGAGAACGAAGAGCAAAGAAAACATTGTAAGGGCTACTCAAGGGCTACTACAACAATCTGTTTAGAGCAGCCTGTGCTTGATATTCAATGTGCTGCTTCTCCATGGCTTTGGCTTCTGTGTTTTGCTGGTAGAGCTCCAGTAATGGAGAGGAGCAGAGGTGTCCAGGGGCACGGTTTCATCCATTCTTCAGGAGGCATCTCAGATGAGACAGATGGTTTAACTGCTGATTTTTTTTTTCATTGACTGAGGTCGGGTGTGATGTGGGATATGTGTGACTGGGAGAGGACAAAGGTGGGAGAGAACAGACGGGTTTTGTAACCAAGTCTTTTCACAATGTGTGAAACTTTTATTCAAAACAGTGAGAGAAATTAGTGGACCTCACGAGATGTCTGGTCCTGCTGCAGGCATCATCTCAGCCTCCCCCACAACTTGATTTTCCTCTGTCCTGATTCCAGAATTACCACTGGCATGACACCCATAGGACATCCTCAAACCCTACTGAGGGAGACGGAGCTCAGAATATTAAAAAAATTGCTGAAAAGGCAGCAGGCTATTGTCTAACAGCCTGAAGGAATGCAGGATGAAGCTTTGGAACTTCTGGGATCCCCCAGGAAAAGCCTAAATAAACATAATTCATTCTTTGAACTGCCACATGGCTTTTTCACATTGGCAATTTTTCCTCCCCTTGCCCTGAGTCCCTTGGTGGGGACACCACCAAGACTCTTGTCTAATTTTCTTGTCTTCCCTGATTAATTTCCTTTTGTAAAGCCGAAAAAGCAGGTTCTTGCCTTTTTTTTTTCCCTTTAAGACATGAGATTTGTTTGTTCTCTGTTAAAAATGAAGGATAATAAAGAAATTGCAGTGGCTTGAACTACACATCTTAAATATTGCTTGTTTTGAATTCATTATCAAGAATAAGCTCAGGGGGAGCAACCTGAGAGGTTGAATATTGAATTCTTTTACTTTTTCTGCAATATATGACTGAAACAGAATAGTTTGAGGGTTTGCTTTAGTGGCAGCATCTCATTGAGAAGAATCATCTGCAGATAACATGCCAAGAAAAGAGGAGGCTGAAGGAACTGACAAACTGATCGCATTTTCTACGTTCCTCTGTTTGTGAACTCTTGTCTCTGGTGGAGTTTTTTTTGTTGGCTTCTTTTGGTTGTTGTTGTTTGTTTGGGCTTTTTTTTGGTTGTTTTTGGTTTTTTGTTTGTTTGTTTGTTTGGTTTTTTTCATTATGGTTTGATTTTTATTTTGTCTTTAATTAGAGGGCTGGTTGGGATTTTATTATTGTTATTTCATTCACAATGATGACATGCTTCAGTTTTAACAATTTAAACATCATGTGAATTAAGGGAGTTGTTTTGCTCCTTCAGTGATCAACAGACAAGGACCTCAACACTGTTGAATCTCCAGTTAAATGAGATTATTCTGATGTAAATGATGACTTAACTGCACTGAAATGTCTTACCCTCATGTAACAGTGGGACACAGAGTAGCTGGGAGAACTGACAGTTCCTCTGAGATACGAGAAATCCATGTAAAAAATCCTTATCCCAATGAACTACAAATTCCCTGAAGGTAAAGATGCCCACCCCCTAACCTGAAGGCAGTATCTCCTTTAGGACAAATGGGGTGAAAATGAAATTTAAATATGGATGGCCAAAATTTTTAATAAGTTCCTGAAAGGGCATGCCACTGGCTACCTCACATTAATTTTCCTTGAGGCTTTTGAAAAAGTTGAAAACACCTTCATTTTGTCTCAATTCACAAAGGCAAAAAGTTTTCACAGCTCAAACAATGTGTGAGGTGAAGAAAGTCAATCCTGCCCATTTCTGCAGAGGATCTCAAAAGCCAGATGCAGTACTGGAACATAAAGCATCAGCTGTATGGTGTGAAACAGTGTCATACACAGCAGATAGAACCAAACACTTCATGTAACATTTATATTACATGAACATTAGATATTCACAGAGTGGATGTGTGCTACCATCCTACATCTCAGCTAATAAGCCAAGGATCTCTTCACAGTCGATGGGAAGAAAAAGAGACGTTTTTAGGGCACAATTAATTTGCCATATTTTGAAACGTGCTTTAAAGTGAGATGAAGTGCCTTTTTGTCTCTGGTGGGTTTGTGGGAACCAATGGGGACTCATCCAAGAGTACAAATCTACATTGCAAAAGTCTACAGTCGGTCTGCAAAATCACCTCCTCAGTGCCTATAACACAGAAGACTGCCAAGTTCTAAAGAAAGCCTGTAACTATTTTTATTTTATTTTATAAGGGAAGTTTCTCTTAATGAGTTCCCTTTTCAAATCTAATCCCCCAGCTTCTTGTTTGGGCAGATTTCTTTAGATAGACTCTTGTATCATTAATGTTCTGGTGTAGGACTGCTTTTTTTACAAAGTCTCTAGCTATCATTAGTGCAGATATCCTTCATCTATAATGCACTTTCAGTGCCTCCCATGTGTCCTTGCTTCTCTGTTACTTTCTCATTTGTGTCGAGCCCTGAACACCAGAGAGGGATATTTGGCTGGGAAGCCTCCACTTTCTGCTGCCAGTGTGGATTTTGTCTGGTGGCACTTTGTCAGGTCTTTCCCTTGGGGTCTCTGCTCTGGCTGTTCTGTGGTGTGTTCTGAGGGCTTATTTGCACTGAAGGAAGCTGTATCCCTCTTTTTTTTTTAATTGAAGGGTAATAAATGAGCCTTGGCTCAGCCTGGGTTTGAGTACCTGGTCCTGGGGCACATCCAGGGCCTTTGGGCTGTGTGGACACCCCAGCCCACTGGTACATGGGATTTATAACTCAATATTCACTGTGAGCTATGGAGCCATGTGTTTTAGACCCTTTTAAAAGAGGATGTATGGGAAGCTGGAGACTTGGGGTGGGCTGGAGTTCCTTAAACATGCGAGGTCTGTCCAGGTGCTCCAAGCTGCCTGAGATATCCTCATGCTGGCAAGATCCAGGAATGTCTGAAGAGGCATCCAGAGCCAGGTGAGTTACTCCAAGATATCTAAAAGGGCACCAGGCACACACTGAACTCTTGCTTTACTCCATCCCCAGGATTTTTACACTTTGCAACTTCAGCAGCATCACGGCTTGTGCCACTGCTTGCCCTTTCAGCACAAGAAATAAAGTTTTCTTTACATGGCACCAGTGGACTAATAAAGCACTTCAGTGCCCCTTCTGTCAGCTATTGCCAAAGCCATGACTTATGGAATGTACTTCCCACTTTCTTTGGAAGGGTCCTGCCACTCAGCAGAGAGCAGGCCAGGACATTGCTGGTTTGCAGGGGAAGGGACAACCCACAGCCTGGAGCAAAGGAGTCTGATCCAGGCTGGATCTTCAAGCAACAGGTGGTCAACACAGTCCTCACAGTAGTGCATTTCTTTGACTTAAATTAGCCTGTTTTCCCATTTTCTCTATTTGACCTATTCCATTCTATTTAGCTCCTTGATAATATTGTGTTTTCCTCGGAAACCTTTTCCGAATACAGTCTGCTGTTTAGCGATAGTGCAGTTACAGTATGTCCTGTGGCCATACTGTTTTAATTAAAGATGAAAAAAATGCGTGTTCCTTTGATTAGACATTCCGGGTATAATAGAATGGTGACGTAGGGTCTGGCATAACAAAAGGGTGACATTTTTGATATGTTCTTTATAGCTTGTCTTTTCTGCTGCTGGCTCAGGAACAGGTATCAGCTAGAGAGACAAATAATGTCCATGGCAGTGTGTGAATATTAACGTGTTTGAACTGACAAATGAAAGCCACCCCTCCTCAGAAGCCCCATGACAAGCACAAAGGGACCTGTTCTGGCTCACCCTGTGCACTCGCAGTGCAATGAGACACGCGGTGTGCCTGCCGTGTGCATAATTAATAACGGCGGGAACTACATGAGTAGTACTAAAAATAATAAAAGGCCCAGGTTGCTCGGAGTTCAAAGCCAAGTTGTTTCAACTCTGTTGTCTTTGAGGAGAATCCTGAGAGACCTCAAGACTTGACTTTTTTTTTTTTAAAGTTTTTTTTTTAAGGAAGAGATTCCCTCTGATATTTGCTT
The DNA here is from genome assembly GCA_013400915.1 of Pardalotus punctatus. NCBI lineage: Eukaryota > Metazoa > Chordata > Aves > Passeriformes > Pardalotidae > Pardalotus > Pardalotus punctatus. Next base: position 98,906 of record VZTX01001607.1, read on the forward strand.
TTTGGGTTCAGTGCTGCTGGTGGGAAGGGAGATGAGAGCATCTGATGGGCTTTGGGAAGAGTGGACAGAGAAGCAGGAGGTAGATTGAGAAGCTAAGTAAAGTCCAGAAATGATATAAGGATGTTTTAAGATGATTGTGTTGTTGCAATCCAGGAGGAGCAGGTAGAAGAACTGAGGTGGGAACAACTTGCCATGGGACAGGACAGCAGAGCCAGGAAATGAGGAAATGCATTATTTAGTGCTGAGTTGCAGATGAAAGGCTGAGGGGAGAACTCTACTGAATTTAGGAAGCTTGTATATTGCTCCCTAGGGAAAAGGCTGCCAATCCTAATTTATTTGCCATTTAATTCTTACTGATCTTAATTTTTTATGACAAACATATCCATTTAATTGTGCCAGCTCTGGCTTGTGTGCGTGTCACAAAAGAGAACTTTTCAGTTTAACAGTGGGTAACAAAGGAGTAAAAGTTCTGAGTGATAATGTCAGGGTAGCTTGCAAAGCCGCTAACTGTGGGAGGTGGTGCTTTGTTTTGGGGTGAAATCAGACAACATAGGAGCACAGGCTTGTAGTTTTAGAGAGAATTCCTTTCCAAAGAGGATTGAACCTTTAGCTTGGAATTTAGCTAAGCTGCTCCAAGCCTTTACATAGTTTTCTGAACTCCAGAATATTTGCTTTGAATAAAACAGGCAATAATAACTGGAGATTAATTGCTTGGTAAAATGCACTGGCATAGAGTGATCACATCTGTGTCCAATGGAAATACAATGGAACTGGGCCTTTGCAGATGAGTTCAGCTAAAACAAACAACTAGAAAACAATCTGGATTCCTGGCTAAGGCCAGGAGAAGAAATTAAAATTAATGTATAGAGGGATTATCTCTGGCAAATTTCTCTTTTCCTTTCTCAGATTACATTGTGGCTGTTTTTTCAGAGCTGACCCAGTGTTCCCTGCACTGTTGGTACCAGGAGCAGACCTGGTCCTTTACAAACTGATCCCATCCTCTCTGCAGGAGCAGCACTCTAAATCTTGGGACCAAATTGGCATCTCAGCTCCAAATAGATGCTCAGATAATTTCTCTGGTTTGTCTTTTTGAACTGCTTATTTTGCTGTCACAATGAAAACCGAGTTAAGGTTTCTAAGGTCACATTTTATGTTTTAAATAATTGTAATAAAATCCATGCTATTCTCATATTTTGACTTCTCCTTACAACACTGTGATTTTCCAGCAGAATATGTGTTTCTGGGGACATAGAGGAGGTATAATTCAAACTATTGAAGTAAACATGGTAGTGTAAAAGGCACAGTGGCGCATGACTGAGCACTGACTGGCTGGGAAAAAAAGATTACAGAGACACTACCACAAAAACCTTATCAGGTTCAATAGATGTGACCAGCACGAGTAGATGTAGGAGATTTTGGAGCTGACAATGGTTCCATGAACACCAGTTATAACCTGTGAAGCTCATAAATAAATGAGAGACAGAGCTTGCTAGACCAAAGGTTCAGCTGGGCTGATCCAAGAGCTCTGGCCCAGAAACACAAACTAGTTTTTCAGCAGGACATGCTCTGCAAAAGAGAATGATGTACCAGCATTCCTGGTACCCCTTTTATGATGGAACACGACAAACCCACCCAGTTTCTGAATGTTTGTTGGATTTTTTTAGAAACTCTGCTTTACCACATGCACACCACAACAATTTGCAAAGCAAATTATCAAGCCTGGTAAAAGTTAAAACAGCACATTCTGCCCTGGTGCTCTGTCCACAACATGCTATTTTCAGGTGTATTGAAAAAACATAATGAAGGCTGTATTCAAACGTTGTCATGTTTTAAGAGGTTGTTTCCTGGGGTGGTTGTTCCATTATCCTCATCTGGAGGTTGTGCCTAGCACTGATTAAAGGAACTTCGTGGGTTCTCCTCAGGATTCACAGTGCAAAGTCAGCATAGCTGCCTAAAAAAAACTGCCTAAATTTCAACCCCCTTTTATTCCGAATTTGGAGAATTTTTTAATTTGAAAGATGAACCTGCTTAAGGACCTGCCTTGTGTGTTGAAATTTCTCTCCATCCAGGAGAGCAAGGTGAATTTTGGGGATGCACTGCTAAGCCATACTGAATAAAATTCCCTCTCTGGGTTCAGGCCCGGAGAGACTGGAACCCCAAAACTCAACATTTAGCCTGGGATTCACAGAGAATGAACAGAGGATTTTGGAAAAAACATCCAAATGTTAATGAATACCTACAGAGCTCAGCCTAATATTATTGCCATTCTTCTGTCTTATTTTCTGAGTTTCTGATATTAAATCAGGTTTCAAATCATGTGTTACCCTGGAGTGACAGAGTTCCTGGTTTAGCTGGGCTCATTCCACATTTCTGCATGTTGTTCCCGGCTCTCAGGAGCAATATATCTATTTTACTGTTAATAAAACAGAAGGATTGCATCATTGTTCTGCCCAGTAAGATGGCAGTATAAGTCCTGTTAATCAGCCACCAGATCAGTGTTTTATGGTCTGCCAGTGCATGGGTTTTTTGTAGTTGATCAAAACATGTAAGTAAACAGGAAAAAAAAACCCCACAAAAACCAAAAACCAACCAAAAAAACCCCACCCCCCCCCAACCCCCCCCCCCCAAAAAAAAAAACCAACAAAGAAAACACCCAAAACCAACCCCCCCAAAAAAACCCTAAAAAACCGCCCAAAAACCAAAAATCCGAACAACTGATAAAAATCAACTTTCTTTAATTTGTTTTCTTAAAGTTTTAAAATCACGCTGGGAAATGATGAAAATTTTTGTGAAGTGGTGAAGAGTGAAGGTAATATGTGATATAATTTTCCTAATATTGCTCCACTCTGCCTTTTTGGTGTGGCAGGAGAAAAGGCTTTAAAGCAGAAAAAAAAAATAGAAACATAAAGCATCAGATTCAAAGGGATTTTCACGATCGCAGTGTCAAACCCTGAGGTATCAGCAGCACTCACAATCAAAGCCTAGCAAGAGTCATCTCAAAATTGGCCTGTTTATTGACTCTTTAATCCATACGCACAACTCTGGGATCTATCCCAAACCCTCATGCTTAGGAACCTGCTGTTTATTTCCATCCCAAAAACATCCATTGCCCACGGGTGGCCTTTCTGGTGGTTTGTTCAGTCATTGGGATGGTGTCTGTGAGATCCTTCACACCATTCCTGAGTTATGACTTATTTTTCTGGAGGGA